>CM062294.1:185883503-186053775 GCA_031216915.1 Pictodentalium vernedei
CCCCCCCCCCCCCCCCCCCATTTCGAAAATATTGGAAATAGATTATATATCTAGCAGGGGCATAACCAGGATTCTATAATTGGGGGGTGGGGGATCATGATATTTGGAAGGTCATTGTGAGGTTTTGTCCCCCCCCCCCCACACCTATCTAGGGACCTGCAGCCATTTCCCCCTCCTGCCCACTTCCCACCTCATCAAAAAAAATTATCGTAAACAGTTCATTAGTTATTAATTCCAATCACCGCTATACACATTATTGTGTAACATACAACAATATGTATAGTGGGGCGTCTGGAATTAACAACCAATAGATTTGGAGTTCTTCCAATTACTTGATGCCCAATCTTGGAATGCAAGTTCAAGATAGCCTAAAGCATCAGTGTCTGTCAGAGAAATGCAGTAGGGAGTGTTGTCAGGTGTCAGTTTCGTTTTGCAGTTGCTTTTTCATTACTTTGAAATAAACCGATTGGAAGATATCCCAAGCTGAAAAAAAGATCTTACGATAGAATATTTTTGACAGATATATCAGACATTTGAATGTCCTATAAGTGTCAGTTATTTTCCAGCAACTCAACCTTCCACATGTTTATTAGGGATTTAGAGGTGAATTCATCAAAACCAGCAATTCAAATGCTGATTTACACTGTTTTTTTTTAACTGTATATGGGGCCCTTTTATGATGTGGTCGATGTGGGGCCTCCCCAATCACCAGTTCATGTAAGTCAGCCCATATAGGATTAACAGATTAACACTGAATGACACTGACCACTAAACCCGGTCCCTATGCTCCCCCGCTTTTACTATTCTCACCCACCATATCACTGGCCTTCTGTAATCGGGGAGATCAAGTTTCTCACGCGTTTCACTTAATAAGTGCCACGATAAACTATGGCATTCTTGGAATACAATATCAGCAGTGGCCCCAGTGGCAGAGCGGAGGATCCCCCAATCGAAGGCATGACTGAGGGTTAAAAACAATAAGTGAGTTTCCATTTAGGAGTCCCCCCCCCCCCCCCCCCCCCCACCCCCCCCCCCCCCACGGCCCACCACTGGGAAGAAGGTTAAGTTGCTAGACTCTGAGGGAAATTGATTTTTGGTGACTCCTGAAGAAAGGTAGGGGTTAAAAACAGTATGTGATAGTTTGTATTTTTTCACTGGGTGGGGGTGGGGGCGAAACCCCACAATGACCTTCCAAATATCATGGTGGCCTTGCTCTGCCCCCCCCCCCCCTCCTCAATGGCTACACCCCCTCCTACATTATAGAATCCTGGCTACACCCCTGCTGGATATATAATCCATTTTCCATATTTTTGAAATGGGGGAGGGGGACAAGATCGATATAAAGCTGGCATATTTCAAAGGCTTAAACTAAGGAATTGGGTGTATTCCCGGACATTTTAATGAAGAGTAAGCCATAACAAATATATATAATGAAGAGTAAGTATTGTTTGTTTTATTGTGGACTATTTTCAAATTATAAATGGTTTCTGTCGAAAAAACTTTCTGTCAAATCCCTGGAACAGAAAGATCTAAATATTATGCACACAAATTTGTTACACCCCTGTCGAGCAAGTATGATAATATTCACTCCATGTGCACCTCAGCTAATTCGTTGTTTTCCTTACACAAAATGGCATGTCGATAGCGAGATGATCTATTTTCTCTTGAAAATACTCAACAATAAAACAAACAATACTTAATCTTCATTATATATATTTATTATTGCATACCCTTCATTAAATTGTCAGGTTTTCACACATTCAGAGGTCCATTTAGTACTTTAAAACCTAGTTTTTATACACTTACCAATCTTTTTTACTGGATACCATCCTTTTTACTGGCCAAAAGTATGTCCCCTTTAGATATACAGTACGTGGAGAGCGGATTGTAACTAAATCACCCGGAGAGTGGAGTTATCACCCAAAGTAACACTTTCAAATTATGTACATGTGGACAAAAACACAAGCAATGTTTCAGTCACTGGACCTCCGGTTTTAACCCGGAGGTCCATTGGCTGAAACTTTGCTTGTGCTTGTTATGCTTTGCAACAAAATTTGCTATTTACAGTAAAACCTGTCTTGAGAGACCACTGTCTTGAGAGACCACCTGTCTTGAGAGACCACATCTGCCAGGCACTGATTGGTTTTACTCTATAATGGACCTGCTATGGGAGACCACCTGTCTTGAGAGACCACTGTGACCTGGTACCAACTTGTATTTTTATGCCATAATGGACCTGTCTTGAGAGACCGCCCCTTTGAAGACTGAAACCATGACAAAAACTTTTTACCTGTTCTGGAATTGGACAATCCATTGTGGCTATACTAACATAATTAAAAGTTCTTAATTGGATTTTCAGTTGCTATTCGGTTACATAACTCATTAAAGATTGAGATGTTTTTATAAGACCCCCTGCGAAAAGATTAGGGATTATTGCTGAATAAACAATTTCATACATACCTGAAATGTGACAGATAGGAATAAAAATAAATTTGTGTTGAAAATCTTTTTGTAACAAATTGAAATGGACTGTTATAAAAATTATAAAAATAAATTAGTGTTGAAAATCTTCAACGAAGATTTTCAACACTAATTTATTTTTATAATTTTTATAACAGTCCATTTCAATTTGTTACAAAAACTTCATAAAAAAGAACAACTACAAAGTAATTACAAAAATCTATTCTTCTCCATTTCTGAATTTTGTGGTGGGTTATTCACTGACTTGAGAAAACCTGAAACCTGTTATGTGAGACCACCTGTCTTGAGAGACCACTTTTGTGTGGCCCAAAGGGCGGTCTCTCAAGACAGGTTCTACTGTATTGCTTGGGTGGAATCCCCACTCTGCAGGTGATTTAGTGATATACACTCTCCACGTACTGTATGTGTGTAAAAATTTTGTCAAACATACTCTACCTGCATTCATTTCACCAATTTACTAGGAGTTATTGACTAAGATTTGTTTTAATATAATTATAAGATTAACTTGTTATTCATACTCTCCATTATACTTTTTGTTGATAACCAAAAACTATTTCAATCACGTTCTCTTATTTCCGTTTTTTAGAGCACACAACGTAAACAATTTCAATCACATTCTCTTATTATTTCTGATTTAAAAGTGCACAACGTAACTATGGAAGATGACAGGTACTGTGGGAGTGAGTGGAAAAATCTCAGAAAAATATGACAATTAAAATTATACCAGGGGCCTGGTTTTATCAACACAGATAAAATATAATTCAAATAGTTCTTGAAACAATACCAGGACCTTGTTTTCTCAATTGTGGGAACAAAAATACTTCTGACAAAATGCTCTCAGGGCATAATACCATGGACAAAATGTCCTTTGGGCACAATCGCATTTGGATAAAATTCCCTCATTAAAAATGCATGAGTGGACAAAATGCTCGCAGAACAAAATCCACTTGCTTCTGTTATGAAGTTACAATGAGAAAGAACTACAATAACCTAAAGAATATTTGTTGTCTAAGTAATGAGTTTCGGGTGGTCAGGGTGGGATTAGTGTTTTTAGCTCACCTGACTTTCAGCCAGGAGAGCTCACCATTCCGTCGTCCGTGATCATGGTGTTTGCGTCTTCTTCTCCCAAACTGCTGAACCAATTTAATTCATATTTGAGATAATAGTTTGTTATGACATCGCAATTTGATTGTGTTCAAATCAAGTTGCCTCGCCCCTCGGTAGGGCCACGCCCTAAAGGTGTGCTTAAATCTTAAAAAGTCTTCTCATGAACCAGCAGTAGCAGAGACTTGATATTTGGTGTGCAGCTTCCTTTTGAGGTGTAGACTCAGATTTGTTCATGAGAAGTTCGAGGAGCTATATTTGCCTTCGTTACGGGAGGGGCAAGAATTTTTGCCCCGCCCAAAATTTCTATTTTCCAAACCGAGAGGCAGAACCAAATTTGATATGAGGGCTTATTGGGTTATAAGTACTTAATTTATGCCCAATTTATTTTTCCTGTCGTTCCATGGGAACCACAGGAGCTACAAATAGAAAAACTTAAAATGCCCATATCTTCAAAACTACACTGCACTGAGAATTCTTATTTGGTGTGAAGCTTCCTTAGGACCAACAGAATGGAACGGTCAAAAAAAATTGCTATAGGTTTTATCATGGGGTACTTTTTGTGGACTTTGAAAAAGTGCTGAGTTAGCATTTTTTTAACACTGTGGGTAATGGGAAAAACAAAAGACTACATTTCTCCCAAACCAATGCTCCAAAAGCTTTCAAATTTCACATATAACATCTTTGGAAGATTGTTTGACATGTTTTATTGAAATCAAAAAAATCCCTGGGTCCATATTTGGGCTGTCTATGGGAGCCCAAATGTTTAAATTAGTGCAGTATAAGGAATATTCTTTAAAAATCTTCTTCTTCAGATGTACCAATCAGAATATTTTGATATTTGGTATGCAGCATGCTTAGGGGGCTGAGATTCAAGTTTGTTCAAGCCAAGTCCCTGGGTTCATATTTGGCTCACTGTGGGAGCCTGAATTATAACTTAATTCAAAATGAGGAAATTTCTTTAAAAATCTTCTTCAGATCCAGCATTCGGAATGGTTTTGATATTTGGTATGCAGGCATCCTTATGGGGGGTAAGATTCAAGTTTGTTCAAGCCATATCCCTAGGTCCATATTTGAGCTCACTGTGGGAGCTCGAATTGTAACTTACTTCAAAACGAGGAATTTTTTTAGATCCACTGGTCATAATCTTTGGATATCTGGTAAAGCTTTTCTTAGGAGGGGCAGATGCAACTTGTTGAAATCAATTCCCCTGGGTTGATATTTAGGCTACCATGTCAGGTGAGCACCCTCAGGGGCTCAGGCCCCCCTGGGGCCTCTTGTTGTGATTTGTTAGTTGTGTTATTTTAGCTATCAAACCAGATTGAAATTCATGTTTTCATGATTCTTTAACTTGTTGAGGGCTCGATTATTTTTTTGGTGGTCTGATTTGTTTATCAAAATTTCTTCTATTACAAATTTTATATGAACAAAATATTATTTACATTATTTGCAATTGATTGAATATGAAATGTGAGCAAGAAAAATGTTGGCTTTTGCTCTGGCACCTTCATTTTTTTGGAAAGCCCTGATAGCGGCTTCTAACACTTGACCAGTTAATGTATTTATAACTAGAATGACAGGAAAGGGAAGCCTTGTCAACATGGCACAAAATTTCTAGATGGATGGAATCACAGATTTCTCATTTATACGTATACGTGTATAATAGATTGTATGTGTTAACCCTTTACCTAACAAATTGCCCGCATCCGCCCGCGTAATTTGCAAATTCAGCAGTTGAAAGAAAGAAATTTTTCAAAATATTTCAACAAAACCATATCATGTGACCCCCTCATTGGAACGAGCTCATCGAGTTTGTTCCAATGAAGGGTCACATGATATGGTTTTGTTGAATTTATTTTTTAAATTTAAAAAAAATAGTAATTAAAATAATAAACTTTGATATCGTCTGCGTTGGGGTAAAGGGGTTAAAGAAATAGAGACTTGTGTGATCAGAAAATGTTGAAATATCAAATTTTCATACTTGAAATGTCTACCCACACTTGGAAAATGTCCGTTCACACAAGGAAAATGTTCACCTGGAGGTAAAGTCTGTTGGGGAAATGTCAACTGGGGAAAATGTCTAGTGTTAAAAAAAAAATACTGAAGCAGCAGTTGAAATCTAAACTTGGTGAAAATTTAAGGAAAAATAAAATTAATGGAAGCATGATTGGTAAGGACTGTGCACTCAAGAGTATAACTCAAGTCACCTTTCAACAAGGCAGAGAATGTAGAAACCCAAAGAGAGTAAAGACAAGAAGAGGAATGAGTCTAGGTCTTTTTGTCAAGATTTACGCAACCCAAGCCTGAAAATAAGGAATCTGTCATTTTCAGAATGAGGGTTCCCAGAGAGTGACTTTTCTGATGCTGTCCCATACAGTGGACTAGAATCCTCCAATTCATTCTCTAGCTACTACTTCTGCTTAACTTGATTCAGACTGAGGTTCACAGAGGGTAAATTTAGTAATGCTACCCTGCTGTGCAGGGTAGCATCACTAAATTCACCCTCAGAGCACCTCATCATGCAGATGACAGTCTGCTTATTTTCAGGCTTGGCGGCAACCTTGAATTACCCAGAGCAAATCATTTAACCTCAGTGAGGACTGCTCCAACTCGCCACCCAGGAAGACTACCAAGGAGATGCCCTGTGAAACAGGTCAGGGTGGATCTACTGTGGTTGATCTGTGGAATCCCCTAACATCTGCAGGTTGTCTGCCCTGACAAGATTATATGTGTCAATCGGCACAAGTGTGGTTAACTTCCCTCACACATAAAAAATACCAAATAAAATGTTTTTGGGCTCATTGGGAAAATTTTGAAGCTTAAAAGTTTTGGATTGAACTTAAGAAATTTGATTTTCGAATCCTGAAAAGTGACCATTTTTAGTTTTCTGATTCTAAATTATTAAATTATTAAGCTTAATCAATCCATTATGCACAGAATGGAATTTTGGGTGGAGAGATGGGTATGGTGTTGGTAAAAGATTACCATTTTGAAACATGTTACAGGGGGGAATTCACAACAAGAAGGTTTTCCAAAACTTTTTTTTTTTTGGGGGGGGGGGGGGGTGGGGGGGGGGGCATGGGGTGTGGTGGTGTAAGAAGCCTCTGCCATTTTCTATGCCACTGTTTCTATGCCACTGGAACTCAAACTGTCTGTTAAAATTATATCTTTCGTTTATGGTCTTTTTTTCATAATTCTCTTGTTACATTGTCGATGTACTGGTTTACCAATTCCAAGGAGATTGAATGTTCATTTTTTCTGGACTATCTCAGAACATTTTGCATGCATGATACAAGCTTGGCTGCAAAACAGCCTAAGGAATTTCCAGTTTCTCGGCAACTTTCACAATGTCTCCTAATGGAATACATTGCCTTCAGGTGCAACAAGGAACCATCTGCAAGGCAACAGCATTGCAGATGGTGCATTGTTTGCACTCAAGGAATGACATACAATTTTCCCAACAATTCCTAGAGTAAGAGAGACAGTGAATTATTGTATGAAGAAACCCTTGCAATTGTATCATTTTCTGAAGCTAAGTGTGTTACTGCATCCACTGCATAACGTGATGTATTTGAGAAGTCACAAACCTTATTACTCAGCCCTCCAATTTGTTAGAAGACTCCATTTACGAATCTGTTGTCCGGTGCAATTTGAGAATTGATTAAAAGTGAGACTTCCAATTCGCAGAGCCCAAGATCAAATCAAGCAAATCGAAAAACGAAAATTTAATTTGGAATGAAATAGTTTCACATTTTTTTGGACACTCACTCACTGGAGAGATTCTTCAGTGTTCAGGCAGAAAGTGGACAAGGAATTTTGACTAAATCACAACACTATCAAGATCCTGTCAAAATGCCCTGTCCATTTCTGTAATGAAGTGTGTATGTGCCTGCACAATACATTTCCAAAATTTAAATAATTATATCTTGTTACCAGGTCTCAAAGAGCTCTGTTTAAACCAGTTATTGCTGCACCGCAGTGCAGGGATAAAGTAAAGAGATGTATATCCATTTTTCCATCTATCTGTATATCCTTCTGTCCTTTGAAAAGTTATTTATCCAATAATTTTAACAATATTTATTGCTTTCCATTAATTTTGGTGTACTGTTTTGTGTTAGCAAAGTGTTTGAGAAGTTCTATAATTATTATTATTCAATTGAAATTAAGGGAGTGGGAGTATTTGCCCTTTTGTTGAATTTTATCCAAAATATTAATGTTTATGCAAGAACTTCAAACAGTAGCTGATTACAATAAATTTTAAATGATAGACTATAATCATTGTGTTTAAGAAGTTTGAAGACCTCTGTGATTTCTTAACTGTTAGAGTGCTGGAAGCCCATATTTGGGCTTTATTCTGTAGTGCTGGTACCACAATTTAACCCTTTGAACCCCAAAGGCTGCTTTTCCGGTCAAGGAACATGATACGTCATAACTTCATTAAGTTTGATGCTTCAAAGCGAATATGTGGAGTAGACCAATCAATATTTTTAACATGCTGCCCCAGGACAGCACGTTGAAAATATTAATTGGTCTGCCCCAAATAATGAATATGGACTATTCCATTTGCTGCTATTGAATGGATATGAAAGATACCACCAGGGTTCAAAGGGTTAAAGACTTCATATTCTTCTGTAGATATACTTTGTCAAGTTTGACATATTACCTTTGAAGTGTTATTGTTTGGATTTTCTTTGCCTAGTGGGCACTCTTCACAAATTGTAACAAGGCAAAAATGCACAAGGAAATTTTAAGTACCAAAAATAATTTGGCACTCTGGCAGTTAAAAAGTAGAAAGTTACTGCCCTTTTGTTTGCTGAAATTTACCATTAATAATGTCTTTGATAAGTTAAAAAACATTACGATGACTTCTTGAAAATTAAAGGATTATTTCCCTTTGTTAGTGCTGCTTTAATCTTCATGTGAATACTTGAAAAGTAAATATCAAATTTTCATATGATGACTTACATTAATGATGTCTAGGATTAGACAAAAAATCTTGGTGATTTGTCAGAAAATGTATTCTGTTTTCCTTCATTTTTTATGTTTTTGTGCCAACTTAGAAGTTCATGTATTCTTCAGATTTTTTCTGACTTGTTGCTTCATATTAACATTGTCTTGACAAATTTGAAAACTATAGTAGGTGGGTTTCAAGTTTGTCCAAATCAGGTACAGTACATGCCAAGTGTATCCTGTCTCAAACACCCACCCCGGCGATGAGTGAAAAATGCAAATTTCAGCCGGTTGCACATGGTGGCTAATTTTCAAACACCGTGATTAATCGGATAAGGCATTAAATAGATTACCCCTTTCCACTTATAGGCAGCGTTTTGATGTTTTTTCGGTAGCGATAATGAACTAATTAATTTCCATTATTCCGCCACGGTGGTTCAACCGTGTTGTATTTAGAAGCACTCAAATCGATAAATGTTTCAATGATTACATGTATCTTTGCAACGGCAACAACAAATTAAGATGAGGACAAAGCCCTAACTGTGTATGCGGAGACAGAAAAAAATAGAAATACTGACCAACGCATGTATCATTGTATGTGTGTGCCTTCGATACATTTGCGTTTTTGTGGAACCAAACATATGCATGAAAAAAGTGGTGTGCATCGAAAAAACAGAACTCTTCCACTTCATTTTCAGCTGATACAAATTTGCGCTGTCTATTTTGTCCGTGTATAAAAGTTTAAAAAAAACTTTTGTGGTGTAAATGTAAATGTATTTGCATTCCTACGGCAGTGGGGTAGATACCTTTCTGTCACTACATGCTACAAATTTTCGAACAAAAATTGTTTTCTATGTTTCTCCATATTCGGAGTGGCTGAGAGAGTGGGGGGGTTGTACAGGAGCCCTGCTTCCCTTTTCCATGTTTGGTGAAAATAGGCCTTGCCTGCCGGTATAACCAGCCAACGTTGTCGAATTTGTCTTGGAACTTCACGCACACCAGAGTAACTTACACTGGTGTCTATGCAGTACCAAGACAAATTCAGTTTTTTGGTTGCGGTTTCCATGATTTATGCATGAACCTATAGAGGCATGATTGGGCATCTATTCCTGAGGATACGACAGTTTCCTTGCGTAAATTTCGCAAAGCAGGCATACAGCATTAATACCCAGAAGGAAGTACCAGCATCTTTAAAAATGTCCAACATGCTGTTAAAACATTGACTTTTTTTCTATTGAAAAAAACAATAGGATTTTCAAAAAGCCACCAGAATGCACCATTTGATACCTCCAAGTTTTAAAATTTTTCTGGAAAACTGAAATGCCCCCAGGACCCCCCCCCCCCCCCCCCCCATTCATTTTGCAGCTTCAGTGCTCGTGTCAGATGCCTTCGACATCTATTTATTTATTTATTATACCCCCCTCCCCCCCCCCCTGCAAACAAAGTTTGGGGGGGGGGGGGGGGGTAATAGGAATCACCCTGTCTGTCCGTCCATCCGTCTCTCCATCTGTCCATCCTTATAAGCGCAACTCCACGAATTTTCATGAATATGAAGATGTGCATGAAGCAATATAATTCCGTTCTGACAGGCGGGGGGGGGGGGGGTATCACTTTGTGAGTTTGCTCACAGTACCTCTAGTTGGTGTTTAAGGTCACATACTTATGCACAATGGCTAATCATGACCGTGACAGTTTTACGGGTGGAGGAAGCTGGAGAGAACCACTGAGCAGCTGCCAGCTCCCCAACATCGTAACTCTGCACTGCAGCACAGGCAGAGTTAGATTGGTTGAAGACATGCGGACCATCGACCTGCAGTACGCCTTAGTACACGACGTCATCCAGGCTTGGCAATTTCAGGAGAGCGATTTTTTAGCTCTCCTTACTGCCCTCCTGAAAGTATTAAGGAGAGCGAAAAAATTGCCCTCCTAAATATTTTGGTCTGGGATGATTGAGATTACATGTATTATGCTCACATTAAATATTTGTTGTAAAGCAAAAATGTAATTTAACTTCGAAGTCACATAACATCACGTAATTTCATTTTGCAAGTGGTTTAGTGGTAAAAGGTAATGGCTGCTACCATACCCAAACACAGTTGCAATCATTTGAAGCAAAATGGGTCACAGCAATATTTTTTTTTCTGTCAGTTTCAAGTTCAACAACTGACATCACAGTTTGAGGGGTAATTATTCAAGGAATATTGACACTATAATATACTACCACTACTACTATCCTGTCACTTGCACCAGGATGTGACTGGTGATTCAAGCAGACCTGTTGTCCAAGAAAGTCATACGCCTACCACTACCACCTTCAACCCCCAGGGGGGGGGGGGGGGGGGTGTTGAAGGTGGTAGTGGTAGGCGTATGACTTTCTTGGACAACAGGTCTGGGTACACACACAGATCTTGTTCAAGTGTGTGATCGGTTGTTGAGTGAGACATCTAGATGTCTAAGAGATTTCGCTTAACCTTAGTACAGTTAATAAAATCACTGATGTAATAGTCTGTTGGTTTCAGTTTCAATGAGTTTGTTCAACTGGATACTTAAAATGCTGTGTAAAGCTAATTGCTCTCCTAAGCTGATTGAGGGAGAGCGTATTTTTGCCCTCCTGCATTTTTCAGAATGCCAGGCCTGGTCATCATGCCCCCATGTGGACAATCAGGGTTAAGTGCTTTGCCCAAGAACACAACGCGGGAGTCCGAATTGATCGCTCAGACGGTCACCCATCCGAGGATTAACCGGGCTTGCCGTTGCTTAACTTTGGTGATCTGACGAGAACCGGTTTACCGCAACGCCACCCACCCCCCTTCGACATCTGCTGCCCAGCCATATCACTTAATAATCAGAAATGTGTGCCACCCCCCTACACCCCCCCACCCCCCCCCCCAATGTTCAGCCATATCACTTAAATGATCAGAATTGTGTGCCCCCCCCCCCCCCCCACCCCCCCCCCCAATGTTCAGAAATTTGACCCTTCTGCCCACTTAAGTTTGGACCTGCATGTAGTTAAAACCAAGCTCCATTTAAAATAATCTATTCCAAGAGAAACCTTAGAGGAGTACATACACACACCGTGATTTAAATAAATGCACATCCTTGTTGGGAAACCTTGGAAGCAAAGAGTGCTGATCTACAGATGTAGACATTTATCTACTGCACCAAAGAGATTGCGGAGAGTGGGGGGTGGGCATAGTGAAACTTACTCCACAGGCTCATTGTCGAGAGGGCTGCAATATATATATTTTTTTTTTAAATAATTTAAAAAAATATTTTGTGAGGGCATTTCAGTGGTGTAGCCAGGGGGAGGGCTGATGGGCACATACCCCTCCCCCATTTCAGTCATGCCCCCACCCCCGGTGATGTGGCCTAATTATTGATGCCTTCCACAACTTATAAATTATGGACACAAGCAGATTCAGTCAAAGAAATTGAGTTTTTTTGTCTTGAATTTCACATTTGTTTCAGGGGCACAACCGCACCTCCAGTCAGGGGTGCTTCCTCTTGTGCTCGCCCCATCTCGCCGCTACATTGATCGGGTAAACGGCTCAAACATGTTATTCTTCCTGATGGGCTCCCTTTCTCTCACCATGCTCTCGCAAAATCCTCAGACTCGAAATGATAAGCATTCGTATTAAGATGCAATGGAATTTCAATATTCAAATGTGTCATGAATTCAGAAAAAGGTAAGGCTGCTATTGAATGTGATAATGTAATAAAATGTCACTTTGAGTACACTGAACTTAAAGAATGCAGAACGTCGGGGAAACAATACACAAGTCGGGAATGGATTAATTAACGCCATTCTCAAAATATTTAATTCAATTGCATGAGAACTTAATTACTTTTCGGGGTGCATTGTGAGATCCAGAGCATTGTTTTTTGTAAACAATAACTCCAGAAGGCCTGCACAATAAAAGGAAGTTGATTGATTTGTATGCCCGGCACTTAATCCAATTTCGGTGGGTGTCTAATTGCCACCAGTTTTATTACAAAACAAACTACTGTAATTAACCACCTGTCAAAACATGACATGTTTTAAAATGTTGGTGTTAAAATCTAAATGCACCCACAGACATTGAAATATTTTGTAATGTACAATATACTGGGGGGCACTGAAGCCTTTATTAAGTGGTAAATGTCACCTGACGTAGCTAAGTGTTGATGCCATCATCAAGTCATTCAAGACAACACTGAGGCGATGAAATAGAAAGTATTTTTTCTATCAAATTGGAAACTTCAGGACATCTTATCACCAGAGTTTTGGTGAATGGCGCAATAGAGGGCGGAGAAGTGAAACAGGGAGTTGGTGGGAGGGACAACTGATGCATGACTATGTTCATGTCGTTTTTTGTCCATAACACTTCTATGCCGGCATTTTCGGAAGGGTGGGGGGGGGGGGGGAGGGGGGGTGGAGAATTATGCAAAACTAACCAGTACCTATTTACAGCCCTTCCTCTGTCTGTAACTTTCCTGTACAGATATCTTGTTTTTCAGGCTTGTTATTTAATTTTAGTAGAATGGCGTTGCGCGACGGATGTATTCTTAGTTGTATTTGCCGAATTTACAGGTCAAGCGAGTTAGCTGCCAAACGATTATCATCATTTATAAATGGGACTAGAAACGAAAGGATAAATGATTTTCCAGTGGACTAACCATGAAAAAAACGATAGATGTGTATTTTGAACGTTTACAACCATGTTTGTATTCCTGATTATACCGCAGTTGTTACTACAACTACTTCCGACTTGTAGTGTATATATGTGCCCAATAGTCTCATTAATTTTCGCCATTTCAAAAGAGGGAATTAAATTTCAAGCACAGTGTCAATTGGCAGCATGTTAGGAGCTTGTAATGCCTTTAATTTTAGGTTCTCAGAATATGATCGGTGGCCGAAATGGCTTCAAGTGGTCATTTAATCTTCGTGTTTTACCCGGCACGTTTTCGTGTTGAGTTTTCAAAAATATCGGGGACACAATGTCCCAGTGTAAATTGAAACGTCTCAGACGCCCGGTGGGCCGAACCCCCCCCCCTCCCTCCCCCAACCATCTATTCCTTTCATAAGACCAACTGCTTCAAATTTCTTCCACACAAGCCGAGTTCTTTGGAGGAGGGGGGGGGGGGGGGGGCTTCGACTGGTCCGAGTTCTCCAAGGAACAAATTTCTCAGACGTGGCATGCAATGGGATGAGGTCTTTGTTAACGGGATGTCCAACCTAACTTTGGTCAAATTTCATGTAATTTTCTTTCAAGTCTAAAAAAGGCCCAAAATGAATAACCCCAATAAATTATATATCAAAATGCTTGGAATGAAACATAGAACATGTGGAAACTGATATTTGCCATGGGACTGCTGCCATGTGTAAATAGCACCACCTGAAAGTCTGCTATGGCATAAGTAAGAGAACAAAATTTTTACAATAAAATACCTCAAAATAAAATAACAGCTGTATTCTATAAACATTGAAGTACATACTCGAAGAAATCTTTTCCTAGTTCATGAAAGTAATAAAGATTGAGACCAAATGTTATAAGTGGAGTGCTCACTGATTGAAGGCAGACATTTTCTTTTATTTATGTTTTGATTTGAGGAGTTAACAAAGGTCAACTTGAAGGAGTCCACCAGAAGTATGGAAGGACAAAAGAGTGTCTCCCAATATAAAGATGTATGTGTCACTGTAGTGGTTTGGAAAGAAACTATGATATTCTCCTATGTAGAATGCACTGCAAAGTCATACATTGTAGTTGAATAAATATATTTACAAACCCCTTGCACTGTAACCCCTTATATCCCATGCATCAATTTGATAGTGATTAAATGGTTACATTTGTCTGGTTTATCAATAAGTATAATAGCTCTGTTTACTCTTGGACACCAATACTCTCATGATATCTGTTGGAGAAGAAATAAGGGTAACTGTAACCTGTCACTACAATAAACCATCTAATGTACTTAAAAGTACATTGTTATTCAAAACACATCAAATCAACCTTACATAACCATTATTGCATGTACTTTCCCCAAGGAGGCTTATTGGCATATTGAGATCAGAAGGGCACATCCAGAGGGTCTCACATATTTTTTTCAAGAATGCAGTACAAGCAATCCCCAAAAGGTGACAAGTGAGCTCCATTTGACACAAAAAATTACCGGGGAGGGGCTCTCTAACTTGTATGACTCTACCTCTGGCACTCAAGGCAAATGCCTTTTTCTCAAAGTTTAACTTTTTTTTTCTTTTTGAAGATCCTGGCCACACATGTTCCAAACACTATCAGACAAGTAACCCTCCAAAAAATCATGTTACACTGCAAAACATTCTTTTTAGACTCTTAGTTCTGGACCTTTCATGCTTCTTACTTCCAACTATAACACTTAATTTATTGATTAATGGGTGAATAGAATTTAGTCCTGCCATAATCAACATTTTGAGTTACATAAGCCTTCAAAACCACTCTGATAAAAGTGTCAAACATCAGATTGGTGGCTTTATACAGAATATTCATTAGGTTGTTGCTTGATAATAGGAACAAAATCTTCACCAGAAATATTTTGTAGCAATACATTTGAGGGTATCAGCAGGCACTTTGCAACAAATTGTAACAAATCAACTAGTTATAAATAACATTTTCTAACTCAAAAGAGTGAAAAAGTACCACAACTCTGAAAAAATGTGGGAAGAGACACATGCTACAGCAGCTACACAGGCATTGTTTTCCCATGATGCTCGATCACAACACCAAATATCCTTCAAATTGGAGTAGCAATGGTTGAGATACAAGGGAGAATGTTGGTACATGTAATGATGAATGGGTAAGAGGACAGAGGTTACCACTGGCACTTCACAGCCCTAGATGCACCTTTGATTTTCCAACTTCCAGGTCTGGGGCATAATAATCGCAACACACCCACCTTATCAATTCATAATTTCAGTAAAATAAAAGGAATTATCAATTTTAATTAATTTATAGATGATGCTATTGATGGGAAGTATTTGGCTTCTTTCGTCTTCTCGTACTATTAATTACCACAAACAATATCAGTTTGATGCCGACAAACGAAACTGAACGCATGTGGTCTGGTTAAAAAGTTACTCGGCATGGATAATGAAGAAATTGTGAATATTTTGTGTATTTCATTTCTTTAAAAGCCAATTGCAGCTAATTTTGACCGTGGATTTGATAATTCGTTTTGGTTTTGACCACACAACCACGCTGACAGCGGTTATGTTTATTGTGATATGCAAATTGGGAGATAAGTTTCCGGTGAAGGAGATTTGTCACATTTGCCAGTGTAAAACGATAACAAAAGACACTGATCGACGCTTGTGTTAGTATGGTTGGTTGCAAGAAAAAAACTAAATTCTCAGCATCGTCCAAGCGCACCTTATTGAAAAGCACAAATGCATCATTTTCAGCCCATCTTCAATCGGTCCTTTGCAGACATCAAACACACCCGCCTCAAATTCCATGGTTACTAGGAAGTAAATAACTTCACAACATCGGGGGGAAATCAACACGCTCAATATAGTTCCAGGTCACTTGGAATATACTTCGTGAAAAAGTGATTTCTGAAGCATTCTGCTTACTTTGTTATGAATATTGCCTTATTTTATGTGTATCATCCCGATTTTATACACTCGGTTATTTTTTTACAAGTGGTTCATGTTGTCTTTCTAGTGCACAATAATTCAGATTTTTTGTCAACAAAAAAGTTCAGACAGCCTGTAAACACGAGAGGGAATTTCGAACCATATTTTGCAGTTATGACATTAACAGCTCAAGTATTTGCTGGCACCTGTTTGCAAATCCGCTCATACATTGTCTCGAACAAATAAAGGGCGTGATCACGTCCTTGCATTCTTACGATTGCCCAAATTGAGTATTTCTGCAAGAACCACATCGTAATCACATGACCGGAAAAACATCATTGAAACATGGCCACATCTGGAACATCAAAAATTTGTGTTGGTGTTATTACATTCAAACGTCAAAACCCACCAGAGTGTGTGTCAAAAAAATGCTTTCTCTGAGTCTGTAGTATGTTATCATTTTATTGAGGAGAAGGCTTTCGAATTACCGATTATTTTGTGGTTTTACCGGTTCGTTACTTATGCCATTTGCAAATTAATCTTCTTCAAAATCATAAAATTCACTTTTTTTCCTGAAAAAAATTATATGTACCTTTTCTATGCACTTTACTCATTATTTTGATATATAATTTGCTTTTCCTTTCTTCTCTTATCTGTTTCTGAGGCATTGGGAAAAATGTCAAAAAATCGACCAAAGTTAAGTTGGACAACCCCTTAACACAACGTTATATTGTTTTCAATCGCCACATTTAAAGAGAATGAAGAAATTTTCTGTTTAAATAGACATCCAATTGAAAAGTGGATTTTGCCATATATATTAGTAATTATTATTACAGCCAAATATTCTTTGTAGACTTGTGTGAAAGTTAAACAGATTTTAAGGTGGATTTTTTACTCGTCCCGCTGCAGCCGCGGGTTGCAATGGAAAAATCAGTGAATCACTACGTGATCGAAATCGGCCATGCCATTGGCAGATTTCCTGAAAACCTCTGATGTCAGAATTCAGTTGCGTTTTGAAACCATTATCCCTTTATGGCCAGTGTATTGAACGAAAATGAAATGGACTAGTTGGTACGATCGTTTTCATGCAGATAACGTGTGAGGTAATTTTTATTTTTTTCTAAAATTGAATGCACATCTCTTCGTCACAATGTGACCTCACCAGTTTGAATCAACATATGTTTAAATAGGCTCAGCCTGTTCGCCAAACCCCATTTTAACACACGTTATTGCAGTAGTGCAATTGGTAGCCAGTTAATTATATTACTAAGAAGGAAATATTCCTTTTCACACTGAATCACTGTTGCACACAGTGATTTACCAAGAAGCAGATAATCTTTTCCACACCTGAACTCCGTTGCACACGGTGATTAATTTGGTCAAATTACACCGTGTGACACGGTGTTGGCCGGTGATTTTTAGAAAATCGCCAACCGTGTCGGGTGTTTGAGACAGGATACACTTGGCGTGTACTGTATATGACTATTGAGTTCATATTTGGGTTCCCTGTGAAAGCGCGAAGCTTAAATAATCCAATATGAAGAATTCTCTTTAAAAATCTTCTTCAGATCCATAGTCAAAATCTTTTCATATTTGCTATGTGAAATGGGGGGAGGGGGCCGGGGGGAGGGGGGGGCAGGGAGCAGATTTGTTCAAATCAAGTCTATGGTTGCATATCTGGGATCCCCATGGTTGCACAGACTTAATATAGGGTAATATAAGGAATATTCTTTAACATTTCTTTAGATCCACTGGTCAAAACTTCTGATAATATCCCTGGGTTCATATTTGGGCTCCTTATAGGAACCTTTATTTCCAGTGCATTATAGGGAAAATACTTCAATAGATCTTATTCACCTGTCAGAACCATTTCATCCTTGTGAAGGCAAATTCAAGTATGTTCAGATCAAGTTTCATGGGTTTATATTTCAGCTTTCTGTGGTGCAATATGATATTTGGTAAAAAAACAAATTTTATTTCAATTGTATGTTCTGTTGTCATTATTGATTACATCTGTTCATGAGTTTGTAAGGACACACAACCAGCTGAAAGCCCTAATTTATCGAAAGAATGAAAGAAACCTGTCTCAGTCATGTACTTGTTGACTGCCATTTCACTCCATTTATTCGCACAATTAATGGCTTCCAGAAACTCTGAAACTCTGAATATTTCAATGAAATTCAACCCAAAATTTAAGTTGGTCTTTTCAGAGGGCAGACCTTTTGTCATTTTTAGCTGAACTTGACAACGTCAAGTATGAGCTATTGCGATGGGTTGTGATCTGTCGTCCGCCTGTATGTCCGTATGTACATATGTCTGTCTGTCCACAATTCCTTTAACACACCCTACAGGCCACAGCTCTCACCCGATCAGTTCCAAATTTCATGCATGACTTTAGGGCAATGTCTTGATGGAAGCTAACAAATTTTTTTGAGTCCCAAATTTCATTTGTAGCTTTGGGGCAATGTCCAGATGGGAGCTGTCGAATTTTTTCGAATTTTGTTGAAAAACATGGCCACCAGTGGCTATCTTGGATTTGGCATATTGGTGTTTTTAAGGTCACATATTTCTGCATAATGGCTAATCATGACCACGACAGTTTTACGTGTGGAGGAAGCTGGAGTACAGGGAGAGAACCACCAAGCAACTGTCTGCTCCCCAACATACATGTACTAACTGGACAAAAGCAGGGTTAGCATTGGTTGAAGGCAAGTGCACCATCGATGTGCAGTATGCCTTAGTGCACAATGCCCATGTGGGCAATGGGGATGAAGTGTCATGTCCAAGGACACAATGTGGTTGCTACAGGTGGCATTTGAACCTAGGACCTCTTGGCTTGCAAGCCTGCACCTCTACCTACTGAGCCACTGCGCTCCCAGGACTTGGCTTATAAATTGTTAACAATTCCATTAGCACACCATACAGATCACATCTCTCACTCAATCTTTTTAAAATTTCATATGTACATGTAGCATTGGTGTGCTGTCGAGATGGGAGCTATCAAATTTTTCTGAATTTTCTTGAAAAACATGACCACCAGCAGCCATCTTGGATTTGGATATAAATTGTCTAACAATTCCTTTAGCACACCCTACAGGCCACAGCTATCAACTGATCAGTCCCATATGTGGCTTTGGGGCAATGTCCAGATGGGACCTATCAAATTTTGTTTAATTTCGTTGAAAAACATGGACGCCAGCGGCGATCTTAGATTTGGCAGGCTGCATTCCTCACCTGATCTTTTTCAAATTTCATTGGTGTAATGTCTGGATGGGAACTGTCAAATATTTCTGAATTTTGTTGAAAAGCATGGCTGTCAGCAGCCATCTTGGATTTGGATATAAATTGACAATAATTCCATTAACACACCCTACATGCCGCATCTCTCTCCTGATCCTTTTTGAATTTCATATATAGTTTTGGTGTGATGTCCAGATGAGAGCTATATAATTTTTCTGAATTTTGTTGAAAAACATGGTTGCCAGCAGCCATCTTTGATCAGTGGCATATAAATTGTCAACAATCTCAATAACACACCCTACAGGCCACATCCCTCACCTGATCTTTTTTTGAAATTTCACATGTACCTTTGGTGTGATATCTAGATGGGAGCTGTCAAATTTTTCTGAATTTCATTGAAAAACATGGCGCCAGTGGCCATCTTGGATTTGGCATATAAATTGTCAGCAATTCCATTAGCAGGCCCCACAGGCCGCACCTCTCACCCAATCTTTTTTAAATTTGATATGTGGCTTTGGTGTGGTGTCTTTCCTGTAGAAACTTGAGTGAATGACTTGGCATTACTGGGTCTTTCTATTTAGTCCAGTCCCTTCTTGGACAAGTTTAGCTGCAGTGACACTTTCATTCAACATAATCTCAAGCCTAACATAGGATGTGTACTTGGAGTGAAGGGTTGAAAAATGGACTTCATTTTTCAGAGCCATTTTGCTGACAATTCTTGCAGTATGCCTACATGCACAAAGTGACACTTTCTTTTTGCCTCTGCCTTTCTGAGCCCTTGATCAAAAGTTACAAGTACCTGGTACTGTAACCCCAAAAATGGTCGTTTAACTGATTTGAATTTTGAAGTGACTGCAATTTTGTCTAAATCTGATGGAGAGTAAATCAAATTTATGTGTTGTTGCTCAAAACCACAGCATCAATGGCTGTATACCATAACATAGCTATGAAGTCAAGTTTAGCAAATTGTTTATACCTACGCTGCCCACTTAACTCTTTGGAGCGTAATATTCTGAGAAACAGATTTCACAGCGCATAATATTTTTCTTGAATTTTACCCAAATACAGGGGTTGTGAATAATATGGTGTCACTTTATAACTAGTGGTGGGATTTCTATGAAATTTTGGTGATTATTGCTAGATGGATGAGGTAATGCAATATAGACTTGCGCTGGAAGTAGAAGTCACGTGATCTTGGCAGCCATCTTTGATTTAGTAAATTTAGACAAATTTTATCAAAAAATCTATATATTGTCACAATATTAGTATTTTTTAAAAACATTTCTGGGCATAACTAATGTAAAAAAGTGTTGCAATAACATATAAAGGCTTTATTAATATTTGATACATAATTTATCATGGAAAAATAACTTGAAATAATTAACAGGATCAAAGCCGCTTGTATCCACCAGGATCCCTCTCTGAATTTCATTTTTACAGGGAACCAGGTAGGTTCATATGTATCAAAAAACCTGCTAGTTTCCCACTTTGGTCTGTCAATATTTTCGGAATTGCTTTGTTGTTTAATTGTATTTCTTTGTGTTCATATTGGCGTTTGTGGGGGCTTTTTAGCAGTACATGTACTGGGAGGTGGGCGTTATTCCTGATCACCATCAGAATCCTCAATACTACTGGAATTTGTCTCACTAACACACAATGATGATTGTCGACCTAGATATTCTGACTCTGATTCATGATCAGAATTTGAGTCCGAATCACAAATTGCTTTTGTCAGTGCTTCATGCACTGTGATATGCTTTTTAGAAGTTGTTGGACATTTCTGTACCTTCACTTCCATAGCCAACCAAATGTGAGAAGATCACAAAAGTAACACTTGCAAGTTACTCATCAGTCGAGTAGAAATAAAGCAGGAAGCATCAGTATTTCAGAGTTCAAATAACAGTATGAAATGGATACAATAAGTAACGTCCAAATTTTGACTATAGTCGCCTAGCGTGGGCTGCCTGGCTGTCGGCTGCCTAGCTATCGCCTTCAGTCGCCTCTGCCTTCCAAAGAGTTGAGGACTTCCACCCCAGGCATTGCTTACATGGTCCTCTTTTACCAGTAAAGCAAAGCTTGCTAATACCACAGTGAAGGAGCACTGCTTCACTTCCCAGGGGGAGGCTAAATCGATAGAACATTCAGATACAAACTAAATGACCATTGAATGGTTTATTCTTAACCCTTAAATGCCTAATTCTGATTTTGATCACCTTTGCTGCAACAGAACAGGTGCCCCAGCACTCTGTCACAAGGTTAACTCTCAAGTTGTATTCTAAATTTTTTGGCAGTTGTGTTTTGGCAAGTCTTAGCTGCCTGTATAGGCAAACAAGACCTGCCTAAAACAACTGCAATATGTCACAGGATGTAGACTGCCAGAGTGTAGCAAAATATTTATTAAAATCTCCAGGTCCATAAGTGTAAGCTTGGAAATGAATTACAAATTGCACAAAGGACTTGTTGTTTTAGATTGGCAGCAATTTAATAATTCACATACATACATACGTGTATACTTATTAGAATAATTAAACCTTTACCCAACGAATCGCCCACATCCGCCCACGTAATATGCAAATTCAGCAGTTGAAAAAATATTATTTTTTGAAAAATTTCAACAAAACCATATCATGTGACCCCTCTTTGGAACGAGCTCGTCGAGCTCATTCCAAAGAGGGGTCACATGATATGGTTCTGTTGAAATGTTTTGAAAAAATTTAAAAAATGATATTTAAAATAATAAATTTTGAAATCCTCTGCGTTGGGTAAAGGGTTAACAATTGAAGGTTGACAGTGATGCTCAGCTCATCACAGTAATGACAATTTTTCATCAACTTCCATACATTCAGTGTCATCCATCAGATCGCAATCAAAATTCAAAGGTTACTTTTGTGATCACATTTCTGTGTGCTTTTGAGGCAAAAACTGAATTTTCAGTTATTGAAGAAATTTATTTTGCAAGTTTCAACTTCTTTTCCTGTAGGGTAAGGGGTTAAATATGCTCAGTCTAGTTCCACCAAGATTATGAAACTGGGTGGATCCAGACTGTATTTAATAATAATGATAATACAGTAGATGTCTGTCTATTGAACAGACTTTTTGTCAGAGAAATTATTCGATTAATGAGAGAATTCTGTTTTTTATTGGTGTTTATGGTCACAGTCAGCATCTCTGGCTATCTATGGCTATAAATATTCAGATACTATGGATTTGGTCAATTTCCTGTATTCTAGAGACAAACTGGGCATTTTTATACCCCCACTGCCAAAGAGGTTGGTATACTGAATTACCAACCATCCATCCAACCACCATCCATCCATCTGTCCATCCAATTCCATCCATCCATCTGCCCATCCGTATGTCCATCCATCCATCTATCCACATGCATCCATCCATCCACATGCATCCATCCATCCACATCCATCCATCCATCCACATCCATCCATCCATCCAGACTGAATGGATGGATTTCAGTGAAATTTGGTAAGCAGTATCCTTGGGATGGCCCACTTCT
The DNA here is from genome assembly GCA_031216915.1 of Pictodentalium vernedei. NCBI lineage: Eukaryota > Metazoa > Mollusca > Scaphopoda > Dentaliida > Dentaliidae > Pictodentalium > Pictodentalium vernedei. The sequence continues at coordinate 185,906,378 of CM062294.1, forward strand.
GCTCTGTTGATGGAGTTGCTCACACTATTTTCACGTTAGTTATTACTTTGTCAAATTTTCAGTGACTTTTCATTTTGTCCATCCAGACACAGCCCCCATCCCTAAACATGACACCTCTGTGGGTATGCCAGTATCATTGGTGCAATCTCTTGTTTTCTGTTATTGCTTGCCTGACAGAGCTCATCGAGATAGTCAAATAAGGTATAATATATTAAATGTCTATATTGGATTTTAAACATGAGGACTTGGGTGATTATCTGGATAACTTATGACATATTACCATATTTGTTTATTCAAATTAACAGGTGTTTACTCTGTAACCAGGTCAAATGTATACTGAAGGTGTGGTAAATGGTTTTGCATCTGAAAGTTATATTCACTTAACAGAGTTATTCAAACAAGAGATATCAACTCAAGTGGGTTCTACTGTATCAGATTTCAGTATTTTTAATTTTTTTTCTTTGTTTACTAGATGCCACATAAATTTATATTTCAGACCACTCCATAATGCGATTGAGGTCCTTCAGGATGAAACTCAAAGTAAGGAATCAAGAAAAAGAGCTAAACTTGTTATATACAAGATGGAATGCTGGAAAGAACTGATTCATTCAAAAAATCATTTTGACCAGGTAGGTCCTTTGTTTTTTAGCTCACCTGGCTGAAAGTCATTTTGCAATCACTCACTGCTCACAGTCCATCGTCCTTTGTCTGTCATCTGTGAACATGGTGTTTATGACTTCTCCAAAACCGCAGGACTGATTTCAGTTTAATTTGTGATGATTGTTTTCACATCGCTCTTTGATTTTGTTCAAATCAGTTTGAAAAAAGAGAAAGAGAAAAAAGGGAAAGAGTGGGGCAAAATGCTCCCAAATTTAAAATCTTCTCATGAACTGATTGTTAGAATGACTTGGTATTTGGTACTGAGCTTCCTGTTGAGGTGTAGAATAAAGTTTGTAGAGCAATATTTACATTTGAAATGGGAGGGGCAAGATTTTTGGTGCCACCTGTTCAAATTTTTATTTTCTGCATCAATGAACCGATTTGAACCAAATTTGGTATGTGGTATTATTGGGTCATAAGTTCTTGATACTTGCAGAAAAAATGTTCCCAAACCCCATGGGCTAAAAATTGAAATATTTTCAAATGCCCACTGTTTTAGGGTCAGTAAAATGGAATGGTAAAAATATTACCATCTCTTCTGTCCTAGTGTACAGTAGGGGGAATCAAAAAATGGGGGGCAGTTTGTTAAAATTAATCTCCTCGATTCATATTGCGAGCATAAATTTTAACTTTAACTGCAATATAAGAAAGAATTCTTTATAGAATTTGTTTCTTCAGAATCGTCAGTCCAAATATTTGGATATATGGCATCAACATCGCTACAGGGGCAGATTCAAGTTTGTTGAAATCAAGTCCACCATTTAATATTTGGGCTCCCAATGGAGGCCCATATTTTAACTTGGTGCAATATGAGGAATAATTATTGGGTACACAGAATCCTGAGGGAGGTCAAAGCTAAATTAGTTCAAACTTGGTACCTGGGTTAATATTTAGGCTCCCTATTGGGGCTTGAATTTTAACTTAGTCCAGTGTGACGAATAATCTTTAAAACACTTGTTCTCCAGAACTACTTGTCAGAATCTTTCGGTATTCGGTGTACAGCATCCTTAAGGAGGTCAGATCTAAGTTTGTTCTAACCAAATTCCTGGGTTAATAACTGGGCTTTCTATGTTAGTCTGAATTTTGACTTAGTCCAGTATGAGGAATAAAAAAAAATCTTCAAAACTCTTCTCCAGAACCTATTGGATCCTGAATTTTATCTTAGTCCAGTATAAGGAATAATTTTTGAAACTCTTCTTCTCCAGAACCACTTGTCAGAATCTTTCAGTATTCGGTGTGCAGCATCCTCAAGGAGGTCAGATCTAAATTTGTTCTTACCAAATTCCTGGGTTAATAACTGGGCTTTCTATGGTAGCCTGAATTTTATCTTGGTGCAAAAATATTGGAAATAGTCTTTAAAAATCTTCAGATCCGCCAATCAGAATCTTTTGATGTTTGGTATAAAGTATATTTGAGGTGATAATATTTGGGATAGGGAGTACGGTGGCTCACTGGTTACGGCATTGAATTTCAAACTAAATGGTCCATGGTTTGATCTCCACAAGGGGTAACTGTATTGTGTCCTTGGGCAAAGCACTTCATCTCGATTACCCACATGGGGCACGGTGGCTCTCTGTATTAAGACATACTGCACATCAATGGTGCACTTGTCTTCAACCAATTTGAACCCTGCTAGTGCGGAGTTAGTATGTTGGGGAGTCTGACAGTTGCTCGCCATTGATCATTGGTTCTCTCTGGGTACTCCAGCTTCCTCCACCCATAAAACTGTCTGACACGAGGTGACCCTGACTGTTGAAATTGTCATTAAAACTCCAATAAATGAATAACTAATATTTAGGCTACCCATTGGAACCTAAATTTTAACTTGATGCAATATGAGGTATATCTTAAAAAAATCTTTTTCTTACAAACTGAAATCGGAATGATTTGATATATGGTATTTAATATCCTTAGGGGAGTAAGATTCCGGTTTGTAATGTAGGCCTATATTGGCAGACAAGACTTGCCAGAAACAACTACAAAGCCACAGGATATAGACTGTCAATGGGTACAAATATTGTAAAGCTGTAGGTTTTTAAATTTCTTGTTCGGTTTCGGTTTTGGTTTTTCAGGTGGAATAAAACCTCGGTTCGGTTCGGTTTTCTGTTTGTTCATGAGGCCATATATAATTCAATAAAACTCATTCTTATGTCCAGAGTCATAACTGGATGGCAGTGAAATTGAGTGAAACTCAATGAATTCCCGAAATAAGCTATAATACATGAAGAATCAGGAAGGCCAATACAACAATTACCTAAATATACAGAACTTTTATTCTGTTTGGCCATTTTTCGAGGTCTGACACCCACACGCAACTTGAGCAAAGCTACAAACACAACTAAACTGAAATGTCAGAAATTCACAGAATGTAGCCTTCCCAGAGTAGTAAGAGCACCCAGACACTGCCATTGGCAGTGTCTGGGTACTCTTACTACTCTGGGATGGCTACATTCTGTGAATTTCTGCAGCAAGAGAGTATTTAATAAAAAACGAAAAACCTTAGATTACGGAATGTCGACGGTTTCGGTTTCGGTTTTTAAAAAAAACTAAAAACCTCGGTTCGGTTTTGGTTAACCTACAGCTCTAAAATATTGTAGAGAACTCTACAGGCCCCTAAAGGGAGAGTAAGCTACTAATTTGAAAAAAATATCGACACTCACGCTTGTATGTAAAAGAGCATTTTAACCCTTTGAACTCTAGTGGTATCTTCCATGCCAGTTCAATGGCAGCAATTAGAAGAGTCCATATTCATTATTTGGGGTAGACCAATCAATATTTTCAACGTGCAGCCTCAGGGCTGCACGCTGAAAATATTGATTGGTCTTCCCCACACATGTACTAACAGCCATCCTATTTAATGACATTATGACATATCATGTTGCAGGCCGCAAAAATGGCTGCTAGGGTTCAGAGGGTTGAAAAACCAGTGTATGTAAATTGTTGGGCATCAGAAGCAACAAGAAATTACTTCAATCTGTAATTGAAAAACTTTAATGCAGAAGATATGACATTGCGAAGATCTGAAAAAAATTGCCCAATGCAATCAAAAGTAAACAGAAAACCGTGTATTATAATTTCTGATACACATGGAAACCATTGAATACTTCGGCTGCATTCCGAATATGGGAAATTATGCTGTGCCAGAAATTTCTGTGAGTGATCATGTAACAAGATCAGGATGAAATACTATGATATAGTTTTTCGATAAAGCCAGTAAATTCTCACTTTCAAGTTAATTTGTTTAATTGATACAAGCACATTCAGACAAATGATATATGAAGCCTAAGGGTACACATGCATAACAAAAATTATTTTTCTTTTTGTCTCTTTAATGGTTAAAGTGTCTACACCCAATGCAGTGCTGCAACATGATGTCGTCATCTTGATACAAGTTGAAAAGTTAAAAAATCATATTTGGGAAGATTGTGAATTTGATGTTTTGGGAACTCTATGAAACATACAGTATTCACATGGCACCATTTTTGGCTTCTTTACAACTTGCACAATTGACTCTTAACCTGCAGAGTACTTTCAAGATATTTTTCTGCAAATCTAGTCATGGCTGGACTTGATGAAAAATTCATCTGAGTTTAACTCATAAAATCATTGGTCAAAAATCCATTAAATTTTCAGTGGCAAGATCAATCCTTCCTTGGGAGGGAATATCTGTCATCAACATGCAAGAAGTTAAATGATATCACTTCATGTTACAATCCAGTGCACCATGAAATTAGCATCATGACAATTGAAAATTAAGACAGTAGCAAACCTCTGGCTGGCTGTCACCCTTAAGCCAAACATTTGAGGTGCTGAATAAAATCGACTTGCTCCAGTTATTAAAATATTTGCCACTTGTGAGCTTGTAAATGATTGAAGTGTATTGGGTTAAGAAAGAAATGCGAGAGACAAAGCTGGAACTGTTCACTTCTAGCACGCAAGCAACCAGTTTTTGGCCAGCAGAAATTTTCTCTTTATATATTCATTCAGGCTTGTTCAAGCCAAGTTTTTATGTCCACATTTGAGAGCCCAAAAGTTGTCTTTTGGCCCAAAAATGTAAAAAGTTGTAAATGTTTTCAGATCTGGTGCAGATTTTGTGTTGATTTTGGGCAAGCAGCATCTTTCTTTCATATACATTCAGATTCGTTCAAGCCATGTTTCTGCATCCATATTTGGAAACATTTAAGAGTTCAAAAGTTGCCATTGGGCTTCAAAATTCATTAGTTATACTTTTTAGCTCACCTGACTACAGGTCAGTGGGAGCTATTGCCATCACTTTTATCTGTCGTCTTTCGTCTGTTAACTTTTTGCTAACTTGACATCTTCACAACTGCTATGCCAAATTCAAACATACATTGCACAGACCATCTATGGAGTATACCCTTTCTATTTTGTTTACCCCTTTACCAAATGAATCGCCCGCATCTGCCCGCGTAATATACAAATTGAGCAGTTGAAAAAATTAAATATTTCAAATCACGTGACCCCTCATTGGAATGTGTGCATTGACCTCATTCCAGGGAGGGGTCACATGATATGGTTTTGTTGAATTTTTCTGAAAAATTATAAAAAAGTATATTTAAAATAATAAATTTTGATATCATCTGCGTTGGATAAAGGGTTAAATGAAGCAGCTTTCATATTCGGGCTCTGGGTTATGCCCTAAAAGTTTAAAAACCTTTAAAAATCTTCTTCTCATGAACCACCAGAGACAATGCCTTGATATTTGGTATGGAACATTCTTTGGTGTAGAAGATTAAAGTTTGTTCAAGGGAAGTTGATAAGTCAATATCTGAACTCTCTGTGAGGGCATATCCATTTTGGGCTCTGCCCAAAATTTCGAATTCAAGAACCGGTCTGCCAATTTCAACCAAATTTGGCATGTAGTATAAGTGGGTCCGAAGTAATTGATTGATCCCCCCCCCCTCAAATTTTTCACAGCCCTGTGGCAACCCCAGGGGCTAAAAACAAACAAAAATTTCAAAAGCCCACATATCCCAAATCACAAGAAACAGAGAACTGTTATTTGGTATGAAGCATCCTTAGGACTGGAAGAAGGGATTGGTTTAAAAAAATTGCCACTGTTCCAATCAGGGTGCCCAGTAGAGGGTATTGAAAAAATGATGAGTCAGCATTTTTGCAGTAGTTTATCCTGGAGGAAAATGTTCACTGAGAACCTTGATTGACAGCTAGAATAACATATTGTTCTTAAATCAACAATGCTGCTGGCTTATCTTGTTATTATAATGTGAAAATTTTGTGGACTTCACAGTTTGTTTTGCAAAGATTTTATTTCATGTTGAATATGAACCCTTTCAATGCTGGATGCATCTGATTCCTGTATGCATGTCTTCAATTGAACCCCTCAAGTCTGCAAAGTAGGTGGGTTCCAAAGATTTTATTGTTGCCATGAACAAACCCTTTCAATGTTGTATATGGTTGGTTGGGAAAAAAATGATCTGATTCCTGTATGAATATCTTTAATTTACCCCTCTCATGACTTCAGTGTGTTTTTTCCAAAGATTTTATTTCTACTGTGCATATATGTTTTTTTCTGGTTTCTTTGAAACATTTATATGATTCCTGTATGCATATCTTTAATTTAACCTACCCAAGACTGCAATGTGGGTTCCAAAAATGACTTTAGTGTGTTTTCCAAAGATTTTCTTTCATGATGAACTCTCACTGCTGTGCATATATGTTTTTCTCTGGTTTCTTGGAAACATTTATATGATTCCTGTATGCATATCTTTAATTTAACCCTCTCAAGACTGCAATGTGGGTTCCAAAAATGACTTTAGTGTGTTTTCCAAAGATTTTCTTTCATACCGAACCCTTTAAATTCTGGAAACATTTATCTGATTCCTGTATGCATGTCTTTAATTTAACCCTCTCAAGACTGCAATGTGGTTCCAAAGATTTTATTGATGCCATGAACAAACCCTCTCAATGATGTATATGGTTCCTTGGAAAGCAATTGATCCGATTCCTGTATGAATATCTTTAATTTAACCCTCTCATGACTTCAGTGTGTTTTTCAAGTATTTTATTTCATGATAACCCTTTCACTACTATACACATATGTTTTTTTCTGGTTTCTTGGAAATATTTATCTGATTCCTATATACATATCTTTAACTTAACCTTCTCAAGACTGCAATGTGGGTTCCAAATTTTTTATTGATGCCATGATCAAACACTTTCAATGCTGTGCACATATGTTTTTTCTGGTTCCTTGGAAAACATTGATCTGATTCGGATTCCTGTATGAATATCTAATTTAACCCTCTCATGACTTTATTGTGTTTTCCAAAGATTTTATTTTATGTTGAACCCTTTTAATCCTGTGCACATATATGTTTTTTCTGGTTTCTTGGAAACATTTATATGATTCCTGTATGGATGTCTTTAATTTAACCTTCTCAAGACTCAGTATGGCTTTCAAAGATTTTATTGATGCCTTGATCAAACCTTTTCAATGCTGTGCACATGCTTTTTCTGGGGTTTTTAGCAAAAAATTCTCTAATTCATGTATGCATATCTTTAATTTAACCCTCTCAAGGTCATTGTGGGTTCCCAAGATTTTATTTCATGTAATACTGTTAATAAAAACCTATTTCTGATTTCTTTAAAAATATTTTACCCCCAAAATAAGCCTCCATAAATTTTCTTTCTGTTTTGTTTATTTTTAATGCTTTAACCATTTTCACACAGACTTGAATTTAATGGTGGCAGTAAAATTCTGTTTCTCTAGTTTCAAATCTTTCTTATTCTTTAAAACCACTGGGCCAAATTCATTCATTTATGGCACAACCATCTTTGGAGTAAACCTTTTCTCCTTTGTTCAAATGAAGCTGCTGCCATCTTCAGGCTGGTGAAATTTACTATTCTGTATTTCCCTTCAATTACTATATCCCTTAGAGTGGGGTTAATGCTCCATAAGCCTAATATGATTTTAAAATCCTCTTTTTATAAGCCACTTGCAATAATGCTTATGCAATAATGCTTAGATTTCTTATTTGGAACTTACTTTAGTGATGCAGATTCACTTTATTTCAAAGAAACTCATGCACAGCAAGTCAAAATTTGGGCTCCCAAATTTTGGGCTACACTCAATATTTCTATTTTCATCTTCAGTGGGCAGATGTAAACCATATTTGTTTTGTGGTATATAACTGGGTCATAAGTATTTCATTTATGCCAGATTTTTTTTTTTTTTTTTTTTGGGGGGGGGGGGGGGGTTGGAGGGGGGTAGGGAGAACCACAGTAGTTGAAAACAAAAATCCACAGAACAGTGCTTGCTAGAAAGCTTTCCTGGAACAGCAGAACTGAATGGCCAAAAAGTTGCCTTTTGCTTGTGTCATAGCAAATTAAAAAAATTGCTCTTGCTGCTGATCACTTTCTGATACACTCATCTCTTTTGACAACTTGAGCCAGGTGATCATTTTAGGCACACTTGAGCCTCTGGTTTGGTACTTGTTATACTCCTGTTTGAAAAAAGAATTGTATCATGTGATTGGTCTGTCTGTATGTCCATCTGTAAACTTTTCGTTTCTGGATGATAACTTGAGTTTGGATTTATAAATCAGGACCAAACATGGTTTGTGCCTCAATTATATCAAAATGAAGGTTAAGTTCGAATTGGGGCTTGGTCCGACGATGTTTACAAGAGTTATGGGCCTTTTGACTTACAAATTGTACATTTTCATCAACATTTTGGTTTCCAGATGATAACTTCAGTTTAGATTCATAGAGTGGGACCAAAAGTGGTTTGTGCTTCATTTGTATCAAAATGAAGGTCAAGTTCGATTTGGGGCATGGGTTGATAATTTTTGCATGAGTTATATGCCTTTTTGACTTAGAAATTGCACATTTCCATCAACATTTTGGTTTCTGGATGATAACTTGAGTTTGGATGTATAGATAAGCACTAGACTTGGTAATTGCTGCAGTTATATCAAAATAAAGATTAAATTTGAGTTGGGGCTTTCTTTGATGATTTTTACAAGAGTTAAGGACCTTTTTTGACTTAAAAATTTCATATTTCCTACAACATTTGGGTTTCTGGATGATAACTTGAGTTTGGATTTATAGATAGGACCAAACCTGGTTTGTACCTCAAGTAGATCAAAATACAGGTTGAGTTCATTATGTGGTTGTAAGTAGTTATGTGGCATATTAAAGCTTATTGTGATCATGCACCATCCATCATCCGTGAACATGGTGTTTACACCTGCTCCTCCTAAACTGCTGAACCAAATTTGAGGTAATTGCTTGTTCTGATATTGCATTTTGTTTTTGTTCAATTTTTTTTTTTTTTTTTTTTTTTTTTTTTAATTGGGTTTAACGACACATTAACAGCCAGGGTCATATCATGTCGGTGACAGTTTTACGGGTGGAGGAAGCCGGAGTACCCGGAGAGAACCACCGAGCAACGACGAAAAGCTGTCAGCTCCCCAACATCGTAACTCTGAACTCTGCACCGCGGCACAGGCAGGGTTAGATTGGTTGAAGACACGTGCACCATCGACGTGCAGTACGTCTTAGTACACAGCGTCATCGTGCCCCCATGTAGGCAAGCGGGGTGAAGTGTCTTGCCCAAGGACACAACGCGGTTGGCGCAGGTGGGATTCGAACCGAGGACCTCTCGGCTTGCAGCCTGCACCTCTACCTACTGAGCCACCGCGCCCCCTTTTGTTCAAATCAACATGCCCAGCCCAATAGGGATGGGGGGGGGGATGCTCCAAAATTCTTAAAAAAATTTCTTCTCATGAACCAGTGGGTACAATGACTTGCTATTTGGTATGGAGCTTCCTTTTGAGGTGTAAAATCAGATTTGTTCAAACGAAGTTTATGGATCAATATTTTTGCCCTTGTAATGGAGGGGCAAGATTTTGCCCATCCGAAATTTCTATTTTCTGAACCAATGGTCTGATTTAAACCAAATTTGATATGTGGTATTATTGAGTCATAAGAACTTGATTCATGCAAAAGAAAAATTTTCCGTGTTCCTGTGGGAACCCCAGGAGCTAAAAATAGAAATATTTTCCCAAACCACACAGAACAGAGAACTGTTATTTGGTATAAAGCATCCTTCGGACCAGTAGAATTGAATGATAAAAGAAAATTGTCATCGGTTATGCCAGGGTGTCCTGTAGGGGGGCATGGAAAAAATACTAAGTCCGCATATTTGCACAAATTTTTTTTAAAACTTTTCTCCAGAACCACTGATCAGAATCTTTTGATATTTGGTATACAGCATCCACCAGTCAGAATGCTTTCATATTTTATATGCCACATCTTTATGGGGGTCAGATTCAAGTTTGTTCAAATCGGGTGACTGGGTTAATATTTGGGCTCCCTATGGTTAGGCTTGGGATGATATCCCGGTACCTCGATACGTACTGATATGGCAACCCATGATACAGGTACCGATGCAGACATCCAAGTTTCGTCATATCGCAATACCACTTTCTTTTCAACCTACTCACAATTGTTTACAATTGGCTGCAACATAAGTGCAAGCCCTACTTCGGAACTAACTCAAGCTTTTAGAGAACTTTAGAGTGCAAAAGCACGAAAAAGATCGAAAAAAAGGGTCGAGCGAGACCAGCGCTCGAAATTACAGGTACTCTCTCTGCACACCTCTTGCATTTACCGAGCACATGCGCAACAGCCGTGACGTCAATTCCGTATTTTCGCCAACGAGAAGTTTGTGATTTAGCGGGGAGGCATCGATATCAAAGATCTCCCCAAGGAGGGTGGGTCTTCGGTAAACAATTGTGGTAGGTATGTTAAGAAACAAAATTTACTAAAAAATTTTAATATTTTGGCCGGTCACCAATCTAGAAATTCAGCTCTTTCACTCTCAATACATTCAACACATCACATTTTAGGCTTAGATGATTTGGCCAACTCAAATATCCCACAATTAAGAATATAACACCTGGGTACACCGGAATACCGATTATTAAATATTTTTTGTTTGGGTTCGCATTGCTGTTTGTGAAGCAAAATCTCCCAGGTGCAATCTAATCACCAAAATTTCGCTCTCATGGTGCGATTCAATATTTTCTCATGGTGCGATTCAATATTTTATGCACTCATCCAACATTCTGATTCAAAAATGGTAAATCTACGGATAAACAGTGTAACAATACACTAATTTATTATGAACATCTGTTGGTTATGCGGAATGATAACGTTTGCCACCATTTTACGAGTGTTTTTAAAGCAGTTGACAAAACTTCACTCATGTTTTCTTATCAGCCTACCTTACAATTGTTTACTACAGGCTTGCACTACAGTGGAAGACCCTAACTCAGAAAATATACTCTCTATTTTGATCTTTCCCAAGTGTTTTGGAAAAGAAAAGTGGTGCAAAAGCACCCAAGAAAAAATAAGCCAAAACTGGGTCGAGCGTCATCGGCACACACCCAGTAGGAGACGCTCGTCTCTTAGTACAAATCCACGACTTCCAGAACCAGTGCACAAGCAGTAACTAATGAATCATTCTTTTTTCGTCCGCCCATGTGGCAGGACGTCCATTTGCAATTGAGAAACAGTGATAATTCAAGTCGTTGATAATGGTTACCTATGACTGGAATTATGGATCTGTATAATAACAGGACTGTGTTTTATATATTCTCGTTATTATTTTCAGCCACATTTTCATTGCATTTTATACATTTTACATGTTCACGCGTGACTTTCGTGTACCGTGCAGTTCGGTCATAAAATGTTTTGGTTAATAAATTTGTTATTATTATTAGAGTTAGGTGTCAATGGGGGGCTGTATGGACAGGATTTCTCCTCTCTGTTTTTTGGGTCCCTGTCGGCCATCTGGGTTCATTTGTGTCCCGCCAGTCCTTTTTCTGCCACCTTTCTCTTGTAGTTAGGGGTGTTCTTCTCCTTTCTACAGCATTTTTCCCAAGCTTGTGGTGCGTTCTCGTGGCCATTCCTCCCGCACCCGTGTGTTTGTGTGTGTGTGGGGGTGGGGGGGGGGGGGGGGTGGGGGGGGGGCTGTCATTCGTGGCCTCCAACATGACTACATCTGGTGAGAGTTATACCCCCTCTGTGGGGGATGTGCAATCTTTAACCATGGTGGATACTGCGGGAGCTGTTGAGTTGTCTGGCAGAGCTTGATTGCTCTCTCCCCTTTTCCACCAGTTTCAACAGCTCCCGTCATATCTGCTGTTACTGCTGTTCCGTCTGTAACGTCATCAGTCACCGTTTCAGCCGGCCTCGGCTTATCCCTGCAGGGGTCTACAGCGATGTGGTGTATCAACCTCAGCCTTCCCTGACTTCAACTCAGCGAAGTCGGAAGGGGCTGCCGACCGAACCCTCTGCTGTGGCCTCTCAGCCGTGGAGCACAGCAGTTTTATCCCTGCAGGGGTCTGCAGAGATGTCTGGTAGTGTGGATGTGGGATATCTGCCTCAGACTTTCCTGACTTCAACTCGGTGAAGTCGAAAGGGGCTGCCGGCCGAACCCTCTACTGTGGTCTCGCTGCCATCAAGCACTGCAGTTTTTTCATTGGATTCAGATGTTCATGGTGGGGCCACTATGAGCTATGTGGTATTTCTGTCCACGTGCTTCTGGTCACATGGCCAGTTTTGCGGTACCAACGCCTTTTGTGCAGCCTGTCTGTCTCTCAGAGGTCTGCGGCGACACTCCTGAGTAACAGCTCTGTAGATCCTCGTGGTATGTCGTACCCCTATACACATCTCCCTTCAGATGTTTCGGCTGCAGCCCATCGCCCCACGCCAGGTGTATTTGAGGATCGAGACCCTTCACTGGTTAATAGGGTCAGGAGTGAAGCCACTTTGCCGTTCATTCCTACGTCGAACCTGCCGACGCGAGCAGTGAGCTTAGGGAGGCCCTCTCCTTGCTCACTCAGGTTCTGTCCAAGAGCCTTCTCGTTGCTTCCAGCGAGGCTACTAGTGGTTTCCAGGCATCACCTGCAGAGCCACCTCCTGGGAATGGAAGCAGGCCGCTTTCTGATCCCTCAGGTATGCCTACACCATGGGAGGCATCAGCTGGTTTGCCCATGATGGGCTATGTGTCTTCCAACTCAGAAGATGAGTCCGACATTCCTGACGCCGAGAGCCAACAGTCTTCTGACTTGGGGGCAGCTCTTGATTTTGTGTTTGGGTTCCTTCCAGATCTCTCTCTTCGATCTGCTTCTTTGGCGGGTCCGCAACTGTTCCATGGTTCCGTGATGACAGTCCAAGATGATGTCCTACGTCATTCCAAAGATCAGCTGCTGCTTCGTCAGCTTGATCAGCCTTCTGTTGGAGGCAGGGGCCATCCAAAGCCTAACAAGCACCCTTCTGCTTCTGCTGCGAAGCAAGGACTGATACTCCTGCCGCCGCTTCTACTTCTTACTCACGTGGTAAGGGTAAGCATCGCCAGGCTGGAGGGAAGACTCTGGATTCTTCATATAGTAGAGGAGGTGGTTTCTCCTCTCGCAAGCCTCGCCAGGGCTCGAAATGAAGGTCAGCACCTCAATTTGTCCCAGGTTGGAGGAAGGATATCAGAATTTTGCAGACCATTGGGCCACCATCACATCCGTTCCTTGAGTGTTAGATGTTGTTTGGTCTGGGCTGCGAATATCCTTCCATAGGCACCCCACTCTGTCGAGAGTGCCTCTTCTAACTCCAGTTCCTTCCGACGTTTCACGTCGGGAGATTTTGACCACGGACATAGACAATCTCCTGGGAAAGGAGGGTGATCGAGGTCATCGAGAACATTCAGTCAGTGGGATTTTATTCCTGCCTGTTCTTGGTGCCGAAGAAGGATGGCGGACTCCGGTTAGCGATTTGAGTATCCGGAACCAGTCTATCATTGCTCCCAAGTTCAGCATGGAGACATTCAGGTCGGTTCAATGTTCCATTCACCAAGGAGATTTCGCTTCCAGCATCGACCTGCGAGACACTTACTTTCACGCTCCAATTCATCGGACATCACAAAAGTATCTCAGGTTCGCTTTTTTGGGACAAATTTACCAGTTCAAGGTCATGCCTTTCGGCCTCAACATGGCTCCTTGGGCCTTCTCCCAACGGATGTCACATGTAATAGCCTTCCATCGCACACAGTCCATGGTGACTACTTCGGCATATCTAGACGATATCCTCCAGAGGCATTCCAATGCTGCCTTTCTGGAGTCAGATATTGACACACTGCTGAGCCTGCACTCGTCGCTAGGAATCAGAGTCAACGAGGAGAAGTCGGACCTGGTCCCTGCTCAGTCGTTTTGTCATCTGGGGATGGACTTCCGTACTCACTTCAATACGGTGGCAGTTCCCCGGGCAAGGGCTGTGATTCTCTCAGCTTTTGCCCTGACTCTGTCCCAGTCCACGTCCGCGACAGTTTGGAGTTTCTCTGACTGCTCAGTCTCTGCGGTTCAGTGACAGATCTCATTCCTCTAGGTTGGCTGCATGTCAGACCTCTCCAACACTTTCTGCTCAGTCGCTGGAGGCCGAATGTTGATCCTCTGAACCTGGTGCTTCAGTTACCAGAGTCTCTTCATCGTCACCATCTCCCCTGGACGGATGTTCAGTGGATTACGCATGGTGTTCCGTTAAACTTGCCCACATCCGACCGTGTTCTGAAGCAGATGCCAGCGATCTCAGATAAGGTGCAATGTTGGGTCCTCTAGGTCTTTCCCTTCACGGGGCATGGGACCAGGATCAAGCAGCTCTTCACATCAACTAGAAGGAGATTGCTCTTCAGAGTTTCTGGCAGTGGATCCCCTACCTTTCCAATTGCCAGGTCCTTCTGTTGTTCGACAATTCAACAGTGGTTGCTTACATTCGGAACCTGGGCGGCATGCACTCGGTTCTCGTGTATGAATTGGCTCGGGATCTTCTACTGCTTGCTAAGGATGTCAATGCCGGGTTGGTGGTTTGTCACATTCACGATCATCTGAACGTCCTAGCTGACTCCCTGTCCCAACAGAGCAGGGTCATTTCCACTGAGTGGATGCTCCACAGGGCGGTGTTCCAGTTGCTTTGCGATCTCGGGGGTCGTCCCCACATCGATCTCTTTGCGACTCATTGGAATCATCAGGTGGACACTTTCGTGTCCCCGTGTCTAGATCCTCTGGCTTTTGCCGTGGACGCTCTGTCACTTGATTGGAACGGTCTTGTCGGCTACGCCTTCCCGCTGACTCCGATTCTGCCTCAGGTTCTAGCCAAGATACGAACCTGCAGTTGTCGAATCATTCTGATCGCTCCCCTGTCACCTCAGCAGGTGTGATCAATCAGTTCCGCTCTCTGTTGGCAGCGGTTCCAGCACGTCTCCCTCTACATCATGACCTTCTTTGCCAAGGTCGCCCGTGAAGGTTTCACATCGACCCAACTTCATTGTGCCTTCACACATTTCTTTTGTCAGGTCCTGTCTCCTTCATAAAGGTTTTTCGAGATGAGCAATGTCAAAGTGGAAGGTCTTCTCTCTATGTTGTGCCGATCACTCTGTTGATTATGCCAATCCTTCGATTTCACAGATTGCGAAGTTTCTGGTATATCTGTTTGATTCTCGGGATCTCCAGCCTGTTATCATCAAAGGGTACAGGTCCATGCTTTCGGAGACCTTTTCGCATGTGGGAAAGCATCGTATCGGCTCTAATCTTTACCTCTCCAAGCTTGTTCAGCGCTTTTCCTTGAAGAAAAGGCCTAGGACTTTGCAGCTTACCCCACGATGGAATTTTTGTTGGGTGCTGCTTTGCTTGGGGGGTTGGGGGGGGGGGGGGGGCAGGTGAATATGCGTTTTCTCACATACATGATGGCTTTTCTGATGGCTTTTGCCTCAGCCAGACGGGTTAGTGAGTTTCACGCCCTCTCGGTTGACCTGGCCTTTTTTCAGGAGCTCTCCCATCAGTGTTACATTTATCACTGATTGCTCCTTTCTGGCCAAGAATCATATACCAGAGACGACTCCACTTCCTATCTGTATCAGGGCTCTTCCTTCTGTTGAGGGTAACCACCCTTTTCTCTGTCCGGTTCATGCAATTCGCATTTATCTCAATCGGACGCAGTTCATTAGGAAAGGCAGGAAACAATTTTTTTTCTGTCTCTTTTTCCTGGTCGACAGAAGATCTCTCCTCAATCCATTTCTCGATGGATTTGTTTTGCTATTCCCGTGGTTTACGCTCATCTAGCGACTGTATAACAATCATATTTCTGCCCATGAGGTGTGTGCATTGTCTACCTCTTTGGCTTATACTAACTCTGTCATGTTGTCGAATGTTATGCAGGCAGCCTACTGGAGAAATCCTACTTTCTCCACCTCTCTGCATCAGTTGCAGGAGCAGTCAGAGGACCTTTTTACTCTGGGCCCCCTTTCTTCTGCACAGGCTGTTGTCTACCCCAGCCATTCGGCTTCTTACAAGGTCAGTTCCAGCTCTGTGCTGTTACTGCCCTTTCTGTCTGTGTGTCACACAGAACCATTCGCCTCATCTCTCATTGTCTTTTACTAATATTTATGTTGCAATGGTTTGATAGGCCTAGGGACCTCTTCCTCTGTCCACGCTTCCAGTGCAGTTGGGTTATGTGGGGTTGGTTATGTGATTTCCTCCATCCTATTGTCTATTCAGCCTGTAGTAAAAAACTGTAAGGTAGGTTGATAAAAATATAAATTTTACAGTAAATTTCATTTCTTATTATACCTACCACAATCATTTACATGGAGTCCCTCCCATCTTCTTCGGGTAAGAATCCTTCCTCCCCACTGATCACATAACTCCAATGTTGGCGGACTCAAAAGAATGATTCATTAGTTACTGCTTGCGCACTTGTTCCGGAAATCGTGGATTTGTACTCTGAGAAGAGCGTCCCCTACTGGGTGTGTGCCGATGGCGCTCGACCCAGTTTTGGCTTATTTTTTCTTGGGTGCTTTTGCACCACTTTTCTTTCCCAAATCGCATGGGAAAGATCAAAATAGAGAGTATATTTTCCGAATTAGGGTCTTCCACTGTAGTACAAACCTGTAGTAAACAATTGTGGTAGGTATAATAAGAAAGGAAATTTACTATAAAATTTAAATTTCTACGTTGTCGGTGCCTATTAATTAGCCCCCTTGATGTGCTCCAGTTATTCTTCGTAATCATCTTCATGACTTTTTTGGTTCGGGTGAATCGATTTGAAAATTTCAAAGTGGAAGTCGAGCCATGAACTGCAAAAGCTTGTCTCATATATTTTCATTGCCAACCTATGGGACCAGGTGACTCCAGCTTTTTTATGTATTTGGTAAGTTAGTTGTCGTGATCATCAGATGACTACTTACCTATTTTCACCATAATTACCAGCACCTGTGACTAAAATCGTCTTTATTCTAAAACTGAAAAGTAGAAGGATGTGCTAAGACTCCGAGGGGTCACTTAGTGACTCACATTTGTAAAGTTAGGGATGGGCTTATGCCAGAGTATGAGCTCAGACATGTGTGACCAGTCAGTGCGG
The DNA here is from genome assembly GCA_031216915.1 of Pictodentalium vernedei. Classification (NCBI taxonomy): domain Eukaryota; kingdom Metazoa; phylum Mollusca; class Scaphopoda; order Dentaliida; family Dentaliidae; genus Pictodentalium; species Pictodentalium vernedei. The sequence goes on from CM062294.1 coordinate 185,923,490, forward strand.
TATGCGATAGAATATGGTAAATTGTTGGGGGGGGGGGGGGGCTGAAGTAGGTCCTCCTCCTCCCCAATCTATCTGTGTCCCCCAACTGAGAATTGCTGGCTCCACCATTGTCCCTGTGATCTTAACTGTAGCTTCAATAGCAGGATGAATATCAAGATACGTGTCTAGATACTTATCGTATCGCGACTAGTGTACCTAGATATGTATCGTGCCATGAATTTGGTGTATCGTCCCAACCCTACCTTTGGTAGCCCAAATTTTTAGTGCAATATGAGGAAATTTCTTTAAAAATCTTCTTCAGATCCACTAGTTAGAATGCTTTCAGATTTGGGATAGAACATCTTTAGGTGGGTCAGTTTCAAGTTTGTTCAACTCAAGTTCTTGGGTTAATATTTGGGCAGCTCATGGGAGTCGAAATTTTAAATTAGTGCAATCAATATGAGGGAATTTGTTTAAAAATCTTCTTCTTCAGATCTACTGGCCAGAATTCTTTCATATTTGGTATGCAGCATCTCTGAGGGGGCGAGATTCAAATTTGTTAAAATTGAGTGTAATATGAGGGAATTTATATTTAAAATCTTCCTCAGATTCACCAGTCAGAATTCTTTCATATTTGGTATGCCACATCTTTAGGGAGTCAGATTCAAGTTTGTTCAATTCGGGTCCCAGAGTTAATATTTGGGCTCCCTATGGTAACCTGAATTTTAACTTAGTGCAATATATGGGAATTTCTATAAAAATCTTCTTCAGATCCACCCATCAGAATGCTTTCATATTTGGTATACGACATCTCTAGGGGGTGAGATTCATGTTTGTTCAAATTGAGTGCCTGGGTTCATATTTGGGCTTCCTATGTGAACCCAAATTTTAACTTGGTGCAATATAAGGGAATTTCTTTAAAAATATTCTTCTTCAGATTCTCCAGTTAGAATCCTTTTATATTTGGTATACAACATCTCTAGGAGGGTCAGATTCAAGTTTGTTCAAATAGTGTCCCTGGGTTAATATTTGGTCTCCCTATGGGAGCCCGAATTTTAACTAAGTGCAATATTAGGGAATTTCTTTAAAAGTCTTCTTCTCCAGAACCATCTCTTAGAATGTTTTGATGTTTGGTATACAACATCTCTAGGGGGATCAGATTCAAGTTTGTTCAAATCTAGTCTGTTAGTTAATATTTGGGCTTTTTAAGGGAGCCTGAATTTTAACTTAGTTCAATAGGAGGGAATTTCTTTAAAAATCATCTTCTCCAGATCCACCAGTCAGAATGCTTTTGTATTGGTATTCAACATTTTTAGGAGGGTGAGATTCAAGTTTGTTCAAATCGGATCCCTGTGTTAATATTTGGGCCCCCTATGGTAGCCTGAATTTCAACTTAGTGCAATATGAGGAAATTTCATTAAAAATCTCTTCAGATCCACCAGTCAGAATACTTTCGCATTTGGTATACAGCATCCTCCTGGTGGTGGGAGGGAAGGGCTCAGACTCAAGTTTGTTCAAGTTAAGTTCTTAGGTTGATATTTGGACTCCCTAGTTTTGCCTTACTGGAAATCTGGGCATTATTTCTGTTGTAGCATCCCAGTACTAGAAAAAAATCATCCGGCATTGACAACAGAGTTATAAATAATTTCATTCCTCTGTAGTGTTAACTACCTATAGATGCTAATTAAATCCTTCTTTGAACAACTATTGTCAGGTGAGTGTGGCTGCCAGTGTATGTATGTCTAAAAATTTGGACATTGTCTTTCCAGCCTTTAATGTGACTATGATGGCGTGTGTCTTATTTAGTCACATAGATGATTTTTAGATGTTTATTTTCATTCATATACATTCCAGTTTATTCAAGCCATGTTTCTGCATCCATATTTATGCTCCAAATTGCAAAAGGAGTTATTTTTTTGCTAATTTTTATTCGGCCACTCATATGAGCGGGCCGTATTATGGTATGGCGATGTCTGTCCGTCCATCCATCCGTCCGTCCATTCGTTAGCTTTTGTTTGTCCACACGATAACTTGAAAACAGTACATCCAACAGATACTATTTTTTAGCTCCACTGACAAAGTCAGCAGAGCTTTTCTTATACTGATTCGTCCGTCATCCGTCATCCGTCTGTCCGTCCGTCTGTCCGTCGTCAACATTTTATTTGTCCGAGCCATAATTTCTAAACCGCTGAATATTTTTCCACCAAACTTCATAACAATATGTATTATCAATAGACGGTGTGTCATCAATTATTCTGCGGTCTGTAAATCCACAGGGTCAAGGTCACAGGTCACAGGATCAAGAAAATCTTAAGATATTTTTGATATTTGTTTGTCCAAGCCATAATTTCTGAACCGCTGAATATTTTTACACCAAACTTCATAACAATATGTATTATCAATGGATGGTGTGTCATCAACCATTATAAAGTCTGTTACCCCACAGGGTCAAGGTCACAGGCCACATGAGCAAGAAAAAATATTTTGTTTGTCCGAGCCATAATTTCTAAACTACTGAATATTTTTGGACCAAACTTTATAACGTCATGTAATGTCAATAGGCGGTGTGTAATCGAACCAAGCCATAATTTTTGTGACAACTGAAAATATTTCGGCTAAAGTTTGTAACAATATTAGTATTAGAAAACATGCCCATGCGATCAGTGGCCCTCAGCGGAGCTCTCTAGGCGTGACAGGCCTCTTGTTTATGGTTGATTAGTCGTGAGGATGGTTTCCTTTTGATAACCAGCATTCTGTCATATCCAGTATGGGCACCACGGCAGCCATTTTTCAGGGATTTTTGATTGTCCATGCGATAACTTGAAAACTATAGATCCAATAGATGCTGCTTTTTTATGGTTTATTATACCCCACGCAACAAAGTTGCACGGATATAATGTTTTTGACTGGTCCGTTCGTCAGTCTGTCAGTCCATCGGTCCATCAGTTCGTCAGTCAGTCCTCCTTGTTTTCCGGACTTTTTTTTCTACACGCTTACAGATTTTGAGCTGATTTTTGGTATGTGAGTCTAACATGGTAGCCTACAGATCAAGTTTGCATTTTGTTCCGCTCCACTGATTTTTACCAAAATTACGGCCCTTGGACTTTGAAAAATTCATCAAAATTACAGTTTTGCAGACTTTTTTCCAACACGCTTCCAGATATTGAGCTGATTTTTAGCTCAACTTTGGCGAAGCCAAATTTGAGCTTTTGTCATGGCCCGTCGTCCGTCTGTCTGTCTGTCTGGCCGGGCCAACATTGGGGGTTTAGGGGATATTATTATTAGGGGCTACCTCCAAATTAAGGTAGTGTTAGGGTTAGGGGTAGCCCCAGAGTAGGGCTTAAGGTTGGGGAGGGTTGGGTTCTGGGGGGGGGTGTTAGGGTTGGGGTCAGGGGTGGGGTTTTGATTTTAGTAGCCCCTAAACCGAAAAATAGCTCCTAATCCTATTGGTTTGGCTAGGGTGGGGTTGGGTCAGGGGTGGGTTAGGGGTAGGGGTAGCCCCAGAGTAGGGCTTAAGGTTGGGGGGTTAGGTCCCGGGGGTGGGTGGGGGTTAGGGTCTGGGGTGGGCTTTTAGGGTTTAGGGTCAGGGTGGGGTAGGGTTAGGGTTAGGGTGTGGTTTTGGGGTGGAGGGGTGGAATTAGGGTTAAATATAAGTTCTAGGGTGGAGGGGGTGGGGTTCTGGGTAAAATAAGGTTTTGGACATACAAAATGTTTTTTGGTAGCCCATAAACCCGAAATGTTGGAGCGGCCGTCTGGCCATCTCTCTGTCTGTCCATACGTCAACAATTGGATACGGCTCGGCTAGAGGCCGTATTTATGAACCGATCTTTATGAAACTTCTTGGGTACCTTTGTTATGACCGTGGGACGAGAACGGGTGTTTTTGGGTACGGTCCGAAATTTAAGATGGCTGCCAGCCGCCATTTTGTACCGACGATCCAGAAATTTGTTTTTTGTACAGAACTTCCATATGAAAGCTATGATTTGAATAATTTTTTGTGTGAATGTTTAGTACCATGGGATACATCACATATAATACGGGTTTTTTTCTCGTGCAGAAATTATGCAAATTAGATGAACTTTGATTTTTTCAGTGCGACTTACACACAGTAAGTACACATGTCAATACGGCTCGGGCTAGAGTCTGTATTTATGAACTGATCTTCACAAAATGTCTTGGGTACCTTTGTTATCACCTTGGGACGAGAACGAGTGTTTCTGGGTGCGGTCTAAAATTCAAGATGGCTGCCAGTCGCCATTTTGTACCGAAATTAGGTCTGATCAGTTTTTTGTACACAACTTCTATACGGCTCAGACTAGAGGCCATATTTATGAACCAATCTTTACGAAACTTCTTGGGTACCTTTGTTATCACCATGGGATGAGAATGAGTGTTTTGGGGTATGGTCCAAAATTCAAGATGGCCACCAGCAGCCATTTTGTACCAAAATTAGTGCAATCAGTCTTTTGTACAGAACTTCTGTACGAAAGTTCTGATTTGAATAAATTTTTGTTTGAATGTTTAGTAACATGGACTACATCACATATTGTAAGGGGTTTTTTTTCGTGCAGAAATTATGCAAATTAGATGAACTTTGATTTATTCAGTGCTACTTGCACAATGTAAGCACACATGTCAATACGGCTCAGAGTAGAGGCTGTATTTATGAACCGATCTTCACAAAACTTCTTGGGTACCTTTGTTATCACCTTGGGACGAGAATGAGTGTTTCTGGGTGCGGTCCAAATTCAAGATGGCTGCCAGTGGCCATTTTGTACCGAAATTAGGTCCAATCAGTTTTTTGTCACAAGTTCTATACAGCTCGTATTTATGAACTGATCTTCACAAAACTTCTTGGGTACCTTTGTTTTCACCTTGGGACAGGAACGAGTGTGTTTTGGGGTGCCTTTGTTATCACTGTGCTATGAGAACAAATATTTTGGGGTTCAGTCAGACCCACTCTGGGACTCAAAGATTTTTTTCTAGTTTAGCATCTGACTGTCACCTACCTTTACAATACTTTACCTATACATTTGTTACAGGCAACAGTCAGTATTTATGTACAGACCGTTACAATACTTTATATGTACCTTTGTTATCAGGTCATTACCTAGATGTTTGTCATTGCTGTGTCACATACTATACATGTACATATCTTTGTCTTGACAAGTTGAGCTACAGTGTCATTGACACTTCTTTGGTATGTTAGTCTAACATGGTGGCCTACAGAACAAGTTTGCATTTTGTTCCGCTCCACTGATTTTTACCGAAATTACGGCCCTTGGACTCTGACAAATGCATCAAAATTATAGTTTTCCGGACTTTTTTTCTACACGCTTCCAGATATTGAGCTGATTTTTGGTATGTTAGTCTGACATGGTGGCCTACAGATCAAGTTTGCATTTTGTTCTGCTCCACTGATTTTTACCGAAATTACGGCCCTTGAACTTTGAAAAGTTCATCAAAATTACCATTTTGCTGACTTTTTTCCTACACACTTCCAGATATTGAGCTGATTTTTGGTATGTTAGTCTAACATGGTGTCCTACAGAACAAGTTTGGGTTTTGTTCCGCTCCACTGATTTTTACCAAAATGATGGCCCCATGGACTTTGGAAAGTTCCTCAAAATTACAGTTTTCCGTGCTTTTTCTCTACATGTTTCCAGATATTGAGCTGATTTTTGGTATGTTTGTCTAACTTGGTGGCCTACAGATCAAGTTTGCATTCTGTTCTGCTCCACTGATTTTTACCGAAATTACGGCCCTTCGACTTTGAAAAGTTCATCAAAATTACAGATTTCCGGACTTTTTTTTCTACACGCTTTCAGATATTATCGAAATTACGGCCATTTTAGTATGTGAGTCTACCACAAGGACTTACAGATCAAGTTTGCGTTTCATTCTGCTCTGCTGATTTTTGCAGAAATTACGGGCCCTGGACTCTGAAAAATACAAGTAACAGATTTCCGGGTCATTTTCCTAAAAATTACAGTTTTCCTAGCTTGAAATATCGGGGCGTGTGGGGTATGTGAGCGTGCTCACTAAGGTTCTATATTTAATCATGACTAGAGGATGGTTCCTTTCGATAACCAGCATTCTGGCATATCCAAGATGGCCGCCATGGCAGCCATCTTGGATTTTTTGGGACTTTTGATTGTCCATTTGATAATCCAACAGATACTGTTTTTTTATGGTTGATTAATCATGACTAGAGGATGGTTCCTTTTGATAACCAGCATCATTGTCCGTCCATCCATCCATTTGTCTGTCCATCCATCCGTCTGTCCATCCATCCATCTGTCCGTCCATCCATCCGTCCATTAACGTTTGTTTGCCCACGTGATAACTTGAAAACAATACATCCAACAGATACTGTTTTTTTATGGTTGATTAGTCATGACTAGATGATGGTTCCTTTCAATAACCAGCATCAATGTCCGTCCATCCATCCTTCCGTCCGTTAACTTTTATTTGTCCATGCTATAACTTGAAAACAATACATCCAACAGATACTGTTTTTTATGGTTGATTAGTCATGACTAGAGGATGGTTCCATTCGATAACCTGCATTCTGGCATGTCCAATATGGCCGCCATGGCAACCAGCTGGGAGTTTTGGTGACTTTTGATTCTCCAAGCAATAACTTGAAAACAGTATATTCATCTTTAATGGGTCGTAAGCCAGGAATGTACAATTATTTTTGAAGGAATTATTGACCTTTTGTTCAACTAAAAATTTCTTCATAATTGCAATTTCTTCATATGCGGCTGTATATTGATCCACCACCTGGCGGTGCACTTGTTAGCTTAACTTGACAAAGTCAAGATAAGCTATTTCCATCACGTGTGCAGAAGTCTGTGAGCCTTAGTCTGTTCACATTTTCTTTAGCATAGGCTACAGCCCCATAGTTCTTGTCCGATCATCACAGAATTTCATATGCTGATTCGAGGTCATGTCTAAATGATAACATCCAGTTTTGGTTGTGAACAGTCAACCATGATGGCTGCGTGGACCTGAAATCTGAAAACCTTTAGCACAGGCTACAGGTCGTATTTATGAAGGGATTTCATTGTAACTTGGGAGGATGATTTGGTTTAATGTCTAGATGAAAATGTCCTATTTTGATCTGGTTCAGTCAACCGTGATAGCTGCAGGGGCACGTTACCTAGATTCCTTTAGTCTACAGGTTGCATTAATGAAGGAATTTCGTTGTAAATTGGTAGGATGACTCAGTATAATGTCTAAATGAGAACATCCTGTTTTGGCAGTGATCGGTCAACTGTGGTGACTGCACAGGGACATGACCTAGATTTGTTTAGTACAGTCTACAGTTCATATTTATGAAGCGATTTCATTGTAACTTGGTAGGATTACTCGGTATGATGTCTAGATGAGACTGTCCTATATTGGTCATGATTGGTCAGCCGTGACTGCCAGAATGGCGTGTGACCTAGGTTCCTTCAGCAATGTCTGCGAGTCATATTTATAAAGGAATTTCTTTGTAACTTGGTAGGATGACTGATTTTGGAATGATTTACTGAAATTTGGTAACTTTTCTTGACATACATTAACTGTGAGGGCCACATCAATCCAGGCCTTAATTCTTTAGTACATTCTACGCCTCAAATTATTCATTTTTAAAACATAGCATGTAGGGTTTAGAACTTAACGTATTTTCAATTATCACAATTTTTGCTTTGTTTCATAAACCTTTCATAAACATTGAACATTAACCTTTTCATCAAACACTACACACAGTCAAGTTAAGATGCAATGTCACTGACACTTTCATTCTTTGTTTTGATGTGACTTGGTTATTTAGACTGCACGAAATATTACTATGTCAAGTTTGTATGCATTGCCCTATTTTGGGTTACCCTAGAGGAGATAAAAAGTTGCATTTTTAGCCCGACTGTTTACAGTGGGGGCTATAGTCATGACTTTCATCTGTCTGTCTGTCCGTTCGTCTGTCTTAACATTTAGAGTTGTTTTGATTAAAGTTTGTAGTTAAAGTTTTTTATAGAAGGTTCAAGTAGGGTTTTTTTTTCGTGTTTAGTCATGACTTTCGTCAGTCCATCTGTTAACATTTGGAGTTTTGTTTAAAGTTTTTAGTCAACATTAAAGTTTTGTTTTTTGGGTTTTTTTTAAATTAATATTACTATTGATTGTATCATTCTCATTATGTTTTTTTTTTATGTTTCATGTTATTTTGGGAAATATTTAACCCCTTTTTGTATGGCACTTTGACTTTCAACTTCCAGGTTAAAGTTTTTGGTTAAAGTATTTTTTTTGGGGGGGGGGGGGGGGGGGGTAAAATTACACCTTTAATTCTTCAAACAGTTTAGTGGAATGTCACTGTTTCTTATTTGGAACAATGTCTACTATCTACTGAACATTTCTACATTGTTTTTCATTAATATTGACATGATTTTAACCCCTTTTAAACATGTTTCAGACTTACTTTCTTTTTGAAATTAGACTTTACCACATACTTTCTTACTCTAATTCTTGCATGGTCAATACAACTTAATGATTGCATTTACATCAATGATTTCTTTTATCGGTTTTAGGAAATATTTTAACCCTTTTTTGCCATTCAATTTTACTTAGTATTTCAGTTTAAAGTTTTGGATTAAAGTTTTGCTTTTCAAGGTTCCACCTTTCATTCTCCAAACACTCTGTTATGTCATTTCTTTTTTTTCATTTCCGGTAAGGTCTTCTGAAGCTGTACACAAATAATATTGTCACTAATTTAACCCTTTCACAACACTTTTTGAACTTAGTTTCTCTAAATTTCAAATTAGTCTTCTACCACATACTTTGTTACTTTTTATCCCCTCCCACAAGGGAGGGATATAGCACAGAGCTCGCTCCATCCATCTATCTGTCAATCCATCCATCAGTCCGTCTGTCCGCCCATCTGTCCAAACTTTCTTCATGCCATAACTTAACAGTTAACGGATTTCAATTCTTTTCAGTACATGTCTCTAGGTCAAGTTTGATGGATGACCACAATTATCCAATGAAAATTGTTGAAGTTATTGCACTGCCCAGCCCCCCGCCAATTTGGCATTTTCTTTTCCTCCAATATGCATTTTGAACTATTTACAGTCAGTCACTACATGCGGAACTTTCGTTAAACTCGCGTACCCCCCTCCCCACTCTCGGTGCCAATTAGGCACTTTTTTTTTCTTTCATCAAAAATGCATAAATGTTTGTGGTTAAAAACCCAGGCAAGCACCCCCCCCCCCCCCCCCCCCCCCTAGTGGCAGTTAGGCATTTTTTTCTCTTTGCTCAAAACGCATTCTGAAGGATTTAGATTGACCACATGTGGGAAAAAATGGACTCCCCCAACCCCCCCCCCCAACCCCCACCACCTCCTCCTCACACCCAGGGCCATTTAAGCAATATTTTGTCTTTGGTACAACATGCATTTTTAGGCCTGACTGTTTACAGTCAGGGCCTTAGTCATGACTTTACGTCCATCCATCCATCCGTCGGTCCATCCATCTGTCTGTAAACGGTTTACGGCCGATTAACTCCAGTTTGGATTATTTGATTTCAACAAAAGTTGATATGTGTATTTTCAAGCTAGTAATACAGGCCAGGTTTGAATATAGGTTCCACAACCCCCCCCCCCCCCCCCAAAATTCTCCACTAGGTCCCACCACCCTCCACCCCCAACCCACCACCCCCACCCCCAATCCATCCCAAAAAAATGGCTCCGGGTATTTTGGGTCTAAGCATCGCCATTGCTGGGACAGTCGGGCTGCATCCAGGGCATTACTCTAGTTGGGAAATTCTTACAACTTGTTTTTCTTGTAAAACAAGTAAATCAGATTTATCCAAATTTAGTAGAAATGTTCCCACCGCATGACAATCTAAGTTTGTTTGAATCAATATTAATGGATAGTTTTTGCCAGAACCTTGAAGCTCCTGTTCAAATGTCCTGAATTCTTTCTCGGGTGCAGCGCTGCATTTCGGGGTATGGATTACACTCAGCAATAAGATTACTTGTTACAAAGATTGGCAAGCAAATTGTACAACTTATATTAATGCTTGGCCTAATAGTTTGAGTAATGGGATGACCTCTGTTGCGGCGACTTTGTGGTCTATCTCTTCTTGAATACAATGAAGGGATCTTTTGACTGCATAAAGTGACTCGGTTTTTCTTGCGCAGGACACAGCCATTTCACATGCCTACCCAAGAAAACGATATGCTGTGACAGCATCAACCCCATAACTAATCCTGAAAGAGAATGTTTGGAAACTACAAGAACTTTTCCAGCCAATGATTAATTTTGGTCTTGCATCATGAGAGACCAGAATATTTACACACTGGGGCCATCCTGCTGTCTACGATAGCCGCTTACCGAATGTAATGGTTAGTGCCCAACTGGCCACCACAATTGGCCGATTGTGAGCAATCGGATGATAATGGCAACAGCTCCTGGAATATTGGTTCAAGCGACAGTTGCAAAGTATTTTGTGATGATTCATTACCTGCATTTTATTATCTTCTGCAGTTGTTCAATTGTTAAAGTAATATGATTACAATGAAACCATTTAATAAAGTTGAACAACAACCACAATGTGTATTCTTAATCTCTCTGGATGCCCCTTTATGGGATATACATGTTAAATGACATGTAAAGCTTACAATTGAGCGTACTTGCGGCAATCGCCAGTTCATTCCGGAAAAGTGAAGGTTGCACTCCATTGTCTCCGGTCGCAGTAAAATTACCAGTCACATGCACTTGGGCTGTACACATGACTCTGAGAGCCACATTTACCTCCCAAGTGTGTGCAACTGGTAATTTTGCTGCGACCTGAGTCAACAACGTTTAACACAGTGAAATATGTTCAGTTTATTGTACTTCTTTTGAGCCTCTGTTTAGTAGTGCAACGTATTACAATTGGAATTGGCCGATTGTGAGCTCAAATAACTGGTAGTTGGTCAGCGGCCATTTTTAGCAATCGGTTGAATACTAGTAATGGTCTTTCTGTTTCTAGCCAGTGCTGTGTGTCAAAATCACCATCAAAATTCTATTATTTTTCCAGGGGGCGCGGTGGCTCAGTTGGTAGAGGTGCAGGCTGCAAGCCGAGAGGTCCTCAGTTCGAATCCCACCTGCGGCAACCGCGTTGTGTCCTTGGGCAAGACACTTCACCCCAATTGCCTACTTGGGGGCACGATGAAGCTGTGTACTGAAGCGTACTGCACGTCGATGGTGCGCATGTCTTCAACCAATCTAACCCTGCCTGTGCTGCGGTGCAGAGTTCAGAGTTATGATGTTGGAGAGCTGACAGCTGCTCGTCGTTGCTCGGTGGTTCTCTCCGGGTACTCAGGCTTCCTCCACGCGTTAAAAACTGTCACGGTCACGATTAGCCATTGTGCATAAGTATGTGACCTTAAACACCAATAAATAAATAATTATTTTTCCATTTTTCACCTCCAAAACAGAGCTTATGACTTCTCATTTGATTGAGTATGAAGAGCTAATTGCAGTGAAGGATCATAAACAATGTTTTAGAGACAAAAAAAAAAGAATTTTAGTCAACTGGTAGAGTGCTAAGTTTTTTTTGGTTGTCAGAATTTTGTTCACATATTATTGCCTTGTTACAATTAATGGGAGAGTGCCAGAAGGCACTCTCCCATTAATTGTAACAGGGCAAATCCACCCAGACTTAATAATATCACATCAAAAATTAATTGAAGTACATCCACAGAATATGAAGCCTTTTAACTCTGGTACCCACACGTCAGGATAAATACCCAAAATGGGCCTCCAGCACTCAACCACTTGTATCATACCAACATGGATATTAATATTGTTTCCTTTTTTCCATCCATCTCCTTTTTAGCTCACCTGGCCTAAAAGGCCATGTGAGCTTTTCTCATCCGTCGTCATCCGGCGTGCGTAAACTTTTCACATTTTCATCTTCTTCTCTGAAACTGCTGAGCCAGTGTGAACGAAACTTAGCAGGAATGGTCTATGGGAGGTCCTCTACAAACGATCCTCATTTTGTTCCCGTCAGATGAAAAACATGACTTCTCGAGGCATCCTTTGATTCTGGTTGGTGGATTTTCAAAAATCTTCTCCTCTGAAACTGCCAGACCAAATGTTTTGAAATTTCACATAAATGATGACTGGGACCCCCTCTACCAACGGTCCTCATTTAATGTTGATTGGGTCACAAACATGGCTGCAATTGCAGCTTATAGTTACTGTAGAAACCCTATGGGAAATCATATTTTCCTCTTCTTCTCTGAAAAAAACCAAGGCGACATGAAAACAAATCTGGCAGGGATAGTCTATGGGAGGTCCTCTACAAACGATCCTCATTTTGTTCCCGTGGGTTGAAAAACATGGCCGCCAGAGGCATTCTTTGATTCTGATTGATAGATTTTCAAAAATCTTCTCCTCTGAAACTGCCAGGCGAAATGTTTTGATACTTCACATAAATGATGACTGGGACCCCTTCTACCAGCGATCCTCATTCAATGTTGATCGGGTTGCAAACATGGCCACAATTGCAGCTTATAGTTACTATAGAAACCATATGGGAAATCACATTTTCATCTTCTCCGGAACTACTGAGCCGACTTGAATCAAACCTGGCAGGGATGGTCTATGGAAGGTCCTCTACAAACGATCCTCATTTTGTTTCCGAGGGTTGAAAAACATGGCCGCCAGAGGCATTCTTTGATTCTGATAGGTGGATTTTCAAAAATCTTCTCTGAAACTGCCAGGCCAAATGTTTTGATACTTCACATAAGTGATGACTGGGACCCCCTCTACCAATGATCCTCATTTAATGTTGATCGGGTTGTAAACAAGGCCACAGTTGTGGCTTATAATTACTATAGAAAGCCTATGGGAAATCACATTTTCATCATCTTCTCTGAAACTACTGAGCCGACATGAACCAAACTTCACAGCTCGGAATGGTCTATGAGAGGATGGAAATATGTGGCCACCAGAGGCTATATTCTAATACTTAACCCAATGCCTCTCCTGTCTGCATGAAGATCGGTACTGTCAGCAAAATACTTGTTTTTTGAGAGTCTGGTATGGGTTGGTTTCAGTTTTCTCCACTGAGGACTGGGGAAAAAACTCCAAAATATTGTGTATACAGTACAAGTCAAAATAAGCTGTAGCATAACTGCAATAAACTAAGTAAACTACTGCTCCTGCCCTGACAAGATCAGAATCTGACATTTTCTGGAAAGCTATCAGTGAGAGCTTTCCAGAAAATGATGTCAGCTTCTGGTCTTATCAGTGTAGGAAGAGAAAAAGACACATAGTTTATAGGATTATCCTACACAACTTATTTTGACTTTACTGTAAACCATTGCAACTGTATCTTGATATATGCATCATTAGTCTCCTGGTTTTCCAAACACCTCTCACAGTTGTTTACAATTGGCTGTAACGTAAGTGCAAGCCCTACTTTGGAACTAACTCAAGCTTTTAAGAAACTTTTCCAAACAAGCTGGAAAAGTAATAGAGTGCAAAAACACAAAAAAGATCGAAAAAGGGTCGAGCGAGACCAGCGCTCGAAATTACAGATACTCTCTCTGCACACCTCTTGCATTTACCGAGCGCATGCGCAACAACCGTGACGTCAATTCCTTTTATTTCTGCCATTGTACATGGTCAGAAATTTTTGTGACTCGTGCTATTCTAAGCTGTTATCTTCGTGAACAACTTATTATATGTGCTATCTTCATCTGATTGTGTGCAAGTGGATTGTATCCTTTTCAAGCTTTCAAAATTATTACTATTTAATGCTATTTTTCATAATTTTTGCTTGCTTTTTCACACATAGTCTTGTTATTCCCCCACGTGTGAAAACAACCATTGTTCTGTTTACCGTCGGCGGGAAGCTTGATTTCATATTTCTGTTTCATATTATGCCTAAGACGTGTTCCTCTTGCTTGCAGGTGAAACATGTGGATGACTCTCATTCCATCTGTGTCACTTGCAACAATTGTACTCAGGCCCAATCATGTGGTATTTGTGGGGTTTGATCCTCAAAATTCTGGGTTTCTGTTAACAAGGTGGTTCTGTCTAGAGCTAGAACCTATCGTTCTCGGGGTAAGGGTAGCCGTGCCTTATCAGATATTTCTGTGAGTGCACGTAGTGACTCTGTCACACAGGATGCTGATCTGTCTTTTTCTGTGGCAAGTTCCTCTGCTCAGGTGTCTTCTCACCGTGTCCAGATCCAGCTACCGATCGACGTATGCCGTCAGTCTCTTCAGAGGATTTGCAGGCAGGACCTTCTTTTCCGCAGAGGTCAGTGATTGCCCCTGGGCATCACAATCGGGACTATCCTCCGGTGTCTTCTCACCGTCTCCCTATTCTGTCTGCCAATCGATGTTCGTTGTCGGTCTCTTCTGAGGATTTGGGTTCTTCTGCCAGAAGGATCCATTGGGAGGACACTCCGTCGGGTGATTCTGCTGCGACGGATTCTCAGGGTGACCTGCGTCAGGCCATTTTGGCGCTCACCCTGTTGCTTTCTGGTAACCCTCAAGTTGGCCTCCCTGTGCCTCCTGAGGCACAGCCTCCTTTGGTCGGTTGCCGAGATGTCTCGCCTGGCCCTTTGAATACTGCACAGTTTTCACAGTAGGTTTCTGCTGGTCAGCCCAAGTTGGACTACATCTCCTCTGCAACAGAGGATGACGATTTTCTTGAAGGTGATGGGCCCCCCTCATCAGTCTTGGATTTAGTCTTTGGCTTATTGCTGGACATTCAACCTTCAGACCAGCCATCTGTGACCGTCCGGCCGCTGTCCTCTGTGGAGCGCCGTAACCCTGTTGAGCCTTCTAGCTCTGGGGCTTTGCGTCCTCTGCAATCAGCTCAGGTTGTTGAGTCCTTCCAGGGCTTAGAAACCAAAATGTGTTCTAAGGCCCTCAAGGGTTCTTTCTTTTCTAGAGCTGATGCCTTTCTGGCTCCATCGCGGTTTTGTGTTTACGATTCCATCTGTCCACCAGTCTTCCAAGGGATGACTACTGTGGATGAGGATTTTTCTTCCCTCGGGTTAACTAAGCCTAAGTTGGCAGTTCTCCCGATGTCGGTAGTAGAATCTATGGTGGGCCTGTCCCGAGAAATTCTGGGTATGTTATCTCTCACGGACCATGTCGTCGCTGCTCTGGCTGAATATTTTCCACCAGGGGAGTTTGATGATGCTCAGGCGCCTTTTCGCGTTTTGTCACAGGTTCTCATGAACTTGACACATGCTCACGTCTGTAACATGGTTAATTTGGAGCCGGCGCGCCGGGATGCAGTGTTGGATTCTTCTCCATGCCTTCCTTCTGAGCAGCGTGCTGTTCTGAGGTCTGCCTCTTTGGTTCGACCTCAGTTTTTCCATGGTTCTGCGGAAGCTATCCATGGCGAGGTTCTTTGTCATTCGAAGGACCAGCTTTTGCTGCAACAGCTGGACCAACCTGCTGCTGCGGGTGGTGGTCGTTCTAGGCCCGCCAAGCATCCTGCTGTGTCTGCCTCTTCGGCAACATCTGATACGCCTTCGGCTCTGCCTGCTCCTTCTGCTCAGAAGAAGCGCCGACACAGCCAGACTCGCTGGCAGCCTCAGGCAGGAAAGTCTCAGGACTCTGTCACTTCCCGAGGTGGTGGTTTCTCCTCTTGGGGGCCTCGTCGAGGCCGCAAGTGAAGATTCTCACCTCAATTCGCCTCCAGTCGGGGGAAGGTTGTTGCTGTTTTACGACCGTTGGACAGAGATAACGTCAGACACTTGGGTCCTTGACGTCATACAATCCGGTCTGCGACTGTCCTTCCATCAGCACCCCAGTTTATCTTGGGTGCCCCTCCCGATTCTCTAGGTCGGGACCTTCTGGTGCAGGAGATCAACAATCTCCTCTCCAAAGGGGTGATCGAGTTGGTCAGGAACACCCTTTCACCAGGGTTTTACTCAAGACTTTTCTTGGTGCCGAAGAAAAATGGCCAATTTCGTCCTGTCATCGATCTGAGTATCCTGAAGGAGTACATAATAGCTCCTCGTTTCAGTATAGAGACTTTCTGGTCGGTTCGACGTTCAGTTCATCAGGGCGACTTTGCTGCCAGTATTGACCTGAAGGAAGCCTACTTCCATGTACCCATTCATCTGGCATCACGGAAATACCTTCGGTTCTCGTTTCGGGATCGAGTCTATCAATTCAGAGCTCTCCCGTTCGGTTTGAACCAGGCTCCTTGGGCCTTCACCCGACTGATGTCACATGTGCTTGCTTTCCACTCTACTCAGTCAGCTGTGATTTCGTCAGCCTACCTGAACGACATTCTCCAACGGCACCACGGTGCTGCTGTTCTGGAGTTAGATGTCTGGCAGTTTCTTTGCCTACTAGCATCGCTGGATTCCAGAGTCAATCGCGAGAAGTCGGATCTCCTTCCTTCTCAGCAATTTTGTCATTGGGGGATGGATTTCGACACTCTTCACAATGTGGTGTCGGTCCCCAATGCTCGGGCGACGATTCTTTCTGCCTTGACTCGGAACCTGCTTCAATCTTCCTCGGTCTCAGCCAGGACTTTCCTTCGGATGCTGGGCCTTTGCGGTTCAGTTACAGATCTCATTCCACTTGGTCGCTTGTTTGTCCAACCTCTCCAACACGTCCTGTTGGATAATTGGCGTTCGAATGTAGATCCGCTGGACATGGAACTTCCTATTCCTCGGTCCCTGCTTTGTCACCTCCACCCTTGGGCCGATGTTCCCTGGCTGACACAGGGTGTTCCGTTGGATCTTCCTTTGGCCGATCACATCCTTACTGCGGGCCTTCATATCAACCAGAAGGAGCTCCTTGCTCTTCTGTTGAATTTTTGGCTTTGGATCCCTCACCTGTCGGACCATATTGCCTTACTTCTTTCGGACAATTCGACAGTAGTGGCCTACATACGGAATCAAGGAGGCACACATTAGATTCCCATGTATCGGCTATTTCAGGATCTTCTTCTGTTGGCGTGGGATGTAAACGCTCGGGTGTCCATTCGACACATTCCTGGGCGTCTCAACGTCCTAGCAGACTCCCTGTCCCGACGCGGCAGTGTCCTTCCAATCGACTGGATGCTATATCGGTCGGTGTTTCAGGCGATTTGCGAGCGGTGGGGCCGTCCTCAGGTCGACCTTTTCGCCACTGGCTGGAATCATCAGGTAGAGACCTTTGTCTCTCCTTGCCCAGATCCTCTGGCATTTGCGGTCGACGCTCTGTCACTGGACTGGACAGGTTGGATCGGCTAAGCCTTCCCTCCTGCACCGATTCTTCCTCAAGTATTAGCGAAGATTCGTGCTTGCAGTTGCAGGATCATTCTGATCGCACTTCTGTCTCCACGGAGGGTGTGGATCAATCTGCTGCGGCCTCTGTTGTCATCCTAGGAAGTATCACAACAACTTATCAGGTCCTGTCTCTGACGTACAGATTTTTCGTGACGAACAGTGGAGTGCATTTCTGCATCGCGGCGACATTCCACTGGCATGACTTAGCTGCGAAGTGGAAGTGTTTTTGCCGCAGGTGTGCAGATCACAATGTGGATTACTGTGATCCGTCAATCGCTCAAATTGCGGATTTTCTGGTATTTCTTTTTGACTCCAAGGGCCTCCAGCCTATTATGATTAAGGGCTATCGGTCTATGCTGTCTGATACTTTCTCTTATGTGGGAAAGCGGTGCATCGGTCGTAATCTTTTTCTCTCCAAACTCATTCTGCACTTTTCTTTGAAGAGGCCTCGAGTTTTGCGTCTTACACCCAAGTGGAACCTGGCATGGGTGTTGCACTGTTTGGAGGGGGCACCATTCGAGCCTTTATCTGAGACCGATATGTGTTTTCTCACCTATAAGACGGTTTTCAATCTAGCGTTTGCTTCTGCTCGACGAGTCAGTGAGCTTCATGCGCTATCTGTTGATTCTACCTTCTCCTCCTTTTATCTCCGCCACCTACAGCAGCAATCTGAGGACCTTTATTCTTTAGGCCCTCTTGTTGCTGCTCAGGCTGTTGTGCACCCTCATTAAAATTGTTTTTATCGAGGTTGTGCTTCGCTCAGCCTTGTTCTTTTCAGGTGCCTTCTCTCAATCTTTATTACAGGTTTCGCTATTGTTCTCTGCCCTCCTTGCTTTTCTTTTTGCTGCTCTTGGTGGTATTGGTTATGTGATTCACCTCCTCCTATTGTTTATTCAGCCAATTGTAAACAATTGTGAGTAGGTTGAAAAGAAATTAAAATTTTTTAGTAAATGTTGTTTCTTAACATACCTACCACAATTGTTTACCGGAGGCCCAATCTCCTTGGGGATATCTTTGATATCGGTGCCTCCCCGCTAAATCACAAACTTCTTGTTGGCGGAAATACGGAATTGACGTAACAGTTATTGCGCATGTGCTCGCTAAACGCAAGAGGTGTGCAGAGAGAGTACCTGTAATTTCGAGCGCTGGTCTCGCTCGACCCTTTTTCAATCTTTTTCGTGCTTTTGCTCTCTATTACTTTTCCAGCATGTTTGGAAAAGTTTCTTAAAAGC
This sequence comes from Pictodentalium vernedei, assembly GCA_031216915.1. Taxonomy (NCBI): domain Eukaryota; kingdom Metazoa; phylum Mollusca; class Scaphopoda; order Dentaliida; family Dentaliidae; genus Pictodentalium; species Pictodentalium vernedei. The sequence goes on from CM062294.1 coordinate 185,941,984, forward strand.
TTGAGTTAGTTCCGAAGTAGAGCTTGCACTTACGTTACAGCCAATTGTAAACAATTGTGGTAGGTATGTTAAGAAATAAAATTTACTAAAAAAATTTAATGTTTGTATTCTCTTGCAATCATGTCAGCTTAGATGACAGTAATTATTGTATATGTTTTAAGATTTGACCAAAATTGGAGTAAAATGTGTTTGACTGTAACCCTTTACCTATCCAAAGCTATTTTGAAAAGAGAATACTGTCTGAGAAAATTGTAATTTTCAAAATATTTAACCTTCGTTTACTGATTTTTTTTTTGTTGAAACAGAATTCATAAATGTGTGTATATTCAAGAAAATCTTCTTTGAAACTACAAGGCTAAATAGTTTCAAAACTTAGTGTGACTGGTGACTGTAACCCCCTCTACCAAAGATCCTCATTTTAATCTTCATCAGGTTGCAATTATGGCTGCAATTGTGGCTTATAGTTACTATAGAAACCCTATAGGAAATCACATTTTCATCATCTTCACTGAAAGTACTAAGCCAGTGTGAACCAGACTTGGCAGGCATTGTCTATGAGAGGTTCTCTACAACTGTTACTCATTTTATTCCTGTTTGGTGAAAAAACGTGGCTGCCAGAAGCATTCTTTGATTCTGATTGGTCAATTTTGAAAATTCTTCTCCTCTGAAACCACAGGGCCAAATGTTTTGATACTTTGCATGGTTGATCACTGGGACACCCTCCACGACATTCCTCATTTTAATGTTGATCATATTGGAAACATGGCCACAATTGCAGTTTATAGTTACTATAGAAAAAACCTGTGGAAAATCACATTTTCATCTTCTCTCTGGAAGTTCTGAGCTGATGGAACCAAAACTTGGCAAGAATGGTCTATAGGAGGCCCTCTACAAACGATCCTCTTTTTGTTCCCATTGGTTGGAAAATATGGCCACCAGAGACATTCTATGATTCTGCTTGATGGATTCAAATGTTTTGAAACTTCATGTGATTGAAGACTGGGGCACCTACTACCAATGATCCTCATGTAATGTTGATGTAATGTTGCAAACATGGCCACAATTGCAGCTCATAGTTACCATGGAAAGCCTATGGGAAATCACATTTTTATATGTAGTTCCAGGTGAGCAGTTACAGGCTCTGTAGAGCCTCTAGCTTAGTTTTTGTAATTATGTTTTTTTTTTATATATTTTATTCAGACTCCACTGTTTATAGCAGTTAAGTTTAACATGAAAGAGGAGGTTGAGCATCTTCTTGAAGGTGGAGCTGATGTCAATGAGCAGGGTCTTGAAGAAAGTGTAAGTAAACTTGTAAAGTTGTATTCATTTATTGTGTCCTCAAATAAATTCTGACGGCATCTTTGTAGAACCTTGTTAATTAACTGGTTGAGGGCTACATTATTTTTTGTGGTCTGAATTTGTTCATCAAATTTGTTTTATTACAAACTATTGAAGAGTGCCCACAGGCACTCTTCAATAATTTGTGATAAAATAAATGTATATAAACAAAATATTATTTGCATTTGACTGAATATGAAACACAAATCGGGTTCCTGGGTTAATAAGTAAGGAAACTGTTGGCTTTTGCTTTGGTACCCTCATTTTGATGCTCCCGAAAAATTTTTCTGGGAGCATATATAGTTTGTCATTTCTGTCCATCTGTCTGTCCATCAGGAGATTTTCTTGTCCACTCCATAACTCAGATGCTTTGTTAGATTTTGTTGAAACTTTGCATACATGTTGCTTATGGGGAGATGATGTGTCGTACCCCAAACTTTTTCATGGACATATAATATTTGTCATTTCCGTCTGTCCCTCCATCCACCTGTCTCCGTCAGGAAGATTTTTGTGTCCGCTCCATAACTCAGAGATGCTTCTTTGGAATTTGTTGAAACTTTGCAGACATTTTGCTAAAAGGGAGACATTGTGTAACAAACAAAATGTTTTTTTGTTTGATGGAGGTCAAGGCCATAGATCAGGATCACGGTGCGGTGGTCACTGTTAGTCTTGTTATAGTATATGTTATTTGATGGAATAAACATAATATAATATTATTAAATGCTTGTTGCAATAGGCCTGTAAATGAGGAGAATTCACTGGTTGTCAGAGTAATTCTTTGATAAGCATAAGATTTTTTATTATGTGTACCCATACTATGTATGGTACACATAATGCTGGCATCTGGGGTGGCCATCTGTCGTTTGTCCATCCTTTGTCTGTCCGTCCATCCATCTGTCTGTCCATCCATCCATCCATCCGGCGTCTGTATCCATTTCTTTGGCAATCGATAACTTGAAAAATATTCCTTGGATTGTCAAGTTACTTTCTATTTGTGTTCAGGTTAATGATGTGCCAAGCTGTATAGTTTTTAGTGTAAATCTGATAATTTGACCCGGAGATATTAACCCTTTATCCTTCAAATTGAAAATTTCTCCAATCCCTTTGGCATTTGATAACTTGAAAAATATTGCTTGGATTGTCAAGTTACTTTATATTTGTATTCAGGTTACTGATGTGCTGAGCTGTATAGTTTTTGGTGTAAATCTGATAATTTGACCTGGAAATATTAACCCTTGATCCTTCAAATTGAAAATTCGATCCTCCAATCCTTTTGGCATTTGATAACTTGAAAAATATTGCTTGGATTGTCAAGTTACTTTATATTTGTGTTCAGGTTACTGATGTCCCGAGCTGTATAGTTTTTAGTATAAATCTGATGATTTGATCCTGAGATATTAACCCTTTGTCCTTCAAATTGAAAATTCCTCCAATCCCTTTGGCATTCGATAACTTGAAATATATTGCTTGCATTGTCAAGTTACTTTATATTTGTGTTCAGGTTACTGATGTGCCGAGCAGTATAGTTTTTGGGGTAAATCTGATAATTTGATCCTGAGATATTAACCCTTTATCCTTCAAATTGAAAATTCCTCCAATCCCTTTGGCATGAGATAACCCAAAAATATCAATCTGATTGTCATGTTACTACTTCATATATGTGCTCAGGTTACTGATGTGCCGAGCTGTATAGTTTTTGGTGTAAATCTGATAATTTGATCCTGTGATATTAACTCTTTATCTTTCAAATTGAGAACTTCTCCAATCCATTTCTTCGCCATGCGATAACTCAAAAAATATTAATCCGATTAACAGGTTACTTTATATATGTATTCAGGTTACTGGTGTGCTGTGCTTTATAGTTTTTTTTATGTAAATCTAATAATTTGATACGGAGATATTAACCCTTTATCCATCAAATTAGGCATTCCTCCAATCCATTTCTATATGTACCCACACCATGTATGGTGTACATAATGTCGGCATCCGGGGTGGCCCTCCCTCATACAGCTTTCTACTAGTTGCGCATATGGGTACACATCTGACGATTTCATTGGCCTATTTTTTGAAAAGCAGGAGTTTATACCCTATATGCAATTCACTGGTGAAGTTTGTGTTGAATGTTTAGTAAATAGTTTGGTGTTTGAAAGTTATGCATATTTAACAGGCTCATTCAATCAAGAAATATCCAGTTCAGTGGGTTCCTCTGTATTATCAATGTTTCTTCAGTCGGTACAAACAGGAGACAATAAAGAAAATCCTTAAAAAATTGTAAATTGTGAGGTGACTTTAGTCCAGACTGTTGACACCAAGTGGTTGCAGTGTTCGTAGAGTGTATATCCACTGTTTTTTTCTTTGTTTTCTGATGTGTTTATTGTAATCAGTTGCCGGATTCTCATGTAGGATTTGTGTAATATAGACTGACAGGTCCTGATGTGTGTAATTGTGTGAGTTGTAGTGGTTAGGTACTGGTTTATCTAGTTGCTTCTTAATCTGGTATATGTGTTCCTTGATATGTATTCTGAATTCTTGGTTTGATTCACAAGCATATTGTGTGAAGCATTGTTTACATGTGATCAAGTGGACCTCATTTTTTTGTCAGCAAGATTTCGCACTGGAAGTATTGTCAATTTCTGCAGGAGTTATGCCCATTTTGTTGAAAATTTAGTGTTGTCTGATGATGGCTTTGTAAACATGATAACTTGATGTAAGTAACACAATCAGATTTTGATAAAAGTTAATATAGGCATACATGGTGGGACAAATTTGTGCTGGTTGAATAGTTTTTTTTTTTCTCATTCAGTTTTGATTTCTTTGGCCTACCCGAAAATGAACTGCAAGGCACATCAAAAAACAGCCAAAAGGTTTTACTGTGTTTGTGCAAAAACTGATAAAACTATCTTGTTGGGAGGGAACTGGACTAACAACCACTATGGATTCTCGTCACTTAGTCTATCCGGTCCGGCATAGGGGTTAACCCTTTATCCAACGCAGACGATATAAAAATTTATTATTTTAAATATCATTTTTTTAAATTTTTCAAAAAATTTCAACAAAACCATATCATGTGACCCCTCGTTGGAATGAGCTCGATGAGCTCATTCCAACGAGGGGTCACATGATGTGGTTTTGTTGAAATTTTTTGAAAAAAAAATTTTTTTCAATTGCTGAATTTGCATATTACGCAGGCGGATGCGGGCGATTCGTTGGGTAAAGGGTTAATATGCCATGTTCTCATTGTCACATTTTCACCCTTGTTGTTTAGATGAACCTTCTTCATTTGTTATTTATGGTTTTCTTTTGGCAAAATAGGCTTATCAACTGATCCCCTAAAATCCAAAGGGAGGTTAGACTGAACCCAGTGCAGACAGGACTTTTGAGGTAACTGGTGTTGTATTGAGAATTTTTTCCAAGTTAAGGGACCTGAAGTGTTATTTACAATGTGGTCTTAACACAGAAAAACTGAACCAAAACCAAGGTTTTTTCCTGAAACCTAACCGAAATCAAAACCAAATCTGAAAAATCAAAACCTCCCAGTTCTATTGTTTAATGTCCAAGCCTAGAAATAAGCAGTTTGTCATTTTCAGAATGAGGCCAGAAGATAAATTTGCTGAAACTATCCCATACAGTGGGCTAGAATCCCAAATTTATCCTCTGGGTACCCCTTTCTGTTAGGCCTTGATTCAGATTGCAGTTCACAGAGGATAATGTGCAGGGTAGCATCGCCAAATTCCCCCTCTGTGGACCTCATTCTGCAGATGACAGTTTGCTTATTTCCAGGCTTGTGAATGTGTCTGTTGTTGCTATACCCCTTTTTGTTGAAAACTTGGTGTTTGTTCAGGGTTAATCCCTACCAGCACAGGGGTAAAAAAGGGCCCCTTGCCCAATGCCAAATCAGCCTTATTTTTCCCAATTCCAGCTTGAAAATTCTCAATCCTCAGCTCTAAACCATTGAAACTTGTTACCCATAGTTCATGCCTGATAATTATGTATTTTGTATGATCAAAACAACAAATTAATTACTCAAAAAACTGGCAACTTGGAGAATAAGTGAAGACAAATTTTATTGAGTGGATTCTAAAAAGTGTATTAAAAGAAGCTCGTTATTATCTGACCAATATTATAACAAAGAAATACTAGGTACAAAAAATGAGAAAAACAGGTTTTAGATCTCAGGGAATCCCTCTGAATATTTTTATTGGTTTGCAGTGTCATTGAAAGTTAGTATAAAATAGTGAGGCTTTTTGGATTAACATATATTTATATGCACATGTTTTCAACAAAGCCTGATTAAATTACAGTGTCTATTTATTAGTCCCCTACCATCAGTCTGTCAGTCACACTTTAGTTTTCCGGAGTTTTTTTGGAAACGCTTCAATGGAATGATTTCATTTTTGGTAAACTACTATAGAATGATGACTTACAGATCAAGTTTGAGTTTCATGCTGATTGCATTATTCTTGTGTGAGTTACAGCCCTTGGAAATATGGGAAAAAGCACCAAAATATCAGTTTTCCAGAGTGTTTTTGGAAACGCTTCAATGGAATGATTTCATTTTTGGTAAACTACTATAGAACGATGACTTACAGATCATGTTTCATTTACACTTTGTCCATCCATCCGTCAGTCTGTCAGTCAGTCTGTTGGTCATACTTTAGTTTTCCAGACTTTTTTTGGAAACGCTTCAACGGAATGATTTCATTTTTGGTAACCTACTATAGAACGATGACTTACAGATCAAGTTTCATTTACACTCTGTCCATCCATCCATCAGTCTGTCAGTCAGTCAGTCTGTCGGTTATACTTTAGTTTTCCGGACTTTTTTTGGAAATGCTTCAATGGAATGATTTCATTTTTGGTAACCTACTATAGAACGATGACTTACAGATCAAGTTTCATTTGTACTCTGTCCATCTGTCAGTCTGTCAGTCATACTTTAGTTTTCCAGACTTTTTTGGAAATGCTTCAACCGAATTATTTCATTCTTGGTAATCTACTATAGAACGATGACTTACAGATCATGTTTGAGTTTCATGCTGATTGCATTATTCTTGTGTGAGTTATGGCCCTTGGGAATATGGAAAAGCACCAAAATATCAGTTTTCTGGACTTTTTTTGGAAATGCTTCAACGGAATTCATGCTGATCACATCTAGGTTTTAACATTTGTATAATTATTAATGCTCATTAGTCCGGTAGGGGACATTGTATTGCTTCAGCGATATGTGCGCTCTTGTTGTAATTGTTTTGTAAACTTCCAGTTTGCTCTGTTCTGCAGAGAATAACTCAAATATTACAATTCACAATGCTTCATATTATTAAAGAAATGAAATTATTTAGTCTATATGGGTTTGCGTGTTACAAATTATGAGAGTACTCTCCCATAAATAAGGCAAGAACATGTGAAGAATTTTTTCGACCCAAAATACTAAAATAATTTAATACTCAATAAGTTATCAAACAAACAAAAATAAAAGTCTCCCTCCCTTACTGATTTGAAAAATTAATTGCTTGAGAACCAAATGTGTTTTTTTTAAACCTTATTTCTAATGCTTTATGGAGTCAGCACTGTGACTCAGTGGTTATGGCATTGAACTTCAAACAAAGAGTTTCATGGTTCGATCCACTCCAGGGGTAACTGCATTGAATCCTTGGGCAAAGCACTTAATCCTGATTGCCCATGTAGGGACACGTTGGTACTGTGTACTATGGCGTACTGCACATTGATGGTGCATTTGTCTTCAGCCATTGCTAACCTGCTTTTGTGGAGTTTACTTTGGTCTTTGGGGAGTTTGACAGTTGCTCACCATTGCTTGGTGGTTCTGTCTGGATGCTCTGGCGGCTTCATCCAACTGTAAAACTGTCCGACATGAGGTGACCTTGGTTGTCGAAAGTGTTGTTAAACTCCAATAAATAAATAAATAAAATAATGCTTTGTGGGAGTGCAAAAAAAATAGTTAGAGATGGAAAAGATTGTTATAATATCTTTGAGTGGTGTGGATTGGGAAATTAGCTCACAGCAGCATTCGGTTATTGTAGTGAATTGAGTTGAAAGAGATGAAAATTCCAATGACATCACTTACGAAATTATGGATTTTAATGACACCATGTGAGAAAGAAATTATCCTTGAATGGTGTGTTAAGCTGAAATGGATAATGGGTTTTCTTGATCGATTAATCACAAGGATTAACCTTGGTTAACCAAGTAATCACTTGCCCAAAAAGGTAGCTGAATAATTGCAGTACCATTGATGATTCACAGCATTAACCCTTTATCTAACGTAACAGACCAAACTGATCAGCACTCTATATACAAAAATCTGCATTCAAAATTTATTACTTTTTCAATTTTTGTCTCAAAAATATAGCTTATGACCCCTCATTGGTCATTCCAGTAAGGGGTCATAAGCTATGTTTTTGACACAAAAATTGAAAATTGAACAAAATTTTGCAGCAAGTTTATTCCTTTGTTAATACATATAATAAGGTAGTTCAAAAGTAATGGCTAATCAATCAATTACTTTTTTGATCCATCAAGACATTTTTCATTGGTTAATCAATTAATTGGTTAACGGTTTCAACTCTAGTGGTGTGGAGGTAGGATAGGTAGCTTTATTGATGGAAATGAGGTCACATTCCAATTTTCAATTTTTGTCTCAAAAATATAGCTTATGACCCCTCATTGGTCATTCCAGTAAGGGGTCATAAGCTATGTTTTTGACACAAAAATTTCGGTTTCAACTCTAGTGGTGTGGAGGTAGGATAGGTAGCTTTATTGATGGAAATGAGGTCACATTCCATGTCCAATGCAAAAGATGGTAAAAAAATCATGATTTTGAAAAAAATAAGTTCACCATTTAACCCTTTACCTAACATGAAAAGCAGACGACTCTTGCAGAAAAAATTCTTGAATAACTATTTTTTTTTCATTTTTTGTCTCAAAAACATAGGTTATGACCCATAGTTGGAACAAGCTCGACGAGCTCGTTCCAGTGAGGGATCATAACCTATGTTTTTGAGGCAAAAAATGAAAAAAATAATTAAAATTAATTGGCGATTTTTAGCCCGACTGTTTACAGTGAGGGCTAGAGTCATAACTTTTGTCCGTCCGTTCATCCATCTGTCAGTCTGTCTGTCCGTCTGTTAACATTTAGAGTTTTGGTTAAAGTTTGTGGTTAAAGTTTTTCACTGAAGGTTCAAGTGGGTTTTTTTTTCCCTGTTCAGCTGACATTTGGAGTTTTGGTTAAAGTTTGTGGTTAAAGTTTTTTATTCAACCTTCAAGTACAGGCTACACCCCGTAGTTCTTGTCTGATCGTCATGACATTTTATATGCATGTTTAGGTCATGTCTACATGAGAACGGCCCCTTTTGGTCATGATTGGTCAATCGGTATGGCTGCCTGAGCCCAGAACCCCAAAACCATTAGCACAGTCTACAGGTCGTATTTATGAAGGGATTTCATTGTAACTTAGTAGGATGCCACTGTATAATGCCTAGATGAGAATGTCCCCTTTTGGGCATGATCTGCCTTTAGCACAGTCTACAGGTTATGTTTAATATGGAGGGATTTCATTGTAACTTAGTAGGATGACTTCGTATGATGTCTAGATGAGAATTTCCCCATTTGGGCGTGATCTGTCAACCATGACGACTGCCCGAGCCCAAAACCTGAAAACCTTTAGCACAGTCTACAGGTCATATTTATGGAGGGTTTTCATTGTAACTTGATAGGTTGACTTCATATAATGTCTTGATGAGAAAGTCCCTTTTGGACGTGATTGGGCAATTGTGGCGGCTACAGGGGCCCGAAGCCCAAAAACCTTTAGCACAGTTTACAGATCATATTTATCAAGGGATTTCATAGTAACTTGGTAGGATGACTCCAAATAATGTCTGGCTGAGAACGTCTCATTTTGATCGCGATCATTCAACCTTGATGGCTGCCCGAGCCCAAAAACCTTTAGCATAGTCCAAAGCTCATATTTAAGGAAGGATTTCATTGTAACTTGTTAGGTTGACTCCATATAATGCCTAGATGATGACATCCTCTTTTGGTCGTGATTGGTCAGCTGTGACGGCTACAGGTGCCTGAAACCCGAAAACCTGAGCACAATCCACAGGTCATATTTATGAAGGGATTTCATTGTAACTTCGTAGGTTCACTCCACATGATGCCCAGATAAGAATGTCCCCTTTTGGTCACGATCATTCAGCCATGATGGCTGCCCGAGCCCGAAGTCCGAAACCCTTTAGCGCAGTTTACAGGTCATATTTATGAAGGGATTTTATTGTAACTTGGTAGGTTGACTTCATATAATGTCTTGATGAGAACGTCCCCTTTTGGGCAACTGTGACGGCAACGGGGCCGAAGCCCGAAAACCTTTCGAGCAGTCTACAGGCCATAATTATGAAGGGATTTCATTGTAGCTTGGCAGGATGACTCCAAAGAATGTCTAGATGAGAATGTCCCTTTTTGGCCGCTATCATTCAGCCTTGATGGCTGCCCAAGTCCAAAAACCTTGAGCATAGTCTATAGGTCATATTTATGGAAGGATTTCATTGTAATTTGTTAGGTTCACTCCATATATGCCTAGATGATGACCTCCCCTTTTGGTTGTGATTGGTCAACTGTAATGGCTACAGGTGCCCAAAGCCCGAAAATATTGAACACAGTCTACAGGTCGTATTTATGAAGGGATTTCATTGTAACTCCATAGAATGACTCCAGATGATGCCCAGATGAGAATGTCCCCTTTTGGTTGCGATCATTCAACCATGATGGCTGCCCGAGGCTGAAGCACGAAAACCTTTAGCACAGTCTTCAGACCATATTTATGAAGGGATTTCATTGTAACCTGGTAGGTTGACTTAATATAATGTCAAGATGAGAACAGCCCCTTTTGGACCCTATTGGCCAAGTGTGACGGCTACAGGGGCCCAAAGCCCGAAAACCTTAGGCACGGTCTACAGGTCATATTTATGAAGGGATTTCATTGTACCTTGCAAGGATGACTCCAAATAATGTCTAGATGAGAACGTTCCCTTTTGGTCACGATCATTCTGCCCTGATGGCCCTGATGGCTGCCCGATCCCAAAAAACTCTCTTTATAAGTCACATTTATGAAAGGATTTTATTTTAATTTGTTAGGTTTACTCCATATATTGCCTAGATCATGACATCCCCTTTTGGTCTTGATTGGTCATCTGTGACTGCTACAGGGGCCCGAAAACCTTGTGCACAGTCTACAGGTCATATTTATGAAGGGATTTCATTGTAACTTCGTAGGATCACTCCAGATGAGAATGTTCCCTTTTGGTTGTGCTCATTCCAAAGCCTGAAAACCTATAGCACAGTCTACAGGTCATATTTATGAAGGGATTTCATTGTAACTTGGTAGGTTGACTTCATATAATGTCTACATGAAAACGACTCCTTTTGGATGCAATTGGGCAACTGTGATGGCTACAGGGGCCCGAAGCCTGAAAACCTTAATCATGGTCCAGAGGTCATATTTATGAAGGAATTTCAATGTAACTTGGTAAGATGACTCCAAATAATGTCTAGATGAGAACATCCCCTTTGGTCACGATCATTTAACCCAAAACCCTTTAGCATAGTCTATAGGTCAAATTTATGGAAGGATTTCATTGTAACTTGTTTCCCCGTGGGAACCCCGGGAAGTAAGCAGCACTTGTTTACTGTGGTAAACCAGTTCCGCTTTACTAGTAAAATAGGACCCATTCACCAATGCTTGGGGTGAAAGTCCTCTAAAATGGGCAACATGTAGATCAACGATTGACTAAACTTGACTTCATCTCCATGTTGTGTCACGATTAGCCATGGTGCATAAATATGTGACGTTAACCACCAACAAACAAACCAACAAACATTGTAACTTGTTAGGTTGACTCCATATAATGCCTAGATGATGACATCCCCTTTTGGTCTTGTTTGGTCAACTGTGATTGCTTCAGGGACTCGAAGCCCCAAAACCTTTAGCACAGTCTACAGTTTATATATATGAAGGGGTTTCATTGTAACTTCGTAGGATCACTCCAGATTATGCCCAGATGACAACGCCCACTTTTGGTCGTGATCATTCAACCATGATGGCTTCCCGAGCCCAAAACCCGAAAAACTTCAGTACAGACTACAGGTTGTATTTGTGAAGGGATTTCATTGTAACTCAGTAGAATGACTCAGTATAATGTCCAGATGAGGACGTTCCCTTTTAGTTGCAATTGGTCTACCGTCATGGCTACTCTGGCCTGAAGCCCGAAAACCTTTAGCACAGTCTATAGGCCATATTTATGAAGGTTATTTCAATGTAACTTGATAGGATGACTCATTTTGAAATAATTTCACTGTAACTTGGTAACTTTCATTAACATACATTAATTGTGAGGGCCACATATATTAACTGTGAGGTCATATTAACCCACCCCTCAGCTCTTTAGTACCGTGTACACCTCATATTATTTTTATTAAAAACATAGCATACAGGGGACAGAAATTAACATATTCCCAATTATCACAATTCTTGTCTTATTTCATAATCCTTTCATAAACATTGAACATTATCCTTTTCATCAAACACAACACATAGACAAGTTAAGCTACAGTGTCATTGACACTTTCATTATCCTCTCCCACAAGGGAGGGATGTAGCACAGAGCTTGCTCCATCCGTCTATCTGTCAGTCCATCCATCCATTCGTCAGTCCATCTGTCTGTCCGAACTTTCTTTATGCCATAACTTGAACAAAAGTTAACGGATTTAAATTCTTTTCAGTACATGTCTCTAGGTCAAGTTTGATGATCACAATCATCCAATGAAAATTGTTGAAATTATTGTCCTGCCCAGCCCCAGCCAATTAGGTATTTTTTTTTCTTTCTTTCCTCCAATATACATTTTTAACTATTTAAGTCACTACATGCGTAACTTTTTTTTAAACTCACGTAACCCCCTCCCCCACCTCTCCCGGGGTGCCAATTAGGCACTTTTTTTTCTTTCGTCAAAAATGCATTTTTATATTTTTGCTTAAAAGTTTGTGGTTAAAAATCCATTGTGTCTAAGCACTGCCATTGCTGGGACAGTCGGGCTGCTTGCGTGACTTCACTCTAGTTTAGAATAGTGCTGGCCGGTTTTGGCCGTTACACTGAGTAAAGGGTTAACAAAACCACAATTGCCCTCATGTTTATATATCATTCATATGAAAGCATTTGATTTGATTAAATAAGTTAACTTCATTGAAGGCAAGAATTTATCAAATATATGAAAAAACTGCTATGCTTTTTCAATCCAAACTCGTTAGCCAATCACTCAGGGAAAATTACTAGCAATGGTATTTTCCATATTCGTTGAAATTAGCTTCATCAAAATGACAAAGGTGAACTTTGTGATGTCATGTCGATTTGTTTACTTCTAATAACTTTTGGGTCAATTCTATCTTTGCAATGTCGTGTTTTCTTAAATTTTATCTGCATTCGGCTGCATTTATGTTTTTAGCTCAACTTTGACAAAGTCAAGCTGAGCTATTGCCATCACTTCTCGTCTGTTGGCATACGTACATATATACGTATGTACGTATGTTAGTACGTACATCCACAATTTCCTTTGGCACACCTCACAGGTCACATTTATGATCAGATTACTTTGAAACTTGGTATGCTTGTTTAGGGTGACCTCAAGATGGGAGCTATCGATTTTCTTCAATTTCCGTCAAAAAATGTTGCCACGGCCAACAGTCTTAGAACTTAGTTTAGTCAGACCTCAATATTTCCCTTTGGCATACCCTACAGGGCACATTTATGATCGGATTGCTTTGAAACCTGGTATGCTTGTTTAGGGTGACCTCTAGATGGGAGCTTTCGATTTTCTTCAATTTCCGTCAAAAAATGTTGCCACGGCCAACGTTCTTAGAACTTAGTTTAGTCAGACCACAATATTTCCCTTTGGCACACCCTACAGGGCACATTTATGATTGGATTGCTTCGAAACCTGGTATGCTTGTTTGGGGTGACCTCTAGATGGGAGCTATATATTTTTTTCCATTTCTGTCAAAAAATGTTGCCGCGGCCAACGTTCTTAGAACTTAGTTTAGTCAGAAGACCTCAATATTTCCCTTTGGTACACCCTACAGGGCACATTTATGATCAGATTGCTTTGAAACCTGGCATGCTTTTTTGGGGTGACCTCTAGATGGGAGCTATCGATTTTCTTCCATTTCTGTCAAAAACTGTTGCCATGGCCAGCGTTCTTAGGACTTAGTTTAGACAGACCTCAATATTTCCCTTTGGCCCACCCTACAGGGCACATTTATGATTGGATTGCTTTGAAACCTGGCATTTTCTTTAATTTCCCTAAAAAAATGTTGCCATGGCCAACGTTCTCAGAACTTAGTTTAGTCAGACCTCAATATTTCCCTTTGGCACACCCTACAGGGCACATTTGTGATCGGATTGCTTTGAAACCTGGCATGCTTGTTTGGGGTGACCTCTAGATGGGAGCTACCAATTTTCTACAATTTCCCTAAAAAAATGTTGCCACGGCCAATGTTCTTAGAACTTAGTTTTGTCAGACCTCAATATTTCTTATCAACCTACCTTACAATTGTTTACTACAGGCTTGCACTACAGTGGAAGACCCTAACTCGGATAAAATACTCTCTATTTTAATCTTTCCCAAGAGATGTGGGAAAGAAAAGTGGTGTAAAAAACACCACGAAAAAATAAGCCTAAACTGGGCCGAGCGCCATCAGCGCACACCCAGTATGGGGCGCTCTTCCCTTGTACTTTAGTACAAATCCACGACATCCGTTAACCAATGCGCAGTGCATCATCAATTCATCATTCTTTTTTTTGTCCGCACACGTGGAGGATGTGTGGCCATTTTTGCTCTACGAAACAGAGATAATTCAGCACGTCGATAATGGTTTTCCTATGACTGGATTATGGATCTGAAGATCGTTAATAACAGGACTGTGTTTTATATATTCTCGTTAATATTTTCAACCACATTCTCATTGTATATTATTTATTATTCCGTTTTTGCGAATGGTTTTTTGACATCGTGTCAACACGGTTCGACAATGAAATGTTTCGGTTGATAAATTTAATTTGTTATTGGAGTTAGGTGTCAATGAGGGACTGTCTGGACAGGATTTCTTCACTCTGTTGAGGGCTGAATTTCTGTTTTTTCTGTCCCTGTCGGCTGTCTGGGTTCTGTCGTGTAACCACCGTTTTTTTTTCTGTCACCTTCTCTTGTAATCAAGGGTGTTATTCTACTTTCTGTATCTGTTGAGTTCACCTTTTTCTTCTACTGCTCGCACCTCTGTTATTTCCTGTTCGGTTCCTTCAGGGCAATACCTTCGCCTTGGTGCGTTCTCGTGGCTGTTTCTTCCACACCCGCAGGTGGTGCGGAACGCTGTAATTTTGGAGCCTCCTGACTTGACCATTTCTGGTGTGAGTTATACTCCCTCTGTGGGGGATGTGCAGCTCCTCCCGCACCCGTGCGGGTGGGGAACACTGTCATTTCGGAGCCTCCCAACTCGACCACGTCTGGTGAGAATATCTCCCCCTCTGTCGGGGATGTACAGCTCCTCCCGCATCAGGGGGGGTGGGGAACGCTGTCGTTTCGGGGCCTCCCGACTCGACGACGTCTGGTGAGAGTTATTCCCCTTCCATGCGGGATGTGCAGGGTTTTTTTTACCGTGGTGGATACTGTGGGAGCTGTTGGATTTCTGGTGAAGAGATGCCTGGTTCCGGGACTATGCGCCCTCTCCAGTCGACATCTGAGGCGGTCACTAGGGTTGTGACTCCTCCTTTGGAGGCCGAGCTAGGTGGCTCTCTCCCCTTTTCCGCCAGTTCCAACAGCTCCCGTCATATCTGCTGCTACTGCTGTTCCGTCTACAACGTCATTGGGCACCGTTTTTAGCCAGCCTCGGCTTAGCCCTGCAAGGGTCTGCAGTGATGTCTGTAGTGGGGTTGTGGGGTATCGGTCTCAGCCTTCCCTCACTTCAACTTGGCGAAGTCGGACGTGGCTGTAGACTGAACCCCCTGCTGTGTCCTCTTGGCCGTTGAGCACAGCAGTTTTATACCTGCAGTGGTCTGTAGCGGTGTCTGGTGGGTATCGGCCTCAGCCTTCCCTGACTTCAACTGGGCGATGTTGGAACTGGCTGCCGGCCGGACCCTCTACTGTGGTCTCTTCGCCGTCGAGCACCACAGTTTTGTCATTGGCGTTTTCCGTCCACTCATTCTGGTCTCACGGGCAGTTTTGCGAGACCAACTCCTTCTTTGCAGCCTGAACCTTCTCCCCGTAGAGGTCCACGGCAACTCTCCTGAGTTCCCACTATGTTGATCCTCGGGGTGTGTCGTACCCCTATACACGTCTGCCCTCAGATGTTTCGGCTGCTGAGGGTCACGTGTGAAACCACTTGGCTGGTTCGTCCCCATGTCGAACTGGTGGGTATGAGCAGTGAGCTTAGGGAGGCCCTCTCCTTACTCACTCAGGTTCTGTCCAAGAGCCCCTCCCGTTGCATTCAGCGAGGCAGCGAGTGGTTTCCAGGCGCCCCCTATGGCACCGCCTCCCGGGATTGGAAACAGACCGCTTTCTGATCCCCCTGGTGCCTACACCATGGGAGGCGTCAGCCGGTTTGCCCACCATGGGCTTTGTGTCTTCCGAGTCCAGGGAGGAGTTGGACATCTTTGATGTCGAGAGCCTGCAGTCTTCTGACTTGGGGGCAGCTCTTGACTTTGTGTTTGGGTTCCTTCCGGATCTCCAACCATCAAACCAGCCGACAGTGTCAGCCAGGCCACGATCATCGGTCATGCGCCTACAGCCTGTGGAGCAACCTGCTTCTGGGCGTCTTTGACCATGCCAGGTGGTTGAAGCATTTTCAGCCTTGGACTCTAAGCTGAGTTCCAAGGCTATGAAGGCTCTGTTCTTCACCAGGGTTGACACCTTTTTGCCTCCGGTGCGTTATCGTTACTACGATTTCGCCAATCCGTCAGTCTGCCGGACTTTGACGGTTTTGGGTCAGGACTCCAATTCCCTCGGGCTTTCCAAGCCCAGGTCTGCCGTCATTCCTATGACGACTCTGGAGTCCATGTTGGGCTTATCGAGAGGAATGCTGGGTATGCTTTCTCTCTCCGATCACGTCGTCTCTGCCTTAGCTGCCTATCTGCCTCCAGATAGGTTTGACGATCTACAGGCTCCTTTGCGTGTGCTGTCGAAGGTGCTCATGCATCTTACTCACAGGCATGCCTGTGACTCGGCTATTTTGGAACTAGTTCAAAGGGACTCTGTGCTGGACACAGGCCGATCCCTTCCTGAGGAGCAGCGTGCTGCTCTTCGATCTGCTTCTTTGGCAGGTCCGCAACTTTTCCATGGTGCCTCTTCCAACCACAATTCCTTCAGATGTTTTACGTCGGGAACTTTTGTCCACGGAGATAGACAATCTCCTGGCAAAGGGGGCGATCGAGGTCATCAAGAACATTCAGTCAGTGGGGTTCTATTCCTGCCTGTTATTGGTGCCGAAGAAGGATGGCCATCTCCGACCGGTTATCGATCAGGGACTCTGTGCTGGACACAGGCCGATCCCTTCCTGGGGGCAGCGTGCTGCTCTTCAATCTGCTTCTTTGGCGGGTCCGCTACTGTTCCATGGGTTCCGTGTCGATGATCTGGGATGACGTCCTATGTCATTCCAAAGAACAGCTGCTGCTTCGTCAGCTTGATCAGCCTTCTAGGGGAGGCAGGGACTGTTCAATGCCTACAAGTGCCCTTCTGCTTCTTCTGTGAAGCAAAAGGCTGATCCTTCTGCCACTGCTTCTACTTCTTTCTCACAGGGTAAGGGTAAGCGTTGGCAGGCTAGAGGGAAGTCTCGGGATTCTTCATTCAGTAGAGGAGGTGGTTTCTCCTCTCGTGGGCCTCGTCGGGGCTCGAACTGAAGATCCTCACCTCGATTCGTCCAAGGTTGGAGGAAGGATAGCAGAGTTCGCGGATCGTTGGGCCACCATCACATCCGATCCTTGGGTGTTAGATGTTGTTCGTTCAGGGCTGCGAATATCCTTCCGAAGGCACCCCACTCTGTGCAGAGTGCCTCTTCCAACCACAGTTCCTTCAGACGTGTTACGTCGGGAGCTTTTGTCCTTGGAAATAGACAATCTCCTGGCCAAGGGGGCATTCGAGGTCGTCAAGAACATTTAGTCAGTGGGGTTTTATTCCCGCCTGTTCTTGGTGCCGAAGAAGGACGACCGACTCCGACTGGTTATCGATCTGAGTATCCTGAACCAGTCTATCATTGCTCCCAAGTTCAGCATGGAGACTTTCAGGTCGGTCCGCCATTCCATTCACCAGGGAGATTTTTCTTCCAGCATCGACCTGCGAGACGCTTACTTTCACGTTCCGATTCATCGGGTGTCGCGGAAGTACCCAGGTTCGCTTTTCTGGGGCAAGTTTAAGGCCATGCCTTTCAGCCTCAACCTGGCTCCTTGGACCTTCACCTGACTGATGTCGCATGTGATAGCCTTCCATCGCACACAGTCCAGGGTGACTAGTTGGATGTCGACACTCTGTTGAGCTTGCTCACATCGCTAGGATTCAGAGTCAACAAGGAGAAGTCGGATCCGGTCCCTTCTCCGTTGTTTTGTCATCTGGGGATGGCCTTCCGCACTCAGTTCAATATGGTGGGGGTTCCCCAGGCCAGGGCTGTGATTCTCTTTGCTTTTGCTCTGACTCTGTCCCAGTCCACATCCACGACAGCACAGGGTATTCTCCGGCTGCTCGGTCTCTGCGGTTCGGTGACGGATCTCATTCCTCTAGGTCGGCTGCATGTCAGACCTCTCCAACACTTTCTGCTGAGTTGTTGGAGGTGGAATGTCGATTTTCTGGATCTGATGCATCATTTACCAGAATCTCTTCATCCTCACCTTCTCCACTGGACGAATGTTCAGTGGATCACGCAGGGTATCCCGTTGGACTTACCCACGTTCGATCGCATTCTGACGGCAGATGCCAGCGATCTCGGATGGGGTGCGACATTGGATCCTCTAGGTCTTTCACTTCACGAGATGTGGGACCAGGATCGAGCATCTCTACACATCAACCAGAAGGAGCTTCTTGTTCTTCTTCTGAGTTTCAGGCAGTGGATCCCTCACCTGTCAAATCGTCAGGTCCTTCTGTTGTTTGACAATTCGACAGTGGTCGCTTCATTCGGAACCAGGGCGGCACGCACTCGGTTCCAATGTACGAATTGGCTCAGGATCTTCTACTGCTCGCTCAGGATGTCAATGCTGGGGTGGTTGTTCGTCACATTTCCTGTCGTCTGAACATCCTAGTCCTGTCCCGACAAGGCAGTTTCACCGAGTGGATGCTCCACATGGCGGTGTTCCATCGATCTCTTTGCGACTCGTTGGAACCATCAGGTGGACAATTTCACCGCTGGTGCTCTGGCCCTCCTTTGGGACGGTCTTGTCGGCTACGCCTTCCTGCCGGTTCTGATTCTGTCTCAGGTTCTAGGCCAGATATGAACCTGCAGTCGTCGAACCCTTTCGATCACACTCCTGTCGCCTCGGTGGGTGTGGATCAATGTGCTCCGCTCTCTGTTAGCGGCGGTTCTGGCATGTCTCTCTCTATGTCGCGACTTTCTTTGCGAAAGTCGCCCGAGGAGGTTTCAAGTTGACTCGACTTCATTGTGCCTTTGCGCATGTCTTTATCGGGTCCTGTCTCCTCTGTAGTGGTTTTTAGAGACAAGCAGTGGAGTTGCTTTTCTTCTTCAAGGAGGCACTCAATCCACTGGTTTAGCCTTTGTGGCTAAGTAGAAGGTTCTTCTGTCGATGGTGTGCGATCACTCTGTTGCTTCTGTCATTCCTTCGATCACTCCACTTGTGGAGTTTCTGGTATGTGTTTGTTTCTGGGGGTCTCCAGCATTGGGTACAAGTCCATGCTTCGGAGACCTTTTTCATATGTGGTACCACATAGTTTTGACACTCATCCTTGCCTCTCCAAGCTTGTTCAGCTCTTTTCCTTGAAAAGGCCTAGGACTTTGCAGTTTACTCCAAGATGGACACATTCTTGGGGCTGCTTTGCTTGGGTGGGGGGAGGGGGGGCATTCGCGCCTTTATCTTGGACGGATATGCGTTTTCGCACATGCCAGATCTCTCCTGCATCCATTTCTCAATGGATTTGACTTGCTATTAATGCAGCTTCCGCTCGTCTAGCTACCAATTGTTTTTTCTGCCACAAGGTGCGTGCATTGTCTTCCTCTTTTACTAACTCTGTCATGTTGTCGGATGTTATACTGGCAGCCTACTGGAGAAATGCTACCTTCTCCTTTTATCTGCGACAGTTGCAGGAGCCGACAGAGGACCTTTGTCCTACAGGCCCTCTTTCTTTGGCTCAGACTGTTGCCTATCCCAGCCATTCAGCTTTTCTGTCTGTGCGTCCCACTTCACCATACGCCTCATCTATCATTGTCTTTTACTAATGTTTGTGATGCTATGGTTTGATAGGCCTAGGGATCTCTTCCTCAGTCCACGGTTCCAGTGCAACTGAGTTATGTGTGGGTTGGTTATGTGATTCCCTCCATCCTATTGTCTATTCAGCCTGTAGTAAACAATTGTAAGGTAGGTTAATAAGAAATATAAATTTTATAGTAAATTTCCTTTCTTATTATACCTACTGCAATTGTTTACATGGAGGCCCTCTCGTCTTCTTATTCGGGTAAGAATCCTTCCTCCCCGCTGATCACATAACTCCTATGTTGGCAGACTCGAAAGAATGATGAATTGATGATGCACTGCGCATTGGTTAACGGAAGTCAAGGATTTGTACTAAGGGAAGAGCTTCTCATACTGGTTGTTCGCGAATGGCGCTCAGCCCAGTTTTGGCTTATTTTTTCGTGGTGTTTTTTACACCACTTTTCTTTCCCACATCTCTTGGGAAAGATTAAAATAGAGAGTATTTTATCAGAGTTAGGGTCTTCCACTGTAGTGCAAGCCTGTAGTAAACAATTGCGGTAGGTATAATAAGAAAGGAAATTTACTATAAAATTTATATTTCCCTTTGGCACACCCTACAGGGCACATTTATGATTGGATTGCTTTGAAACCTGGCATGCTTGTTTGGGTTTACCTCTAGATGGGTGCTATCGATTTTCTTCCATTTCCGTCTGTCAAAAAATGTTGCCGCTGGCAACAATCTTTGAACTTAGTTTAGTCAGGCATCAATATATTTCTTTGGCATGCCCTCGGTTTGAAACTTTGTATGCTTGTTTGGGGTTACCTCTAGATGGAAGCTATCGATTTACGGCGATTTCCATAAAAAAAAAATGTTGCCGCTGGCAATGACCTTTGATGAACTTAGTAAAAACTTAGTGCAGTTAAGCATCAATATTTCCCTTTGACACTCCCTGCAGGGCACATTTATGATTGGATTGCTTGTAAACTTGGTGTGCTTGTTTGGGGTGACATCTATATGGGAGCTATCGATTTTCTTCCATTTCTGTCAAAAAATGTTGCCTCTGACCTTTGAACTTAGTTTAGTCAGACCTCAATATTTCCCTTTAACACACCCTTCAGGGCACATTTATGATTGGATCACTTTGAAATTTGGCATGTGTGTTTGGGGTGACCTCTAGATGTGAGCTATTGCTTTTTATCATTTCCATAAAAAAATTATTGTCGTTATCACCAGCCTTTGAACTTACTGCATTTGTGCATCAACTTATCCCTTTTGAACTCTCTGCAGGGTATATTTATGAATTTCCATTAAAAAAAACCCCAAAACCATTGCCACAAGCATTGACCTTCTACTTAGTGCATTTGTGCATTAACATCTTCCTTTGGCATGCCTCAGAAGGCACATTCATTATCAAGTTGTTTTGAAACTTTCTATGCTTATGCTGGGTGACAAAGTTAAGAGCTATTGATTTTTTTTTCATTTCCATCAAAACCTGTTGCTGTTAGCAACAATCTTTGAATTTATTGCATTTGGACATCAACATTCTGTGACATGGCCAACAGGCCACATTTATCATAGGATTGTTTTTGAACTTGGTGTGCTCATTAGGCAAGACCTTTAGATAAGAGCTATTGATTAGCATTCATTTCTGTAAAAAAAAGTTGCCATTTACAATAACCTCTGTACTTACTGCATTTGTGTATCAACATTCTTCCTTTAGCCATGGCGACTTACAGTTTACATTTAAAAAGGAATGGAAAACTCTAACGTTGTGCACACACAATGCTGTTATTTTTAAATTTCACCAACATTGGTCCCAATGATCTTCAATTTTGCCATTTCACTTATAACTTACCAAGTTCAAGTTTGTCAAGTTGAGCTACAGTGTCATTGACACTTTCATTTAATTACAGATTTGCATAATTCTGTGTTGCTTCTAATGTCTTATACTTTGTATACAGTGTTTTTTTTTTTTTTTTTTACTTGCTCTTTCTCATACAAGTAAATCTGAGAGTCAATATTTTTTACAAATTTGAATCTTATTGTCCGTTTAACCCTTTACCCAACGAATCGCCCGCATCCGCGCGCCTAATATGCAAATACAGCTGCTGAAAAAATATTATTTTTCAAAAAATTTCAACAAAACCATATCATGTGACCCCTCTTTGGAACGAGCTCATCGAGCTCATTCCAAAGAGGGGTCACATGATATGGTTTTGTTGAAATTTTTTTTAAAAATTTAAAAAACGATATTTAAAATAATGAATTTTGAAATCGTCTGCGTTGGGTAAAGGGTTAATCCTTTACTCAGCATAACAGTCAAAATTGGCCCGTGCTATTCACAAAAATTACCATTCAGTTTTCATTATTCTCCTTATTTTTTGTCTGAAAAACATAGTTTATGGTCCCTCATTGAAACAAGCTCATTACGCTCATTCCAATGAGGGGGTCATAAGATATTTTTTTAATGCAAAAACTGAAAAAATTTAGTTACACAAGAATTCTGTTTGGAAGTGTCAACTGCTATTTGTGTAAGTAAAGGGTTTTTATTCGGATCAGGACAGTTGCATGTGGATGGTAAGATAGACCTGTCTCACCCAGATATCTTAGCTTCAAATTTACCAGCCAACAGCAGTCCAAACTATTACTTGAAAAAGTCTTTAACCCTTTACCTAACATGAAAAGCAGACGACACTTGCAAACAAAATTCTTGAACAACAGATTCTTTTCATTTTTTGTCTCAAAAACATAGGTTTTGACCCCTCGTTGGAATGAGCTCGACAAGCTCATTCCAACGAGGGGTCATAACCTATGTTTTTGAGACAAAAAATGAAAAAATAATGAAAATTAATTGGAGATTTTTTAGAATAGCTCTGGCCGGTTTTGGCTGTTACGTTGGGTAAAGGGTTAAGATTATATGCTTCTAATTCCCTGTTTGATATTCAACAGAACAGTGGAGCCCACTTAACCCTTTACTCAACATAGATATAGACCACTATCATGGTTCTATTAAAAAGTGATAGAAGCCACTTTAGTGGCTTTACACTGGATGCATTAGCCTTTTGTTTGCTCAGCAATAGAACAAAAACATTTTTTATAAAATTGTTTGGTCACAATTTATTGGAGAATACCTATGGGTGCTATCAAATAAATTATAACAAAACAATTACTTATGAACAAATGCTTGCCAAACTAAGGCTACTCTCGCTGGTAGCCTGGTATCTTCGACAAAAATTACCTGTGTTTCAATTCATATTTGAAAAATAATTTAGCACTCAACCAGTTAACATGAATAACAGATGTGACTCGGAAACAAATTTCTTGAACAAATATAAATTTTCCTTTTTGACCTTAATCACACTGGTAATGACCCCCTACCCACCCCCATCCTGCATTGAAACAATACATGGAACCTTGTGGAATCTGAAAGCCCCGATTCATTTGCACCCACCTCTTGGCAGGGAGGTGTCACCACTTTTCTTGTGATTATCAGTATTTCAACCTGTGCGCCTTATAATACCAGGACTGACAATTCAAGTGAGAATGAACCGATCTTTACAAAACTTCTTAGGTACCTTTGTTATCACCGTGGGATGAGAACGAGTGTTTTGGGGTGTGGTCCGAAATTCAAGATGGCCACCAGAAGCCATTTTGTCCCAAAATTAGTGTAATCAGTCTTTTGTACAGAACTTCTGCATGAAAGTTCTGATTTGAATAAATTTTTAGCTGCAACCAGCAGCTCTATAAGTGGCAATGTCGGTCTGTGTCTGTCTGTGTGTCGGTCTGTCTGTGACCAACGAGTTTCAAAACTCAATAACTTTTGAAATATTTGATGGAATAACTTTATATTTGGCATGTAAGTGTATCTTATTGATGTCTAGCCACTGTTCAATGCATGTGTTGTTCCAAATATTTTTCCTGGAGTTATGGCCCTTGATGAACTTAGAATGTCGGTCGGTCTGTCTGTGACCAACGAGTTTCAAAACTCAATAACTTTTGAAATATTTGATGGAATGACTTTATATTTGGCATGTAAGTGTATTTTATTGATGTCTAGCCACTGTTCAGTGCATGTGTTGTTCCAAATATTGTTCTTGGAGTTATGGCCCTTGATGAACTTAGAATGTTGGTCGGTCTGTCTGTGACCAACGAATTTCAAAACTCAATAACTTTTGAAATACTTGATGGAATGACTTTATATTTGGCATGTAAGTGTATCTTATTGATGTCTAGCCACTTTTCAATGCATGTGTTGTTCCAAATATTTTTCTTGGAGTTATGGCGCTTGATGAACTTAGAATTTTGTGAAATTGCACTACCCGTCGCAGCTACGGCGTCGATGTCGCGATTTTTGTATGAATGTTTAGTAACATGGAATACATCACATATAGTACAGGTTTTTTTCTCATGCAGAAATTATGCAAATTAGATTAATTTTGATTTATTTAGTGCTACTTATACACTGTAAGTGCACATGTCAATACGGCTCGGGCTAGAGGCTGTATTTATCGACCGATCTTCACGAAACTTCTTGGGTACCTTTGTTATCACCTTGGGATGAGAACGAGTGTTTCTGAGTGCGGTCCAGAATTCAAGATGGCTGCCAGTGGCCATTTTGTACCGAAATTAGGGCCAATCAGTTTTTTGTCACAACTTCTATACAGCTCGTATTTATGAACCGATCTTCACGAAACTTCTTGGGTACCTTTGCTTTCACCTTGGGACAGGAATGAGTGTATTTTGGGGTGCCTTTGTTATCACTGTGCTATGAGAACAAATATTTTGGGGTTCAATCAGATCCACTCTGGGACTCAAAGATTTCTTTTCTAGTTTGGCATCTGACTGTCACCCACCTTTACAATACTTTACCTATACATTTGTTACAGGCTACGGTCAGTATTTATGTACAGACCGTTACAATACTTTATATGTACCTTTGTTATCAGGTCATTACCTAGATGTTTGTCATTGCTGTGTCACATACTATACATGTACATGTCTTGACAAGTTGAGCTACAGTGTCATTGACACTTTCATTTTAAGGCAAGCAGTAGTCGAGCGAATAAATCGCTGTCCAGAAAATGCCAGGCCTGTATTCACAAAATGTTTATTTCATTCCTGTCGTACACTATTAGTCTATCCTAAAGGCCTGGAGAATATTAATTACTTTTTGATCCCCTTGTAATAAGCTAACACTTAGCAGTGGTGTCTAGTGAAGTCTTGACTGCCTGTACAGATACTGCCTGTACAGGCAAGTACTGTAATGTCTATCTGCAAGATCACTGAAAGCTTGTGTATTGGAACATGTATTTTACATGTACTCGTATGACTAGAAGCTCACCAAAATTGGAGCTAGATCTTAAATCTTTAACCCTTTCAACACTGGTGGTATCTTCCCTGCCAGTTAAATGGCAGAAATTGGAGGAGTTCATATCTATTATTTGGGGGTAGAGCAATTAATATTTTCAACGTGCACATTGAAAATGTTAATTGTTCAACCACAGACGTTCACTTAGTAGCCATCCAGCTTATTGAAATTATGATGTATCGTGTTCCTGGACTGGAAAAGTGGCCTATCGTGTTGAAAGAACTCACTCAGATATATAAATAAGGGGGTTTGGTCATGCTATGGAGTTTGTCCTGATTGTTGGGGTATAACATTGCTCACAAATTAGAAGTTATTTAGAAACTGAACTTTGTTTCTTGCAGTCAGAGGACTTCTCCTCTTGAACCCCTGTTTCAAGTTGAACCAAATTGCATGGTCCATATCATATGTCAATTCAAGTTTGTTCAAATAAAGTTGCCATGCTCCATAGGGAGGGGGTGGGGGAAAATGCTTCAATTTTTTTTTAAATCTTCTCATGAACCACTGAGTGCAATGACTTGGTATTTGGTTGGAGCTTCCTTTTGAGGTGTAGAATCAAATTTGTTCAAATGAAGTACTTGGAGCAATATTTGCCTTCATAATGGAAGGTGCAAGACTTTTGGCCCCACCCAAAATTTCTATTTTTTAAACCGATGGTCTGATTTGAACCAAATTTGGTATGTGGTATTATCGAGTCATAACTACTTGATTCATGCAAAAAATTATTTTTCTTTGGGAATCTCAGGAGCTAAAAATAGAAATATTTTCAACCACCCATATTTCCCAATCCACAGAGAACTGTTATTTGGTATGAAGCATCCTTTGGACCAGTAGAATGCAGATTTAAATTTGTTCAAATCAGGTTGCTGGGTTAATATTTGGTGGGGCGGGGGGGGGGGGGGGGGGGGGGGGGGGATTCCATGAGTCAGAATGCTTTGATATTTGGTATACAACATCTCTTGGGAGCGCGACAGCTCAGTGGTAGACTGTTGGACTTCTACGCTAGAGGTCCCGAGTTCAATCCCCATCTGGGACGACGCGTGTTGTGTCCTTGGGAAAGACACTTAATAATAATAATAATAATAATAAATGTAGTTTAAAGCTGAAAATCCTCATAGAGCTCTTGGACTTAACACACAAAAAAACTTTACATATATGTATCGCTCTGCATTTCCTATTTACTGACTGTCTCCAAGCGGATGAATCACAATCAGCGGTCTTCATCGTAAGTTATATACCCGCTGGAACAAATGTGATGTGAGAGCTGATCGGAAAGATGGGAGACTCTGGGGTGCTTTCAGTCCACTCGGAAGCAGGTTCCAAAGGAATGGAGCAGCCACCGAAAAGGCCCGGTCGCCAGCTGTTGTGAGGTCACCTGGTGCATGGACAAGATTGTGTGACGTCTTCGAATGTAGTGATCTACCGGGTTCGTAACGTGAAACCAAAGTGGACAGATACAGTGGGGCCTCGCCATTTAAGCATTTCCAAGTTAATATGAGAATTTTGAATTCAATGCGTTCCCTCAGAGGCAGCCAGTGCAGATTTTTAAGAATAGGTGTAATGTGGCAGGAATGTTTGGTCATAGTAATTACACATGCTGAACATTTTTGTATTGTGGCAATTTTGTCAATGATGCTCTGTTTACAACCAAATAAGAGAGAGTTGCAATAGTCTATGCAACTTGTAATGAAGGCATGGACAAGTTGTTTAGCTGTTGTCCCATGAACCACGCCCCGCACCCTGCTGATATTTTGAAGATGATAATACGAAGCCCTGCAGACATGTAAGACATGTTTTCCTGCCGATAGGTTCTCATCCATAAAATATCCGAGGTTGCGTACCCTGGTCGATGGTGAGACAGTACTGCCTTCAATATTGAGATCGGGCCTTGAGCATTTAAATAACTGTTGGCTTAATCCAATGTATATCATTTCAGTTTTATTAGCATTCAGTTTTAAGAAATTTTCTGCCATCCAAGATCTGATATCAGCTACACATTTTTCAAGTTTTGCTTTGGCCATTGTATCGGACTGTGGAGTAAAGTGTATGTACAGCTGTGCATCATCTGCGTAGCAATGGAATGACAGGCCATGTCTGCGGATGATATTGCCAAGGGACAGAACATAAATGACGTATAGCAAGGTCCAAGCACTGACCCCTGGGGAACACCAAACTTCAAATGAGCCTGTTTTGAGTTTGAGCCTGTGACAGTTACCCACTGTGTTCGATCCGTCAGGTACGATCGAAACCACTCCAGGGCAGTACTAACAATACCAAGCCAGGAAGCAAATCTATTAAGAAGTATGCCGTGGTCGATAGTGTCAAATGCCGTACTGAGATCAAGCAATACCAGACAAGAAACTTGTCGTTTATCCATGGAGAGGAGAATGTCGTTCTGCACTCATAAAAGTGCGGTTTCAGTACTGTAGAATGACCTGTATGCTGACTGAAACTCCTCTGCAAGATTGCCTACATGTGGACACAATGACGCCGTGTACTAAGACGTACTGCACATCGATGGTGCACATGTCTTCAACCTCTGTAACCCTGCTTGACGGAAGCTTGAACAGAGTTAGAATGTTGAGGAGCTGACAGTTGCGTGTTGATGCTCTGTGGTTCTCTCCAGGTTCTCTAGCTTTCTCCATCAGTAAAACTGCCATGGTCACGATTAGCCATTGTGCATAAGTATGTGACCTAAACACCACTAAATAATTAATAAATAAATACATCTCTTGGGGGTTCAGATTCAAGTTTGTTCAAATCGAGTCCTTGGGTTAATATTTGGGCTCCCTATGGGAGCCTGAATTTTAACTTAGTGCAATATAAAGGAATTTCTTGAAAAATCTTCTTCTCCGGAACCACCAATTAGAATCTTTTGATATTTGGTATACAACATCTCTAGGGAGGGTCAGATTCAATTTTGTTCACATCGAGTCCCTGGGTTGATATTTGGGTTTTCTATGGGAGCCCTAATTTTTAACTTAGTACAATATGAGGAAATTTCATTAAAAAGTCTTCAGATCCACTAACCTGAATGCTTTCATATTTGGTATACAACATCTCTGCAGAGGGTGGGGGTGGCAGATTGAAGTTTGTTCAAATCAGGTTGCTTGGTTAATATTTGGGCTCTCTATTGAAGCATGAAGTTTAACTTACTGCAATGTGAGGAGATTTTTTAAAAATCGTCTTTTTTCAGATCCACCATTCAGAATCCTTTCATATTTGGTATATAACATCCTTACGGGAATCAGATTCAAGTTTGTTCAACTCGAATCCCTGGCTAAATATTTGGGCTCTCTATGGGGAGAGGGATAGGGGCAGGTTAGATCCAAGTTTGTTCAAATCCATTCCTTTAAGTGTTTTTCCATAAAATTTGACTTTCAAACTGCAGTGACATAACAACCCTTGGAAATTTGGCATTGCTTGTCTATAGCCGATAGAATTGGAAGCAGTCAGAAAGACCTATGATAATAATCAATTGACATGGACACTAGAGGTATGAATAATTTCATGTCCTCATTCCTCTGTAGTGTTGAAGAACCATGACTAACTGAATGTGACTCAAAATACTTCTTTGAACCACTTTCTTAGGTGAACGATTAAGGCCTCATGTGGCCTCTTCTTTAAACTTCTTTCTAGTTCCACCATACTGAATCATCTTTAAAAATTAGCTCCTGCAACAGTTATCATGTATGTCAGATTATGTCGAGAGGTGCAGTCTACCATGTGTCACCTTGTTTCAGATCTGAAAGCCAGGAGCTTCCTCTTAGTGCCTCGGACAGTAAACTGAAAATTATTTCTTTGCAAAAAAAAAGAAGGAAAAGGCCTAAATAAGTTGAATTTACAATTGTTATTCCATTACATCTATTCACAGACCAGGCAGTACATGACACCACTACATATTGCAGCAAAAAATGGTGAAAAGGGTTTAAATGTTATGCGTGTATTGCTAAAAGTAGAAGAGATTGACGTCAACAGGGAAAGTTTGAACTGTCGTAAGTTATAAACAATATTTTGATCTGTTAATCAAACCTCTGAAATTGAAAATTTGTGTAACCTGCTAAAAAATTGCGCAGAAATATTATACTCATTTTTATACTCCTTGAAAATTTGGGGGGTGTGGAGGGCATATATTAGCCACTTTGTCCAGCTGTGAGCCTATGTGTGTCCGTCTATTGTTGTATGTCCATGAAACATTATTCAATGAACCACTTCTGTTCATACTTTACTCAGTAATTGCTTATGGCCCAAAGATGTTTCATTACCTTGACCTAAGATAAGCTCATAGCTATGGGACCAAGGTCACAGGTTGTTTGTTTTTTCCTTTCATTGTAACTTTGTCTGGTCCACAAATAAATCATTCCATGGACCAATCTTGTTCATACTTCACACAAGGATTGCTTCTGTTCCAAGGCTGTGTATGACATTGACCCAAGGGCATAGTCACAAACCATTCATTTGTTTCTCCATTCTAACTTTATCCAATGTATAAAAAAAATATTCAAAGGACCGATCTTTTTCATACTTCACACAATGATTGCTTATGATACAAGGGCATGTCATGGCCTTGATTCGAGGTCATAGTTCCAAGGTCAAGGTCACAGACCATTCTTTTGTTTGTTCCTCCATTCTAACTTTGTCCACTCCATAAAAAGGTATTCAGTGGATTGATCTTGTTCATACTTCACACAATGATTGCTCTTGTTCATACTTCACACAATTATTGCTTATAACCAAGGGGTATGTCTTGACCTTGGCCCAAGGTCATAGTTTCAAGGTTCCAAGATCACAGACGGTTCATTTATTTATTTCTCCATTCTTACTTTGTCCAGTCCATAAAAAATTATTCAATGGACCGATCTTGTTCAGCTTCAAATAATGATTGCTTATTACTCAACTGTGTGTGGCTACTTTGATGCAAGGTCAAAGCTCCAAGTTCAAGGTCAGAGATCATTTTGGGGTTTGTTCTAACTTTGTCTGGTCCATTAAAAATTATTCAGTGGTCGGGTCTTGTTCATACTTCACACAGTGATTGCTTCTTACTCAGCGGTGTGTCATGACCTTAACATGTGGTCATAGCTCCAAGTTCAAGGTCATGGACCAATTTTGGGTTTGTTCTTTGTCTGGTCCATTAAAAATTATTCAGTGGACGGGTCTTGTTCATACTTCACACATTGATTGCTTCTTACTCAAGGGTGTGGCATGACCTTAACTTGTGGTCATAGCTCCAAGATCAAGGTCAAAGACCATTCATGTGTTCTAATTTTGGTCCAGAAAAATTAATTCAATGGAAGATCTCCTTTTGCAGCCAGTACATCCAGAGGTAGATTTGAAAATAATTCAATTAAAGCCCTGTATCATCAACTGAGCAGAAACAACAGTATGCACACTGTCAGGGAGATTTACCACATTTTCCCTTTAAAGGTTGACTGTACAATTTTTAGTAAAAAAAAAAAATGAGGGACATGATGTCTATAGGGCTGCTAATGATTGGTGTCTGTCCGATGTTGGAAGTGTGTTATTACATTAATTCATTGTGGTATTAGCTTCAAGTTCAAGGTCAAAGACCATTCATTTGCTTGTTCTAACTTTGTCTGGTTCATAAATAATTATTCAATGCACTATTCTTTTTTTATGTTCATCATATGAAAACTCAGCTGCAATCCACTCATGCCTGGTAACACCAATTTTCCCGATTGTGTTCTACAAATATCTGAGAATAAGTTAGATGTAAACAAATTTGTTGTGGCAAGTAATGAATCAAGGGGGCAACTCTAGTTCATATCAGCCGAGATAGGCATCATATCAGCCAGGTTTGAAGCAATATCTTCTGAGTATGATGATCATCAGCAATTCAGGGAAAGAAAATCATATCTAATAAATAAATAGAGGATATCTACACAATTTTAGTGAATATCAGGAATTATCTCATGAGTGTGGACCTGAACGTTTTATTTTTCACGAGCGCTTGTGCGAGTGAAAAATAATACATTCAGGTCCACATGAATATTCACTAAAATAGCGTAGATTTTCTTTCTATTATATTCTATGGAACATTTTACTGTGCAACTTTCATTCCAGTTCGACTGCAAACAGTTTCAAGACAATAACAAAGATCTCCTGATCATTCCTTCAAGACGGTGTCATGCACCGAAGAGTGACCTCATTTCGGAAGCTACTGAAAAAATTCATCATGTGGACCTGAAAATATTATTTTTCACTCGCACTAACTTTCAGGTCCACACTCATTAGATAATTCCAGATACTGACTAAAATAGAGTAAATTTCATTTTTATAACATGCTACGAGACTTTTACTGACATTATTCATCCCAATTCGACCCCAAGTGCATGCCTTTCAAAACAGTATCAAAAATCAGCTGATCGTTCCTCAAGTCAACATGATGCGGCGTAATGTGACGTCATTTAGGAAGCTACTTAGGAATATTTCTCAATATCTATCGAGTTGATAGATATGGAGAACTATCTTTTAAATTATTGGTGAAAATTCACAGGCTAGCATATAATAAATTTTAATTTCTTATCAACCTACCTTGCAATTGTTTACTACAGGCTTGCACTAGAGTGGAAGAACCTAACTGGGATAAAATACTCTCTATTTTAATCTTTCCCAAGAGATTTGGGAAAGAAAAGTGGTGTAAAAACACCACGAGAAATTAAGCCATAACTGGATCGAGTGCCACCGGCGCACACCCAATATGGGACACTCTTCCATAGTACAAATCCACGACTTCCGTAAACCAATGCGCAGTGCGTCATAAATTCATCATTCTTTTGATTATCCGTACACGTGGTGGATGTGTGCCATTTTGCTACGTAACAGTGATAATTCAACTTGTCGATAATGGTTTTCCTGTGACTGGAATTATGGATCTGAAGATCGTATAATAACAGGACTGTGTTTTATATATTCTCGTTAATATTTTCAACCACATTCTCGTTGTATATTATTTATTATTCCGTTTTCGCGAATGTTTTGTTTTCGACTTCGCGTCAACGCGGTTCGACAATGAATTTTTCGGTTGTTAAATTTAATTGTTGTTGGAGTTAGGTGTCAATCAGGGACTGTCTGGACAGGATTTCTTCACTCTGTTGAGGGCTGAATTTCTGGGTTTTTTGTCCCTGTCAGCCGTCTGAGTTACTGTCGTGTACCCACCGTTTTTTTTTCTGCCACCTTCTCTCGTAGTTGAGGGTGTTTGTCTACTTTCTGTTTCTGTTGAGTTCACCTTTTTATGTGTACCCATACTATGTATGGTACACATAATGCCATCATCAGGGGTGGCCATCCGTCGTTCGTCCATCCTTTGTGCATCCGTCTGTGCGTCCGGCGTCCATATCCATTTCTTTGTCATTCGAAAACTTGAAAAATATTGCTTGGATTGTCAAGTTACTTTATATTTGTGTTCAGGTTACTGATGTGCCGAGCTGTATAGTTTTTGGTGTAAATCTGATAATTTGATCCTGAGATATTAACCCTTTATCCTTCAAATTGAAAATTCCTCCAATCCCTTTGGCATTCGATAACTTGAAAAATATTGCTTGAATTGTCATGTTACTTCATATTTGTGTTCAGGTTACTGATGTGCTGAGCTGTATAGTTTTTGGTGTGAATCTGATAATTTGATCCTGAGATATTAACCCTTTACCCTTCAAATTGAAAATTCCTCCAATCCCTTTGGCATTTGATAACTTGAAAAATATTTCTGTGTACCCATACTATGTATGGTACACATAATGCCGTCATCCGGGGTGGCCATCCGTCATTCCTCCATCCTTTGTCCGTCCATCTGTCCGTCTGTCCATCTGTCCATCCATTTGTCCGTCCGGCGTCCGTATCCATTTCTTTGTCATTCGATAACTTGAAAAATATTGCTTGGATTGTCAAGTTACTTTATATTTGTGTTCATGTTACTGATGTGCCGAGCTGTATAGTTTTTGGTGTAAATCTGATAATTTGATCCTGAGATATTAACCCTTTATCCTTCAAATTGAAAATTCCTCCAATCTCTTTGATATTTGATAACTTGAAAAATATTGCTTGGATTGTCTAGTTACTTTATATTTGTGTTCAGGTTACTGATTTGCCGAGCTGTATAGTTTTTTTTGTCCATCGGTCTGTCCATCCGGCGTCCGTATCCATTTCTTTGTCATTCGATAACTTGAAAAATATTCCTTGGATTGTGAGGTTACTTTACATTTGTGTTCAGGCTACTGATGTGCCGAGCTGTATAGTTTTTTTTGTTTGTCCGTCTGTCCGTCCGTCCATCCGTCGGTCTGTCCATCCGGCATCTGTATCCATTTCCTTGTCATTCGATAACTTGAAAAATGTTGCTTGGATTGTCAAGTTACTTTATATTTGTGTTCAGGTTACTGATGTGCCGAGCTGTATAGTTTTTGGTGTAAATCTGATAATTTGATCCTGAGATATTAACCCTTTATCTTTCAAATTGAAAATTCCTCCAATCCCTTTGGCATTTGATAACTTGAAAAATATTGCTTGAATTGTCAAGTTACGTTATATTTGTATTCAGGTCACTGATGTGCCGAGCTGTATAGGTTTTGGTGTGAATCTGTTATTTTGATCCTGAGATATTAACCCTTTATCCTTCAAATTGAAAATTCCTCCAATCCCTTTGGCATTTGATAACTTGA
The DNA here is from genome assembly GCA_031216915.1 of Pictodentalium vernedei. Lineage (NCBI taxonomy): Eukaryota > Metazoa > Mollusca > Scaphopoda > Dentaliida > Dentaliidae > Pictodentalium > Pictodentalium vernedei. The sequence continues at coordinate 185,975,818 of CM062294.1, forward strand.
AAAATATTGCTTGGATTGTCAAGTTACTTTATATTTGTGTTCAGGTTACTGATGTGCAAAGCTGTATAGTTTTTGGTGTAAATCTGATAATTTGATCCTGAGATATTAACCCTTTATCCTTCAAATTGAAAATTCCTCCAATCCCTTTGGCATGAGATAACTTTAAAAATATCAATCCGATTGTCATGTTACTTCATATATATGTTCAGGTTACTGATGTGCTGTGCTCTATAGTTTTTTATGTAAATCTGATAATTTGACCCGGAGATATTAACCCTTTATCCATCAAATTAGACCCTCCTCCAATCCATTTCTATATGTACCCATACCCTGTATGGTGTACATAATGCCGGCATCCGTGGTGGCCCTCCATCATACAGCTTTCTACTAGTTGCGCATATGGGTACACATCTGACGATTTCATCGGCCTATTTTTCTTCTACTGCTCTCACCTCTGTTATTTCCAGTTCGGTTCCTTTAGGGCAATTCCTTTTGCCTTTGCCTTGGTGCGTTCTCGTGTCCGTTTCTTCCGCACCCGCGGGTGGTGTAGAACGCTGTCGTTTTGGGCACCCCCCCCCCCCCAACTCGACCACATCTGGTGTGAGTTATACCCCCTCCGTGGGGGATGTGCAGCTCCTCCTACACCTGCAGGGGGGGGGGGGGGGGGGGGGGGGGTGCTGTCGTTTCAGCCCCCCCCCCCCCGACTCGACCACGTCTGGTGTGAGTTTTATCCCCTCCGTGGGGGATGTGCAGCTCCTCCCACTCCTGCAGGGGAGTGGGAGAACACTGTCATTTTGAGCCGCCCAATTCGACCTGAACCAGTCTATCATTGCTCCCTGTGGTGAGAGTTGCTCCCCCTACGTGGGGGATGTACAGCTCCTTCCGCACCAGCAGGGAGTGGTGAAATGCTGTCTTTTCGGGGCTTCCTGACTCGACCATGACTGGTGAGAGTTATTCCCCTTCTGTGGGGAATGTGCATTTTTTTTTTACCGTGGTAGATACTGCGGGAGCTGTTGGATTTCTGGCGAAGAGATGCCCGGTTCCGGGACTAAGAGCCCACTCCAGTTGACATCTGAGGTTGTCACTTGGGTTGTGACTCCTCCTTTGGAGGCCGAGCTAGTTGGCTCTCTCCGCTTTTCTGCCAGTTCCAACAGCTCCCGTCGTATCTGCTGCTACTGCTGTTCCGTCTACAACGTCATTGGGCACCGTTTTTTAACCGGCCTCGGCTTATCCCTGTAAGAGTCTGCAGGAATGTCTGTAGTGTGGTTGTGGGGTATCGGCCTCAGCCTTCTCCGACTTCAACTCGGCAAAGTCGTAAGTGCTTGCCGACTGAACGCCCTACTGTGTCCTCTCAGCCGTTCAGCACAGTAGTTTTATACCTGCAGTGGTCTGCAGCAGTGTCTGGGAGTGTAGATGTGGGGGTATCGGCCTCAGCCTTCCCTGACTTCAACTCGGCGAAGTTGGATGTGGCTGCCGGCCGGACCCTCTACTGTGGTCTCTGCACCGTCGAGTACCACAGTTTTGTCATTGGCGTTTTCCGTCCACTCATTCTGGTCACACGGCCAGTTTTGCGGGACCAATGCCTTCTGTGCAGCCTGGACCTTCTGCCCTGCAGAGGTCCGTGGCAACTCTCTTGAGTTTCTGCTATGTTGATCCTTGGGGTGTGTCATACCCCTATACACGTCTGCCCTCAGATGTTTTGGCTGCCACCCGTCGCCCCACTTCGGGTGTATTGGAGGATCATGACCCTTCGCTGGTTAAGAGAGTCAGGTGTGAAGCCACTTTGCTGGTTCGTTCCCATGTAGAACCGGCTGGTATGAGCAGTGAGCTTAGGGAGGCCCTCTCCTTACTCAAGTTCTGTCCAAGAGCCTTCCCATTGCTTCCAACGAGGCTGCGAGTTGTTTCCAGGTGCCCCCTATGGCGCCGCCTCCCAGGATTGGAAACAGGCCACTTTCTGATCCCCCTAGTGCCTACACCATGGGAGGTGTTGACTGGTTTGCCCACAATGGTCTATGTGCCTTCCGACTCCAGGGAGGAGTCAGACATCCTTGATGTCGAGAGCCAGCAGTCTTCTGACTTGGGGGCAGCTCTTGACTTTGTGTTTGGGTTCCTTCCGGATCTCCAACCATCAAACCAGCCGACAGTGTCAGCCACTACAGCCTGTGGAGCCTGTGGAGCAACCTGCTTCTGGGCGTCTTCATCCGTGCCAGTCTGTACTAGTGGTTGAAGCATTTTCAGCATTGGACTCTAAGCTCCATTCTTCACCAGGGTTGACACCTTTTTGCCTCCGGTGCGTTATCGTTTCTGCGATTTCACCAATCCGTCAGTCTGCCAGACTTTATCGTTTCTACGATTTCACCAATCCGTCAGTCTGCCAGACTTTGGCGGTTTTGGATCAGGACTCCAATTCCCTCGGGCTTTCCAAGCCCAAGTGGGTCGTCATTCCTATGACGACTCTGGAGTCCATGTTGGGCTTTTCGAGAGAAATGCTGGGTATGTTTTCTCTCTCCGATCACGTCGTATCTGCCTCCAGATAGGTTTGATGATGTACAAACTCCTTTGCGTGTGCTGGGTAGATGATATCCTCCAGAGGCATTCCAATGCTGCCTGGATGTCGACACTCTGTTGAGCTTGCTCACGTCGCTAGGATTCAGAATCAACGAGGAGAAGTCGGATCTAGTCACTTCTCAGTTGTTTTGTCATCTGGGGGATGGCTTTCCGCATTCAGTTCAATACAATGGCGGTTCCCCAGGCCAGGGCTGTGATTCTCTCAGCTTTTGCTCTGACTCTGTTCCCAGTCCACATCCACGACAGCATGAGGGTATTCTCCGGCTGCTCGGTCCCTGCGGTTAGGTGATGGATCTCATTCCTCTAGGTCGGCTGCCTGTCCAACCTCTCCAACACTTTCTGCTCAGTCATTGGAGGCCGAATGTCGATTCTCTGGATCTGGTACTTCAGTTACCAGAATCTCTTATCCTCACCGTCTCCACTGGACGAATGTTCAGTGGATCACGCAGGGTGTCCTGTTGGACTTACCCACGTCCGATTGCTTTCTGACGGCAGATGTCAGCGATCTCGGATGGGGTGCAACATTGGATCCTCTAGGTCTTTCCCTTCAAGGGATGTGGGACCAGGATCGGGCATCTTCTTGTGAGTTTCAGGCAGTGGATCCCTCACCTGTCGAATTGACAGGTCCTTCTGTTGTTCGACAATTTGACAGTGGTTGCTTACATTTGGGACCAGAGCGGCACACACTCAGTTCCAACATACGAATTGGCTCGGGATCTTCTACTGCTCGCTCAGGATGTCAATGCTGGGGTGGTTGTTCGTCACCTTTCCGGTCATTTGAACGTCCTAGCCGACTCCCTGTCCCGACGGGGCAGATTCTTTTCCACCGAGTAGATGCTCCACATGGCGGTGTTCCATCGATCTCTTTGCGACTCTTTGGAGCCATCAGGTGGACACTTTCGTGTCCCCGTGTGCAGATGCTCTGGCTTTCGCCGTGGACTCTGGCCCTCCTTAGGGACGGTCTTGTCGGTTAAGCCTTCCTTCCGGTTCCGATTCTGCCTCAGGTTCTCGCCCAGATATGAACCTGCACTCGTCGAATCCTTTCGATCACACCCATCGCCTCGGTGGGTGTGGATCAATCTGCTCCGCTCTCTGTTAGCAGCGGTTCCGGCATGTCTCCCTCTAGGTTGTGACTTTCTTTGCGAAAGTCGCCCGAGGAGGTTTTAAGTTGACCCGACTTCATTGTGCCTTCGCACATGTCTTTGATCGGGTCCTGTCTCCTCCGTAGTGGTTTTTCGAGACACGCAGTGGAGTTGCTTTTCTTCTTCAAGGAGGCACTCACTCCACTGGTTTAGCCTCTCGATGATGTGCGATCACTCTGTTGATTCTGTCACTCCTTCGATCACACCGCTTGCGGAGTTTCTGGTATATGTTTCTTTCTGGGGGTCTCCAGCAATGGGTACAAGTCCATGCTTCGGAGACCTTTTTCATATGTGGTACCACATAGTTTTGACACTCATCCTTGCCTCTCCAAGCTTGTTCAGCTCTTTTCCTTGAAAAGACCTAGGACTTTGCAGTTTACTCCAAGATGGTTACTTTCTTGGGCGCTGCAGCCGCTGCTCTGCTTGGGGGTGGGGGGTGCTCACGCCTTTATCCTGGATGGATATGCATTTTCTCACATGCCAGATCTCTCCTGCATACATTTCTCAATGGATTTGTCTTGCTATTCGTGCAGCTTCCGCTCGTCTAGCTACTGGTGATTGTATTACCAATTGTTTTTTTCTGCCACGAGGTGCGTGCATTGTCTTCCTCTTTTAATAACTCTGTCATGCTGTCGGATGACGGATGTTATACTGGCGGGCCTACTGGAGAAATGCTGCATTCTCCTTTTATCTGCGACAGTTGCAGGAGCCGACAGAGGACCTTTGTCCTTGGGGCCCTCTTTCTTCGGCTCAGGCTGTTGTCTATCCCAGCCATTCGGCTTTCTGTCTGTGCGTCGCACTTCACCATACGCCTCATCTTTCATTGTCTTTTACTAATGTTTGTGATGCTATGGTTTGATAGGCCTAGGGATCTCTTCCTCTGTCCACGGTTCCAGTGCTATTGAGTTATATGTGGGTTGGTTATGTGATTCCCTTCATCCTATTGTCTATTCAGCCTGTAGTAAACAATTGCAAGGTAGGTTGATGAGAAATATAAATTTTATAGTAAATTTCCTTTCTTATTATACCTACTGCAATTGTTTACGTGGAGGCCCTCCCGTCTTCTTATTCGGGTAAGAATCCTTCCTCCCCGCTCATCACATAACTCCTGTGTTGTCGGAATCAAAAGAATGATGAATTTATGATGCACTGCGCATTGGTTTACGGAAGTTGTGGATTTGTACTATGGAAGAGCGTCCCATACTGGGTGTGCGCCAATGGCACACGATCCAGTTTTGGCTTATTTTTTCGTGGTGTTTTTACACCACTTTTCTTCCCCAAATCTCTTGGTAAAGATTAAAATAGAGAGTATTTTATCCGAGTTAGGTTCTTCCACTGTAGTGCAAGCCTGTAGTAAACAATTGCGGTAGGTATAATAAGAAAGGAAATTTACTATAAAATTTATATATCACTGCAGTTCTTTCATAGTTCACCAATCAGCCTATAAAAAAATATACAATATCCGTTAACCCTCAGGGCCTGGTGATTTTTTTTGCACTAACATACTGTCACTTTGCAGTCATTTCTAGGCATGGCTTGATGCCTATACAAGCAGACAAGGCTTGCCTAAAAACAACTGTCAAGCCACATGGAATGTAATTTGCAAGTTTATCTATAGACTGCATGTTGGGACACCTGTTGCAGTAAACAGTGAGTAAAGTCAGAATTAACCCTTTACCCAGTGTGAAACGGCCACATCCGCACACATAATATGCAAATTCAGCAGTTGAAAAAATATTATTTTTCAAAAAATTTCAATGAAACTATATCATGTGACCCCTCTTTGGAACGGGCTTGTTCAGCTTGTTACAGTGAGGGGTCACATGGTAAGGTTTTGTTGAAATCTTTTGAAAAATTTTTAAAAATTATTTTTAAAATAATAAATTTTGATATCGTCTGCGTTGGATAAAGGGTTAACCCTTTGAACACTAGAGACCACCCCAGGAATCTAATATATCATTAAGTGTGATGGCTACTAAGTAAATGTGTGGGGTAGACCAATATATTTTCAATATTTCAATTAATATTTAGTTTTTTTCATCAGCAGTACCTCACATTGGTTGTGTGATACACATAGAGGCCATCAGGTTTAATGCTCCAATTTTCACAGAAGTTTAAATCCCTATATAAATCAGTTGATCAATCTTTTAGCTAGTACAGGTTCAGTACCAGTAACAGTTACACAAATGCATCTGTATTCCTCAAGGAGTTAACTACTCTAAAGTCTAAACTAGTTCAAACAAGTAATTGTTATGTAATATTATTCCAGCGCCACCTGATAGTCCCACTCTGTGAATTGCTCAAAGTTCTCAGCTTGAGTATTTGTTTAGCACATATTCAATTCCCAGAACAATACCAAATATTAATAACCTGACAATTCTGTCATAAATGTGTTGGCATTTCACTTACTAGAATCAATTTTATACCCCCTTTCATGTATTCCCTCCGGGAGTAAAACCTCCAGCTGGAATATCTAACCACAGCCCTGCTCCTTGGAATGACCTTAATAAGCTTGTTCCTATGTGGGGGCCATAAGCTATGTTTTGCAGGCAAAAATTGAAAAAAATAATGAAATTTGAATGTAATTTTGTGAATATTGCTTGCTTGCTTGCTGTATGTGGTTGATATGTTTGTGGAACGGTCAGCAAAATAAATTTCTATCCTCATACAGTACCACAGACATTCAGATATACTCTTTTTACAGGTAGTGTTCCCTTACACATGGCCATAGAAAGTAAATGGATTGAAGGTATCGAGATGCTGATTGCCAGGGGTTGTAGTGTTTTATCTGAGGTAAATTTATTTCCATGTTATTATTATTTTAAATGAGTTCATGAGAAACTTTTACAAACCTTCTAGACAAATCCAGTGTTCATGCTGGCCTCAAACTGTCTGGTGCAAAATTTGTAGCCATATTTTAGTGTCAAACAAAGTGTTTTAGTGCCAAAACACTAATGGGATGGGGGTGTTTTCCTCTGTCTGATCTAAATAAATTGTTACTGTTTGGAAAAATGAACTAGCAATTATTTCAAGAGTGAAAGAACAATTGGTCACAGAAAATATCCAACAGAACTCGAAAGTTCGGACAAAATCCTTGGTAGGCCAAAACATAAGGTCACATAAGTTATATCAATGCCACTGATTTAATAAATGGTCAGGTCGAATGATGTTGGTACATACGCTTGTTTTGCACTCAGACAATATAAAAATAATGACTGGGCTTGAGGATAACAATGTGGATTGTCTCCCCGAGGCATTAGCCGGGGGAGATAATGGCCCCAAGGGGAGACAAGCCACATTGTTACCCTCAAGCTCAGTCATTATTTTTTTTATTATACTGAATAAAGATTCTGTCCCAGTACAATTATTTATGGATTATCTTCTCAGAGTCCTTTATTGAAGAGGAACCAAAGTTCCTAATTTTTAATAGGGAAAGAAGTGAAATACAATGCTTAGTGCATTTTCTGTCCTTATTTTATAGCAGTTCGTCTATTTCAGACTGACATATATCTGCAAATTTTCCTGTAGACATTTTCCGAGTTTACATTATTTCACAACGTGGAAATCATTTGGAAAAGAAACTACGTCATCACGTTGGCAACAATACGTCGGGTGTCTCTGCTAGTATTGTCTGGAATCATTGGCTGAAGCGGGTAATAATGCAAAAATTATTGACCGGCATTATTCACTGGGGGTGGAACATTGTAAAATGTTTAATGGGATTATATGGGAGATGAGCATAACATTTGTAGATGAGGTATAATAATAACAGATTAATCAACAAATTACAGTTAATCCAACATGCTTAGTGGGTCACAAGTCTGCACAAAAGGCAGCATTTAAATAGATAAATATAGGATATCGAGTGTTTTTGAGTGGATACCGAAAATTATCTCATGTGACCGAGACAAATGTTTATAAATAACCATTTATCTCAGTCGCAAGTGAGATAATTTTTGGTATCCACTCAAAAACACTAGATTTTTTTTTTATTATGTGCTTTTTATAAGAATCAGATAATTACACTCATTTCAACCTTGAATTGATGCAAGATACTTGACAGTGATTTGATCGATACTCAGAACAGATAGCATCTTGCAGTGTGATTTAACTGGCGGGTTTCTAGTCCAAACATACCCTAAAAGTCTGTAATATAAGTTTGTGGTTTGGTACGTCCTTTGTAAGGACGTACCAAACCAAAAACTTATATTACAGACTTTCAGGCCATGGTTGGACTAGCGGGTTTCATGCATCAATTCAAAGTGAATACATGTTGAATTTTTGCTGGAAATGATCAATATCCACTCAAAAACACTAGATTTACTTTTCATTATACATTTTTAGAACAAATTGATCATTTCCAGTGATAATTTGACTTCTATTCACCTTGAAGTGTTGCTTTAAAAGACGCCATTTTGATTGATACCGTGAAAGTGAAAATTTCTATATCTTCACAATGGAGGATACGATTTCTTTCTTTTCGCAATTTCTTCGATAATCTATTGTTTAGGGTATAATAAACACTTACAAATTGTTGCAAGTGACTTGCCACAATATGAAGTATATATCTAATTAAATGCTGCCTTTTGTAAAGTTGATAACAGCCTTTTGTAAAGTTGATTTATTTATTTATTTAAAAGTGTTTAAGGTCATTTATTAGTGATTAAGGTCACAATAGCTAATCCTGACTGACAGTTTTACAGGTGAAGGAAGCCGGAGTCCCCAGAGAGAACCACCGAGCATCGATGAGCAACTGTCAGCTCCTCAACATTCTAACTTTGTTCAAGCTCCGCTCAAGCAAGGTTACAGCAGTTGAAGATATGTGCACCATCAATGTGTAGTATGCCTTAGTACACAGCGTCATCATGCCCCATGTAGGCAACAGGGATAAAGTGCCTTGCCCAAGGACATATTGCAGGTCGTCCCGGATGGGGATCAAACTCTGGACCTCTAGCATAGAAGTCTGACAGTCTGCCACCACTGAGCCGCCATGCTACCTTGTAAAGTTGATAACCTACAATGTTTTATTGAAAAAAAAACAATGCATCATTACCAGTCACTGACAGTTAAGGTTTAAATTTTGTCCAAACTCCATTTCTAACACCTTATTGTCAAAATCACTAGGGTTGAGTGTGAGTCATGAAAATGATTAAATGGTTTTTGTCTGATATTTTACCCAAGTTAATAAAATTGATAAATTTGTCTCTTTGAGTGTTATAAGGCTTTGCAATGCTTTAGCGTTGCAAAGCCCTCTTGCCCTCAAGGGACAAAATACACCACCACCTATGCTATTCTGTAGATTATGAGGCCAAAACATAAAACAAATGAAGAACTTGAATTTTAGATGGCAAAGAAATAATTACAAAAATAAAATAAAAAACCACCCACCCAGATGGAATTTTACATAAAAAAAAGCCTGAGAAACAAAAGTGAATGCCTGCAAAAAATAAATATGTTGATGATTTTTACATTTTTTGTGGCAATACAAGTTGGATATTTACAACATCTTTTAGTTATTATTGACATAAACAAGTTCTGAGATTGAAAATTTTCAGGCAAGGTTGGATGCTATGGCATTTGAGGAACACAAAGCTGTTTTGCTACAGCATAACAGCTTTCACCTCATCAAATGTCATGGATTGGGAGAAGCTTTCATGCTGATTCACTTGATGCCATCTTAGGAGAGCAGTTTGAGTGGCGATGATTTTCGCTAACATTCCAACAATCCAGTTGTGTAGAGATTAGTGGCTCCATCAGACAATCAGATGATCAAGGCTGGCAGTAAAAAGTAAGATGTGCAATCATCACCTATCTTATTGTCACCCACAGGGAAGGGATATAGCAAAGAGTTCCGTCCATTCATCTTTCCTTCCTTCTTTCCAAAGTTTGTTTATGATTTGAATAAGAGTTATTGGATTTCATATTAATTTTTGTAGGGTACTTTATAAAAAAAAAATCTTCAACATCCCACTATTATTCAGTGAAAATTAAGAGAGTTATTTCACTTTGTTTGTTGAATTTTCCCCAAAAATTTATTGTTTCTGCAATAACATGAAGAGTACTAGAGCACAGATCTTCATAAAATTTGATAGATTACTTCACATCAACATTGTCTTCAACAAATTTGAAAACTGTGGTGATTTTTCAAGGTCAAGAGTTATTGCCCTTTGTTGAAAATTGCTTGAAATTTATTTGTTTACAGTAAACATCCTATTTTAATAAATTTTGACAACCTGCTTTATATTAATAGTGCATTGAACAAGTAAAAACCACAATGCTTTTTTTTTTAAATTGGGGGGAGTTATTTCCCTTCCTTGTTTCTGCTTTACTTGAATTTTCAATGTTAACACTTCATAAAAATACATCTAATTGTCGACAGTCACTTGCCTAAACAATTGACTGAAACTATTTAACCCTTGACCTAATGGGTTGGCCGCATCCACCTGCGTAATTTACAAATTAAGCACTTAATAAAGTTATTTTTAACAAAACCATTGAGCTCATTCCAATGAGAGGTCACATGATATGGCTTTGTTATATTATTATATATTTAAAATACAAAATTTTTGAAATCATGTGCATTGAGCAAAGGGTTAATTGATCACACATGCTCCCATAACATCTAAATTAACCCTTTACTGAACACAAAAGGCAGACGACATTTGCAAACAAAATTTTAAAATGACTAATTGTTTTCGTTTTTTGCAACAAAGATATAGCTTGTGACCCCTCAATGGAATGAGTTCAACAAGCTCATTCCAGTGAGGGGTCAAAAGCTATGATTTTGAAAAAAGAAATGAAAAAATAATGAAAATTGAATCGTCATTTCTGTGAAAAGTGGTAGTTGATTTTGGCCATTACATTGGGTAAAGGGTTAATATGTGATGTCATTCTGTCTGTCTGTCTGTCTGTTTGTCTTATTACATCAAAAGCAACATCTACCAATTGTCAAACTATCTCCTATTTCAAATCCAGTTTTAAACAAACTGCAAAGTCAAATGCAATAAAACTTCAGTAAAATAGCTATACTTGAATCTCTCGCAGCTGCATATTGCAGCACAAACAAGCTTTCATTAAGCCACACAAAGTAGATCTTCTGTTTCTCAGGCCATTATTTGTAAAATTTCATGTGGGCGAGCGGATTTTTATTTTATTTTTTATTTCTGTAATTATTTCCTTGTCATCAAAGGTTCATGTTCTTGGTTTATGTTTTAGGCCTCATAATCTATGGAAAAGCATGGGTGGTGGTGTAATTCATCCCTTGAGTGCAAGAGGGCTTTGCAATGCTAAAGCATTGCAAAGCTTTCTTGCACTCAAGGGACAAATTTATAAATTTTTCAACTTGGGTAAAATATCATACATAAACCATTTAATTTTTTTTTTTTTTTTCAAGTTTACATTGGTTATAAAAAGAGAGCATGCGGCAGCCAAAAGGACTATGTGGGAGGGCCAGAGAAACAGATTTTTTTTAGGCCTTAGTGTTGATGTTTATCTTGTCATAATCTCAACATCAACATACAGCAACTGCCAAACTATTGCTTGTTTAAAACCAAATTTGAACTCAGTGTAGTAAATTGCTACTGAAAACAGACAGAATGCTCAACACTATAATTATATATAATTATAGTTATAATTTTCAATCTAGTACAGGAAGCAGAGATCAGACAACCATTGAAAATTTCATAATACCCTAAATTTGATGAATTCCTTGAAAAATAAAAGAATATAAGGCCTAACAATGTTTAAACTCTATTTCTCAGACCCACCCACATGGTTCTTTTGGCTGCCACATGATCTCTTTTTATAAAAATTAAATGGCTTATGTCTATTATTTTACCCAAGTTAATAAAATTGATAAATTTGTCCCTTGAGTGCAACAGGGCTTTGCAATGCTTTAGCACATGCTATTCTGTAGATTATGAGGCCTAAAACATAAAACAAACAAAGAACATGAACTTTTGATGGCAAAGAAATAATTACAAAAATAAGAAATAAAATTAAAAAAACGGCCTCCCACTTGCAATTTTACAAAAAATGGCCTGAGAAACAGAAGATCTACTTTGAGGGGCCTGAATTATGTTGAGTAAATATTTCAGATCCAGCATCTGCATTAAGAAACATTTTTTGCATTGTCTGCAGCTCACCCTCCGAATCTTACAAGGACAAGAATTTCAAGATTTTATGTTTCTGTCGCAAGAATTATTTTTTACCTTCTGATAAATGAGTTATTTCTCTCAAACAGGATGATAAAAGCTACACACCACTGATGCTGGCTGTCCAAACAAAAGATTTGGAGATAATTCGACTCATTCTGACAAGTGTTCCTATGCAAGAGAGACGGGATTATGTAAATATTGTCAATAAGAGTGGCAACACCTGTCTCCATCTTGCAGCTGGTCTACCTAAAGTCGATGACCAGGTGAAAGTACAGATATTACGCTTCTTGATTAAGAACCATGCAGATGTTGATGCTATTAACAAAGACAATGAGACAGCACAAGATATTGCTAATCCACAGGTGAGTATAAATTGGGTCTGGTAGCCCCCTTTATAAAAAAATTTTCAAATCAGAAATGGGAGATACCAGTAGTTGTTAAATGAAAATATATGTTTTCATTCTTGGAATTCAGTAAATAAAACCCTTTCACAGTCATTTGCAATGAGGGGTCATAAGCTGTTTGTCTGCTTTTTGAGAATATTACTGGCAAGCTAGAAAATAAGCAGACTGTCATCTGCAAAATGAGGTCCCCAGAGGGTGAATTTAGTGATACTACCATGCATAGCACGGCAGCATCACTAATTTTACCCTCTGGAAACCTCAAATTGAATCAGGGTCTCAAAACTAAACAGAAATAAGTACCCAGAGGATAAATTGGCCCACTGTATGGGATTGCATTATCAAATTCACTCTCCGGGGACCTCATTCTGGAAATGTTAGACTGCTTATTTTCAGGCCTAATTTCTGGCTGGTTTTGGCCATTATATTGGGTAAAGAGTTGCTACAGAGATTTAACTAAGGTTGCACAATGCACAGGGTTATGTACTCAGTTAATATGAACATTATTTATAACCACTGAGTGTGACTATATATATAGTCTTGTGCAATGCACAGAGTTAGTCACACTTTCTGGTTATAAGAAATTGGTAACTTCCACATCACACACTACATGAAAATGTGCACTCACTAAGGCTGTGCAGTGCACAGGGTTAGTCACTTAATAGAGATGCTTTTATTTATACCCAGAAAGAAAAGAGTGACTATCCCTGTGCATTGCACAGAGTTAGTTGGTAAGCTAACATACACTGACCATTGCACAGGAATAATTGATGGGTTGCCATATCACACTGAATGAAAATATGCACAGATGAAGGCTGTAAAAATACACATGGTTAGTTGGTTACATGTTTTATCTAACAATCATATAGATTTTGGCCTGAAAACCACGAGAAATGGTACGTATCGCATAATGTGTTCCGATTCCGTATCATATAGACGACTCATTCTGATTCCGTATCATATAGACGATTCGTTTCTGGTAGCGCTACAGGCTATTATAACAGGTGCATGGATACTACATTCTATGCACATTTCAGTGATCGACCGAACATTATGACCCCAAAATGTTTAAAAATAATTTAACCCTTTACCTAACATGAAAAGCTGACGACACGTGCCAAAAAAATTCTTGAGTAACTTTTTTTTTTTTCATTTTTTGCCTCAAAAACATAGGTTATGACCACTCGTTGGAATGAGCTCGTTCCAATGAGGGGTCATAACCTATGTTTTTGAGACAAAAAATGAAAAAATAATGAAAATTAACTGGCAATATTTGAGAATAGTGTTGGCATGTTTTGGCCGTTACGTTGGGTAAAGGGGTTAAGATTTAATCTGTTTATGTGACAGAATTGTTAGATAAATGAATTATCATGATAATGTGCATGTCCTGTGATTTGCGTCAGATTCTCGATGGTATCCAAAAATGGGATCACAACTCGCCGGCAAAGCCGGCTCTTTGAAATCCCATTCTGGACACCACCTCGAATCTGATACAAAGCACAGGACATGCATATTATTATTATGATAATCTGTATATACATCAAGGAGATAATGGCAATGCTTAAGTGAATTCCAAAAATGAAAACATATTCTAATTTCAATTTATAGCTTGTTATCTGTCAAAACACCAAAATATGTGATGGTCATTCTCTTTAGCTCACCAAAGTGAAACTTTGGATGAGCTGCAGTTATAATGTACATTTCATCCATAGTCTGTGAAGATATTATGCTTCTCCAAAAACCTCTGGACTGCTTTCACTGAATTTGAGGGAAATGTTTGTTGTGAAATCACATTTTGATTTTGTTCATATTAAGCTGCTGCTCTGCATAGGGTGTGGAGGAGAATCCCCCTAATGTAAACAAAAAATTCTTCTCATCATCTGATGGATGGATGTAGTTGATATTTGGTATTCAGCTTCCATGTGAGTTGAACACTAAAGGTTAAGTCATTCATTGGAAGTTTGATTGACATTCAGTTTCAGTGGTTCTGAGTTTCAGTTCTGGGAGGAGCCAGATTTTTACCCCGCCCAAATTTTCAAGTCTGTTTGAAATAAAACTCACAGTCATTCAGGATGAAAAGGTATAATGACCGATTGTTGGCACGGCAATCTCTTTTGCATCCTCAATTTTCATAACCAATGTAGACTTAACTGGTAGAATGCTAAATTATTTTTCAAAAGTGACTTGTAAACACGCATATTTGTTTTGAAAGATAACAGGCTACCAACAAGGGAAGCCTATGTATAGCAAGATTTTATTCATAAATAATTGTTTTGTAACAGTCTATTGGAGAGTGCCCTCTGGCACTCTCCAAAAAATTGTAAAAGAACAATTTTATATCACACAATAAGCTAATGCATACACTGTAACGCCACTAAAGTGGCTTTCAGCACTTTTCAAATGAGCCATGATAGTGACTTCTAGCACTCAACCATTTAAAAAAATAAAAATTAATTAGTTTATGTCTGATATTCTACCCAAGTTGAAAAAATTTATAAATTTGTCCCTTGAGTGCAAGCAGGCTTTGCAATGCTTTAGCATTGCAAAGCCTTCTTGCGCTCAATGGACAAATGACGAAATACACCTCCACCCATGCTATTTTATAGATTATGAGGCCTAAAACATGAAACAAACCAAGAACATGAACTTTTGATTGCAAAGAAATAATGACAAAAATAATTTAAAAAAACACCCACCCACATGCAATTTTAACAAAAAATTGGCCTGAGAAAGAGAAGATCTACTTTGTGGGGACTAGGAATATTTTGTTTTCCAGATATATAATATACCTATATATGTAATTCTGTTAATTTGTGATTATGGTAGAAATTAAACAGCAATATGCTCATTGTAACATATAGGGCCTGTAATACCAGAACTATGCATCTAGTTTCTGTGAAATGGATAGGTATTTTGATACCTTTTTAGCCAAGGCTATAAATAAAGTATCAAAGTAGTGCATATGTGTTTCACAGAAACTACATGCAAGCAAGAATATGTTTTAAACCAGCATACCCTGATACATCACACCCTTTATAACCACAGAGAGCACGAGGTATCAGGGTAAGTCTGGTAACCCCATTTTAAAAAAAATGTTCAAATCACAAATGGGAGATACCAGTAGTTCCTCAATGAACTTCAGTTTTGTGGGGAGGTGTGCTCACACTCGTCGTACCTTCCCTGGCTGGTATGTCAGAATTTTTTGATAATTTTCGTGAAGATGCTTTTGTTATCCCCACTAATATTATAGTAGTTCTTTCAAGTTAGTACAGTACAGCTACCATGGACTGGTCATTTTCCTTGGGTGGTCAGTATTTCCACAGACACAATAATATTAGATTCCAAACACTAATTTTAGGAATAATCATCAAAAATTTAATCAATGCACCACTGGATGCAACTCGGTGCTTCATTAATTAAAATTTTGCTGATGACAATATTTATTACCCAGTAAATGCAAGCTTGGAAATCATTGCCCAAGCATGGATTACGACCATTCCATAGCAACTGTACTGCACCTAATATTAGTGAGGTATATACCCACTTTTGTATTCTCTTCATGCACTACTCTATCTGATAAAGAGCAAATTGATAGGCTCTTGGATGTTCCCTTAATCCACTTAAAGAAATTCAAAATTTAAACTCAAATTCATACCAGGCAACTTAGAATTATAGATTGCAGTTTGCAGAAAATTTCAGATATTAGCTGTTTTATCTATGGCATGTACACTAAATCCGGGATCAAAATAAGCGGCATCACATTTCGCTATGTAAAATTCAGGAAAAGCTAAGCAATCATTAAACATGCATAGCGAAATGGGATGCACATTCTCAAGTTCTATATCATGGTGGACAATGGGCATTAGTCCTAACTTGTAACTGCTTGTCTGGTAGAAATATGATGGATCAATGGCAAATCAGCAGTTCATGGACCATCAGGTAGAAGATCCATGAACTGCCGATTTGCTTCCAAATCCACAAGTATCCACTCAAGTAAAAAAGTTAATTGGGGATAGAAGCCCACTCACTCGATTACCAAGTCAGAATGTCTGTACCATACATGTATGTACCAGTAAAGCATGGATCAAATCACTTTGACAGCTAAAGTAGTGAAAGAGTTGAAGATTCCACGTCTGTTGGTGCCAGTCTGCAGTACAGAATTTTACAGACCCAGGTAATGCTGCTTCTGCAAGTTAATAGCAGCATTACCCAACTGAAAAATTTCTTTGTATTTTTTTTCTTCAAGTAGGTCTACCACTAATAAACATGCAACCAAGTGTCAAATGCTTTCTATGGAACGAGCACTCATTATTATGTCTCCTCTTCCCAGGGAGACATATTGTTTTAGTGCATATTCTTCTTCTTCTTCTTCTTCTTCTTCTTCTCATACAAACTTTGTCCGGACCATAACTTTTTTGTCTTTTGACCTACACCTTAGATACTTGGCATGTGGATGTATCACCATGAACCGGTGTGCAGTGTACCATAGTGACCTTCATTTGATCTTTATCCTGAAGGTCAGATTTATGTGGGTTTTTTTAAGGGAAACATCACACAAACTTTGTCCGGGCCATAACTTTTTTGTCTTTTGACCTACACCTTAGATACTTGGCATGTGGATGTATCACCATGAACCGGTGTGCAGTGTACCATAGTGACCTTCATGTGACCTTGACCTTTGACCCGAAGGTCTGATTTATGCGCTTTTTTAAGGGAAACTGTCAGGACCAGAACTTTTTTGTATTTTGAGCCAGGCCTTAGATATTTGGCACGTGGATGTATCACCATGAGCCAGTGTGTCGCATACCATTGTGACCTTCATGTGACCTTAACCTCAAGGTCAAATTTACGTACTTCAAATAGGGAGTAATTGTCCAGACCAGAATTTTTTTTGTTTTTTGACCTAGGACTTGGTTATTTGACATGTGGATGTGTCACCATGAGACTGCATGTCGTCTACCTCGATGACCTTCATGTGACCTTGACCTCTGACCTTAAGGTCAAATTTATGTACTTCAAATAGGGAATAATTATCCAGACCAGAACTTTTTTGTTTTTTGACCTAGGACTTAGATATTTGACATGTGGATGTATCGCAATTAGACCGCATGTCACATGTAATCATGACCTTCATGTTGCATAAAATAGAAAGGAAGGGGAGACATATGTTTTAGTGTGCTAAACACTTTCTAGTTGTTTTTTGAATTTAAAACATAAAGTGCTACACAATTTTCAAAAAATGCTACACATTTTTTGAAAATATATAGCATTTCACTGTGCAAATCAAAAAAGAGTATTTTGATTCCTGTTAATATTGCAGGAACATTAGATGAAAAATATGGATGTTGGTTAAGTGAATGTGCTGAAGCTGAATTTTTGACAGTTGTTGGGTCCTTAAATCTGTCATATCCTGTTAATATTACCCTAAATTCCGATGTAAGCTTTCCAAGATATTCCACATTTTTGAGAAAGTTTCCAAAATTTTTCCACAATATATGGAATTGTGATACATATACCAGGAAATTGATTGAAAACACATGCTTCCTGTATCTCAACATGCTATAAAGTTGAGAAAAATCTGGAGCTCCAAATTTTAACACAGACTGGGGGTCTGGGGGTTATGGAGAAACCATTTCAAATGCTTTCTAATCATATTTGATTGTAACATTGTTGTAAGGATGATTTACACATTTGTTAAAGCCAAACCCCTTGGGTCATATTTAACCCTTTACCCAACTTAATGACCAAAACCGGCCAGCACTACCGGTTATTTACAAAAATAACCAGTTTTCATTATTTTTTTCATTTTTTGTCTTAGAAACATAGCTTATGACCACTGATCAGAAGGAACTTGTTGAGCTTGTTCCAATGAGGGGTCATAAGCTATGTTTTGGGGACAAAAAATGAACATATTTAGTAAATCAAACATTTTGTTTGCAAATGTCATCTGCCTTTTGTGTTAGCTAAAGGGTTAAAAAGTAATAAAATCGAAGTTAAGCATTGTTGAGCCTGGTTAGTCCTTGACCATTTGAGTAATTGTGTTGTGTCCTTGGGCATGGCACTTAACCCT
This sequence comes from Pictodentalium vernedei, assembly GCA_031216915.1. Classification (NCBI taxonomy): domain Eukaryota; kingdom Metazoa; phylum Mollusca; class Scaphopoda; order Dentaliida; family Dentaliidae; genus Pictodentalium; species Pictodentalium vernedei. The sequence continues at coordinate 185,994,155 of CM062294.1, forward strand.
GATTGACCACATGGGGACACAAGGACTCCATACACTAAGGCATACTGTACGTCGATGATGTGCATGTCTTCAGCCAATCTAATCTTGCCTGTGATGCAGTGCAGAGTTACAGTGTTGGGGAGCTGGCAGCTGCTCGGTGGTTTTCTTGGGTACTCTGGCTTCTCCACCAGTAAAACTGTCACCGACATGATATGACCTTGGCTGTTCAAGTGTCATTAAACCTACATAAATAAAAAAGTAATAAAAGAACATTGAATCTGGAATGTTATTTGCACTTGGTTTTTAGCTCAACTTTGACGTAAGTCAAATTTGAGGTTATGCCATGGCCCGTCGTCCGGTCTGTCCGTCAACAATTCAGTACAGCTCGGGTTAGAGGCCGTACTTATGAACCGATCTTTACAAAACTTCTTGAGTACCTTTGTTATCACCGTGGGACGAGAACAAGTGTTTTTGGGTGCAGTCCAAAATTCAAGATGGCCACCAGCAGCCATTTTGTACTTTAGTTAGTGCAATCAGTTTTTTGTACAGAACTTCTGTACGAAAGTTCTTATTCGAATAAATTTTTGTCTGAATGTTTAGTTACATGGAATACATCACATATAATACAGGTTTTTTTCTCGTACAGAAATTCTGCAAATTAGATGAATTTTGATTTTTCAGTGCTACTTACCCACAGTAAGTACACATGTCAATCCTGCTTGGGCTAGGGGCTGTATTTATGAACTGATCTACACGAAACTTCTTGGGTATCTTTTTTGTCACCTTGTGACGAGAACGAGTGTTTTTGGGTGCGGCCCAAAATTTAAGATGGTTGCCAGTGGCCATTTTGTACCAAAATTAGATACAATCAGTTTTTGGTTCAGAACTTATATATGAAGGTTCCGATTTGAATAAATTTTTGAATGAATGTTTAGTAACATGGAATACATCACATATAATACAGGATTTTTTCTCGTACAGAAATTATGCAAATTAGATGAACTTTGATTTATTCAGTGCTACTTATACACAGTAAGTGCACATGTCAATACGGCTCGGGCTAGAGGCTGTATTTATGAACCAATCTTCACGAAACTTCTTGGGTACCTTTGTTATCACCTTGGGACGAGAACGAGTGTTTCTGCGTGTGGTCCAAAATTCAAGATGGCTGCCAGTGGCCATTTTGTACCAAAATTAGGTCCAATCAGTTTTTTGTACACAACTTTTATATGGCTCAGGCTGGAGGCCATATTTATGAACCGATCTTTACGAAACTTCCTGGGTACCTTTGTTATCACCGTACGACGAGAGCGAGTGTTTTTGGGTGCAGTCCAAAATTCAAGATGGCCACCAGCGACCATCTTGTACCAAAATTAGTGCAGTCAGTTTTTTGTACAGAACTTCTGTAGGAAAGTTCTGATTTGAATAAATTTTTGTATGAATGTTTAGTAACATGGAATACATCACATGTAATACAGGGTTTTTTCTCGTGCAGAAATTATGCAAATTAGATGAACTTTGATTCATTCAGTGCTTTGGGACAGAAACAAGTGTTTTGGGGTGCCTTTGTTATCACTGTGCTATGAGAACAATATTTTGGGGTTCAGTCAGACCCACTCTGTGACTCAAAGATTTCTGTTCTAGTTTAGCATCTAACTGTCGCCCACCTTCACAATACTTTACCTATACATTTGTTACAGGCTTCAGTCAGCATTTATGTAGACCGTTAAAACACTTTATATGTACCTTTGTTATCAGGTCATTACCTAGATGTTTGTCATTGCTGTGTCACATACTATACATGAACATGTCTTACACAAGTTGAGCTACAGTGTCATTGACACTTTAATTGTTGATACAGTATTGATTTTGCATTATTTTATTTACAAATTAACGACTGAGTGGTGAAAGTGTGTCACAATCAAATTGTGAGCCAGTCACATTTAAGACTACTTTTGTGATCACAATACTACAAAATCTGATTTTAGCTTTTGACCACTTATTCTTTTTTTCATATTCACTATTGGCTGCAGCAGTGTAGATTATAATAGTTCATTACTAAGGCTATTAAAAAAATCTTATTTCTCAGGAATCTCCCTTGTCAGTGAAAACCTACCTCATCACTTCATTTTTTTTACCTGGAAATCTCTTTGATGATACTATTTTGCACTTATAGAATGAAAAATTCAACCAACCATATCTTTACGAGCTCTGTCAAACAAGATATAATTGTTTAAATTTGCAACTGCATTATTAGAAATTTGCACTACTGAAAACATTGGGTTTTTTAGCTCACCTGAGCAAAGCTTTCTGTCCGTCGTCCATCCGCCGTCGTCCGGCGTAAACTTTACAAAACCAATCTCCGGAGAAACCACCACTGGCCCAATATTTTTCAAATGTTGGGTAAATGTTTATTACCTAATGTCAATTCAGATTTGTTCAAATGAAGTTGCCCCTCCTCCTGGGTGGGGCCACGCCCCCAAGGGGCACCAAAATCTTTGAAAATCTTCTTCTCATGAACCAGCAATAGCAGAGACTTGATATATGGTATGCAGCTTCCTTTTGAGGTGTAGAATCAAGTTTGTTCAATAGAAGTTTGCTGGGCATTATTTGCCTTCGTTATGGGAGGGGCAAAAATTTTGGCCACGCCTAAAATTTCTATTTTCTGAACTGTGAGGTCGATTTGAACCAAATTTGATATGAGATGATAATGGGCCATAAGTAGTTGATTGATGCAACAAAAAATTTTTTCATTGCCCCGTGGGAACCTCGGGAACTGAAAATAGGAAAAACCTTAAAACTGCCATATCTCCAAAACTACACGGCACAGAGAATTCTTATTTTGTATAAAGCTTACTTTTATCCAGTAGAATAGAATGGTTAAAAAAAATCCCTATCGGTTTGATCACAAGGTACTTTTTCAGGACTTTGAAAAAGTGCTGAGTCAGAACTTTTTAACACTGTAGGCAATGGGAAAAACATTAAAAAATCTTCTTCTCCAGATCCAGCAGGCAGAATCTTTTGATATTTGGTATGCAACATTGTAGGGTGGATCTGATTCAAGTTTGTCCAAATCGGCCCCCTGGGTTCATATTTGGGCTCAGTATAGGAGCCCGATTTCGAACTTAGTGCATTTCAGGCAAATTTCTTAAAAAATCTTCTTCTCTAGATCCAGCAGGCAGAATCCTTTGATATTTGGTATGCAACATTGTGGGGTGGATCTGATTCAAATTTGTTGAAATCAGCTCCCTAGATTCATATTTGGGCTCACAATAGAAGCTCGAATTCGAACTTAGTGCATTTCAGGCAAATTTCTTCAAAAATCTTCTTCTCCAGATCCAGCAGACAGAATCTTTTGATATTTGGTATGCAACATTGCGGGGTGGATCTGATTCAAGTTTGTTCAAATCGGCCCCCTGGATTCATATTTGGGATTACTATAGAAGCCCGAATTCGAACTTAGTGCATTTCAAGCAAATTTCTTAAAAAATCTTCTTCTCAAGATCCAGCAGGCAGAATCTTTTGATATTTGGTATGCAACATTGTAGGGTGGATCTGATTCAAGTTGTTCAAATCGGCCCCCTGGATTCATATTTGGGATTACTATAGAAGCCCGAATTCGAACTTAGTGCATTTCAGGCAAATTTCTTGAAAAATCTTCTTCTCCAGATCCAGCAGGCAGAATCTTTTGATATTTGGTATGCAACATTGTAGGGTGGATCTGATTCAACTTTGTCCAAATCGGCCCCCTGGGTTCATATTTGGGCTCAGTATAGGAGCCCGATTTCGAACTTAGTGCATTTCAGGCAAATTTCTTAAAAAATCTTCTTCTCCAGATCCAGCATGCAGAATCTTTTCATATTTGGTAAGCAACATTGTGGAGTGGATCTGATTCAAGTTTGTTCAAATCGGCCCCCTGGGTTTATATTTGGGCTCAGTATAGGAGCCCAAATTTGAACTTAGTGCATTTCGGGCAAATTTCTTAAAAAATTTTCTTCTCCAGATCCAGCAGGCAGAATATTTTGATATTTGGTATGCAACATTGTGGGGTGGATCTGATGCAAATTTGTTCAAATCGGCTTCCTAGATTCATATTTGGGCTCACTATAGAAGCTCGAATTCGAACTTAGTGCATTCAGGCAAATTTCTTAAAAAATCTTCTTCTCCAGATCCAGCAGGCAGAATCTTTTGATATTTGGTATGCAACATTGTACGGTGGATCTGATTCCAGTTTGTTCAAATCGGCTCCCTAGATTCATATTTGGGCTCGCTATAGAAGCTCGAATTCGAACTTAGTGCATTTCGGGCAAATTTCTTAAAAAATCTTCTCCAGATCCAGCAGGCAGAATCTTTTCATATTTGGTAAGCAACATTGTGGGGTGGATCTGATTCAAGTTTGTTCAAATCGGCCCCCCCCCCCCCCCTGGGTTTATATTTGGGCTCAGTATAGGAGCCCAATTTTGAACCTAGTGCATTTCAGGCAAATTTCTTAAAAAATATTCTTCTCCAGGTCCAGCAGGCAGAATCTTTTGATATTTGGTATGCAACATTGTGGGGTGGATCTGATTCAAATTTGTTCAAATCAGCTTCCTAGATTCATATTTGGGTTCACAAAAGAAGCTCGAATTCAAACTTAGTGCATTTCAGGCAAATTTCTTCAAAAATCTTCTTCTCCAGATCCAGCAGGCAGAATCTTTTGATATTTGGTATGCAACATTGTGGGGTGGATCTGATTCAAGTTTGTTCAAATCGGCCCTCTGGATTCGTATTTGGGCTCACTATAGAAGCCCGAATTCGAACTTAGTGCATTTCAGGCAAATTTCTTAAAAAATCTTCTTCTCCAGATCCAGCAGGCGGAATCTTTTGATATTTGGTATGCAACATTGTGAGGTGGATCTGATTCAAGTTTGTTCAAATCGGCCCCCTGTGTTTATATTTGGGCTCAGTATAGGAGCCCAAATTTGAACTTAGTGCATTTCAGGCAATTTCTTTGAAAATCTTCTTCTCAAGATCCAGCAGGCAGAATCTTTTGATATTGGGTATGCACCACGCTTAGGGGGGTGAGATTCATGTTTGTTCAAGCCAAGTCCCTGGGTTCATATTTGGGCTTAATGTGGTAGCCCGAATTATAACTTAGTTCAAAATGAGGAGTTTTCTTTAAAAATCTTCTTCTTCAGATCCAGCAGTCGGAATATTTTGATATTTGGTGTGCAGCATCCTTGGGGTGGGGGGGGGGGGGGGATTCAAGTTTGTTAAAGCCAAGTCCCTGGGTTCATATATGAGCTCCCTGTGGGAATCTTTGGATATTTGGTATAAGCATTTCTTAGGAGGAGCAGATGCAAATTGTTGAAATCAATTCTCTGAGTTGATATTTAGGCTACCATGTCAGGGGAGTGCCCTCAGGCCCCTTGGGGCCTCTTGTTTCCACATAATAGTACAATTTGTAAATGTTTTTAATTTCAGCTAGTTACATGACTCAGGGATGTAAGTGACCCACTCGAAAAATTCTGAAATGTTTAATCAGATTATTTCTGTCCAGGGAACTAGGGCAAACATGGAGTTTGTCTCACAGGCTATTGTTTTCTTGAAGTTAACAGACTGGCCCTGAGCCACTTCCCAGCCACTAACACATAAAGTTTTCAAGATTGTTACCCCCCCCCCCCCCCCCCCCCCCACAGGATCCATATCCTATTTGGTCAAACTCAGTAAAAAGCTAGAAAAACTTACATCCCTGAGGACTGTTAAAAAAAGCCTCCCTCCCCCATCATAAAATTGAGGCAAAATTGCCTGAGGAATAAGAAAAAAATTCAGGCTTAATTACCATTTTTTTCTCCTTTTTTGCAGATGAAAGAGGTCTTAGCCCAGTACAGAGTACCAACAGGTACATGGCGGGGCCGTATGGAACACAGAGGAGCAAACACAGTCACTAACTGTTGAGTGCAAATGTATCTAAAAATTTTAAATGACCAATCATTTCACATGTAGATATATATTCTGCCTAGGCTGTCACCCCCTGACCTCTACCGAAGCACTAACAACTATAGATTGTATCATCAAAACAATATTTGGTTTGAAGATATTTCATGAATACCAGTGCATTTAACCCTTTACCCAAGGCAGACGATATCAAAATTTATTATTTTACATATCAATTTTTGAAATTTTCCAAAAAATTTCAACAAAACCATATCATGTGGCCCCTCGTTGGAACGAGCTCGATGAGCTCGTTCCAACAAGGGGTCACATGATATGGTTTTGTTGAAATTTTTTTAAATATAGTATTTTTTCAACTGCTGAATTTGCATATTACGCGGGCGGATACGGCCGATTCGTTGGGTAAAGGGTTAACAGTAAGAGCTCACAAGATTCACATCAGCTTTCAAACATTACATATATAGACAGAATGTGATGTGTATTTGAATCTGTGGGTGTTTTACATAACGAGTTGTAATGGCATAGTCATATTTTGCAAGAGCTGTAGCTCTCGCAAAATATGACTGTGCCATTCCATTGAGTTTTAATGGTATAGTCTCTTGCAAAATATAACTGCACCATTCCATCGAGTTATGCAAAACACCCACATATTCAAACTCTCATCGCGTTCTGTGTTTATTACACAGTGCATTAAAAAACACTTAAATAAACATTTTTCAATCCCGATGATTAAAACCAAAGGTGAAGAGTCTGTTAATTTTGTTTGAAGCGGTACTGATCAAATAGATCGATAAAAAATCAAAACAACCTTTTGGGAACAAGTCTAAATTACATTCTTTTCTCTTGGGCTTGTTTTGGCAGGTGTCCATGCACGCCTACCATTTGGTGGCCATTAGTGATTGTAAAAATATAAGTAAAAATTTGGGCGGATTTGCAAAACAGCTGGAAGAAATTTTTTAAAAGAAGTTTGAAGAATGTGAGGATGTCTGAAGATTTACTGAAATGAAGTTGACCAATTTAGATATAACAGGATCCGAAGACGACACGGCCATGGAACAGGGTTAATGTTGTGGATGGAAATGATGGTTTTTTAAATATTATCTCATTTTTTGTTGACTTATTTTTCTGTGAACTGACTTTATTTTGCTTTGGATGTTTTCATTTTCACACTATGACGATCAATAATTGTATAATGAAATTTGGAAACCTTTGGAAGCATAAGTAATGACTCAACGGGAAAAGAACAAGTAGAAACTGTGCAGGAAAAAAAGTTCCAGCTTGCATACCACCAGCTGAATACAGAAACATTTATGTCGTAGCGTTGCTTCGGTTAAATACAAGGGCTTAAATTTTAATGGATGTGTCATAAACAGTACAATTTACAGTGAAGTGGAAACCTTCGCTTGCTATTAGCACCTTATTTGTGCGATATTTTCAACCCATTTTGTCTTGAATATCACAATATTCTTATTACAACAACAAGTCTGTCGGTCATAATTTCACTTACCAAACACATCAGTCGGTCATAATTCATCTGCAGAACTTATGGTGATGCTCCTCACAAAACATATTTACATCCAATATGTCATGTGTGCCTGTCATGCAATAATTATATAACTTACTTGAAAGTTGAAATGTAAGTGAAATGCAAGAAAAATGTACACCACAGAAATTTTCATCATTTAACCCTTTACCCAACGAATCGGCCACATCCGCCCACGTAATATTCAAATTCAGCAGCAGAAAAAATACTATTTTTCAAAAAGTTTCAACAAAACTATATCATGTGACCCCTCTTTTGAACGAGCTCGTCCAGCTAGTTCCAATGAAGGGTCACATGATATGGTTTTGTTGATATATTTGGAAAATTTTCAAAAAATGATATTTAATCCCCTTCACTCTGATGTCAAAATACCAAAATTTCAGGAAGCTGTTTTTTCCCATAATGCATCTTGAAATTTAACCAATTCAATCTCGTTTGACAGAGCTCAATGAGCTCTGTCAAACGAGAATGAATTGGTTAAATTTCTAGTTGCATTATGGGAGATTTTTTCTGCCTGAAATTTAGATATTTTGACATCAGTGTGCAGGGGGTTAAAATAATAAATGTTGATATCATCTGTATTGGGTAAAGGTTAACCCTTTACCTAATGAATCGGCCGCAACTGCCTGCATAATTTACAAATTATGTAGTTAAAAAAAATATATATTTCAAAAAATTTTAACGTAACCATATCATGTGACCCCCTCATTGGAACGAGCCCATTGAGCTCATTTCATTGAGGGGGTCACATGATATGGTTTCATTAAAATTATTTGAAAAATTGGAAAAAACAAATATTAAAATAATAAATTTTGATATCGTCTGCATTGGGTAAACAATGATTGAGAAATTTACACATTATGTAAAGGTTTGTCTTGCGTATTCGCCGTGAAAATATAATGCTAATACTATAGGAACATTGCCATAATAAGGCACAATTATGGTGATATTGACAGAAGAATATGGCCTAATGATACACTTTGCTATAGGCAGTACTGTATCATACTAAGAAGTAATGACAGGATTTAATATCAAGCTAATAGCTTATTTGAGTCATCTCTTTAACTGGCGAATCAACAGTACAGTAGAATCCTCTTAATTGAATATCCATTTTGCCAGTGAAAATTATTCAATTAACAGGAGAATACAATTAACAGGGATTTGGTCAGTTTCCTGTGTTCTGGGGGTAAACTGAGCATTTATTCTATTATATCTTGTTTGACAGAGCTCATAGAGCTCTGTCAAACAAGATATAATAGAATAAATGCCTGGATTGGATGTAGTGAGGCCAAAAAGGTTGATAAATGCGGGGTATTTAGTGCCTGTCACAGTAATGTTTCCGACATATTACAAAAATTTATATACAATTAACAGGAGTTTACTCTACAACCCATATGCAATTAACAGATCAAATTTGTACTGAAGGTATGGTAAATGGTTTTGTGTTTGAAAATTATATTCAATTAACAGGGATATACAATTAAGAGATATGCAATTAAGTGGGCTCCACTGTAGCAGTATAGTGGATGCCACTTATTTGAATGTCTCATAAGTGAATATTCCTGTTAACAGAATATTACTTCCAAACAACAAACCATTTACCATACCATCAATACAAAATTGATCTGTTAAATGCATATAGAGTGAATTTCTGTTAGTTACATAGAAAATTTTATAATCTGTCAAAAATTTACTCTTGACAACCACTCAATTCCCAACATTCAAAGATTTTTTGCCTCAATATTTCCAATATAGGAATTTAATCTATTACAACAAGATATAATACATGTAGAACAGGGTTTGGGTTGCTGTTTTCAAAATGCAAAAAAAAAAATCTCATTTTGAAAACAAAATCCATTTTGGAAATTTTGAGACAAAACAATGAAAAAAAAACCTTATCTTTGACCTTGATGCATCACAGAAAATGATTGTCAGTGGATTTGTGATTAAGTGAAATGAATGATCACGTGTTTACTCTCACTTTCATATCTGACGAACAAGTGGAAATTAATTAAAAAGCGCAGTTCGATCTGTGAATACAAACTGAACACTGTGGGCTTGATTTGTCATCAGGTTTTGTTTTTATAAGATATAATACTTGAAAGGTATGTGTGCTTGATCAGATTTGATGAGTAATTATACTAAAAATTGAATTAATCCCCATTGTCCAGTATTAATGCTTTTGTCTTCAATCATCAGTCTGACACTGATTATTATTTTATTCTGATCAGAGAAAGAGTCATGGTTGGATGGTAACTAACCTCAATTGGCAAGTGGCGGGTCAAATCACATAGGTCTTTGGGCGGCCTGCATGATGAAGAGAAGCCAGGTTTAACTTTTGAAGAGTACCTTGCTGGCAACTTGGGAGGGAGGGGGCATTGTTTTTCAAGCTGAGGTCACGGTCCCTGGAGTTTAGGGGAGAAATTGGGAAAACGAGTCAACAGGAGTGCCAAATGTGTAATTTAGTATAATGGAGAAGTGAGATAGGAAAATGAAGGACATGTGGTTAGATGGTGATGCAAAGGAGAGAGTTAGTATGCTTATCGCAGAGATTGGGAAGAATGGGGCACGGAATGTCATCAAGTAGTTCGTCTCTGAGTGTTGGTAGGAGAGAGAAGAGGTGTGGGATTAGGAAGGCAATTGGGAGCACAAGGCTAACCAAGGTCTCACCTGAGAACCTCAATAAATCAGGGGTTGGCCAAAGTGTTATTATTATTATTTTTACAGTACCTTACTGCCAACAGTAAAGTTTTATGATCATGTATGATGTTCCTTTCATTAGAATTTCACCTCTCATTTGTTTCAAATGTTTTATCAAAGTCAGATTAAAAATATATTACAAAAACACTCATCTATATTAATTCAACACCCATAAAAGTCTTTGCAAATTTTACAAGTATTTTGAAAAAAAAAAACAGTTGCTTTTTCCCCTAAAAATTGCAAAAAATATTTTCAGTTCAGCGCCAACTCTGATGTACAATATATGCTCAGTTTATCACTAGAAGACGGGAAAGTGACTCATTTCCTGTTAAGTGTATACTCCTGTTAACCCTTTAACTAGCATGAAAAGCAGATGATACTTGCAAACAAAATTCTTCAATAACTAATTTTTTTTCATTTTTTGTCTCAAAAACATAGGTTATTACCCCTCATTGGAACAAGCTCGTCGAGCTCGTTCCAATGAGGGGTCATAACCTATGTTTTCGAGACAAAAAATTAAAAAATAATTAAAATTAATTGGCGATTTTTGAGAATAGTGCTGGCCGGTTTTGGCCGTTACGTTGGGTAAAGGGTTAACTGAATATTTTTCTTCGGCAAAGTTTGTATTTGATTAAAACGGTGGTACCATAATTGTAGATTTAATTATACCACCCACTTGAAAAGTGGGTGGTATATAGTATTCACTTGCTCTGTCCGTATGTCGATCCATCTGTCCCTTCTGTCCATCTGTCAGTTACTCTTTAGGGGGGTACACATCTGCTATCTGCAACTTCTAAACAAGTGAAAGGATTTCATTGAAACTCTCAGACATTCTTATACATACATTGATGATGTGCACCTGCTATTTTCTTTTCAGATATTTTCATTTTTACAGTTTCCCGTATTGAAAAATGAACTTTGTCAAATTCAATTGACATTCTGTACAGATCTCCTATCCGCAACTCTTCTTAAACCATTGAACAGATTTCATTGAAACTTTGAAGACATTCTTTTACATACATTGCAGATGTGCATCTCCTATTTTCTTTTCAGATATTTTCATATTTACAGTTCCCCATATTCAAAAATGGTCTTTGTCAATTCAGGTTTTAGTAGAGAGGGGTATAGATCTGCTATCTGCTACTCCTCTTAAACCAGTGAACGGATTCCATTGAAACTCTCATACATTCTTTTACATACATTGAAGATGTGCACCTCCTATTTTGTTTTCAGATATTTTCATTTCTACAGTTTCTCATATTGAAAAATGAACTTTGTCAAATTCAATTGACAATCTGTACAGATCTGCTATCCACAACTCCTCTTAAACCATTGAACAGATTTCGTTGAAACTTTCAGACATTCTTTTATATGCATTGCAGATGTGCGCCTCCTATTTTCTTTTCAGATATTTTCATATTTACAGTTCCCCATATTCAAAATGGTCTTTATCAATTCAGGTTTTAGTAGGGGGGGGGGGGGGGGGGGGGGGGGGGGGGGGTATAGATCTGCTATCCGCTACTCCTCTTAAACCATTGAACAAACTCCTTTGGAACTCTCAGACATTCTTTTACATACACTGAAGATGTGCACCTCCTATTTTTCTTTCAGATATTTTCATATTCCGACATACGTCTGTCCATTATGCTGTAACACTTTGGGGGGGGGGGGGGGGGGGGGGGGGGGGGGTGGGGGGGGAGGGTGCACATCTGCAGTCCACAACACCTCTTAAACCAGTGAACAGATTTCATTGAAATTCTCAGAATACTTTAACATACATTGAAGATGTGCACCTCCTATTTTTTTGTTTTCAGATATTTTCTTTTTTACAGTTTCCCATGTTGAAAAATGAACTTTGTCAAATTCAATTGACATTCTGTACAGATCTGCTATCCGAAACTCCTCTTAAACCATTGAACAGATTTCATTGAAACTTTCAGACATTATTTTACATATATTGAAGATGTGCACCTCCTGTTTTGTTTTCAGATATTTTCATTTCTAAGGTTTCCCATATTTAAAAATGCAGTGAAATTACATCTTAGTTGACCTTTGGTGAATTCACCTTGAATGCAGATTTGTCTAAATTTATCACTCATTGCCTCGTGAAGAGTGAAATGAAACCGGCAATTATTCATTACGTTTTTAAATAAGTTTACCTCATAAGATACCAAAAATTAACAAACATATGTTGTCTCATGTTAATAAAGCATCCATAACTTGAAATAGTATGTTATTATGTTATTAAAATGAAAAAGACCCTGTAATTTGTGCATTTCATTTTCTGTTTCGTTTTGACGATAAAATTGCCAGCAGAAGTACTGCCCACCAGTGCTTATATAAAGCATGTGTGACTATTGCTTTATTTAACATTTAAACTCTTTTTAATCTGGCAATCATGGTATAAATAAAATATATGGTATAAATAAAATATGTCCAAAGTAGCTTGGTGTACCAAATGTTCACCACGCATGGTGAAGTGGTGTTAACCGCTTGCCAAAGGGTTGCAGTTAACACCACTTCACCACTGGTGGTGAACATTTGGTACAGCAACCAGTCATACCTGGATTGGGAGCGCGTATTACCCATGGGCTACCACCCATAAGGAAACTCATGTGTTGCTCATTGATTAAAACGTTTACTCGTTATAATGGGGTCATGAACAGAATAAAACATAAGGCGATTTTCGCTGCTGCTCAATGATTCTGAGCCAAACAGCAGGGATGACGCATCTGTTTCAAACGGGAGGAGACCAATCGTGTTATTGTGGATATCTGAAAATATTGGACACTCTAACAGAAAGTGACGGGATATCTCGCGCATTCCACATTGACATAATGGATGAAGAGATAAGTGATTGTCGAACAGATGAGAATTGAGACTACTGCAACCTAAACGAAGTCTACAGTGATGTAGCCTATCTGTGCCACCCGGGATTTGGCTCCAAAGTAGAAAGGTGGTGGACGGAGGTTCCCACCATTCAGAAATGTTTTTAAATTACTTAATGATGCGTTTTCTCTAACGCTTAACGACCTCTTATTCCACTCTTCTGTAGTACTTGGAATAAATGAAGATTTATAGTGTTCTGTTCGACAAAATGGCACTCGATGATTTGGGGCTGAACGAAGAGTCGGATTCGTGGTCGATATGAGCGGAGGAACTTTGTTGCTGATGTGAGGAGGCACCATGCGATGATGCATTTTGAAAAACTGAATTAGCTTCAATTTTCGTCGTCTCTCTGGCAAGGGATCCCATTTTGTTTCTGCATATAAAAGTGTCTTACTAGTGCTGACCGTTGCCCCGGTGATAATTCGAGCAGCTGCGATCTGAATTTTCTCCAATTCGGCTAATTTAGTTGTGGAACCATTTCCCCAAACAGTATTACCATATTCAAGGAGCGGTCTTATGAAAGCAAAGTGTATCCTTTCAAGAATTTTACGATCCAGATTGAATTTGTGTTTACGCAACAAATCCAAACGAGGCCAGGCTTTGGAGTCAATATAGTTGATATGGTCATTCCATGTACAGGTGCTATTCAAAATTACTCCCAAATGTTTGTGAGTATTGACTTCAGATATCGGTGCTCCTCCTAGAAAAAGTGGCGGGTGTACATTGGGATCATTCTTTCGTGAGACGAGCATGCTTTCAGTTTTAAGGGGGTTAAACTCAACCAACAATTTTTTGGACCAGTGGTTTATTGTCTCGAGGTCGTTGTTTAGTATATTGGACGCCAGCTCGGGGTTTTCGACTATGAGATACAATGAAGTGTCGTCCGCAAAAAGACCACTCGGTTCTCCTTGCCTTCGCCAAGGGCATAGCAGAATTCATCGTATATGTCAGTTAACTGTAAAACAGTTGAGTCATTGGGTCTAACGGTCCTACTATTTAACGAACACAAACGAACATAAACGAACAGAAGAGAAAATAATAAGTTAAAAATGGTTGAGGATGCATATGCAGGTATACGTGGGTATATATTATTCGTTTGTAAAATTGTATTCACTTCTGATGAGTATTTTGATGATTAATAAGGTTTACAAAATGTACGACGGCGCGAAATTCTTGTGTTCGTTAAGTAGTAGCCTGCTTGAAGCTGTCGACAAGATGCGACAAAGGTGTGAAATCAATTAGCTGTCTATCTGAGGAAGAATGTCGCTGAGGAAAACAGCGAAATTTAGGTTTAAGAGGATGGCAAGCGCCTATTTTAATCGTGTGTAAAATTGTATCCACGTCTGATGAGTATTTTAGTGATAAATAAAGATTATAGCCATTATTTGGATTGACAAACATGCATCAAACTCTCGCTTTGGATTCCGAGGACGCATCACGGCGAGTCGGGGACAAACCGTGATCTATCCTTAGAAAGCGGAGCAAGACTCGGATACATGTAACATATTTCGTGCTGGGGAAGGTCCGGGAGGGGACACATCCCCGGTCCCTCCCCATAGCTGGAAATTCACATCAGAGAAACAATTTGAAAATGAAGCCATGAAAATGGGCATAAAATTGATTCTAGTAACTGGAATGCCAACATATTTATGATAGAATTATCAGGTTACTAATTGGTATTATTCTGGGAATTGAATATGTGCTAAACAAATGCTCAAGCTCAGAACTCTAATCATCTTGGAAGTGTGAATAATGAAATTAACTCAGGATAACGATTTTACATGAAGAGATTTTCCTGAAGTGCTTTCCGATGTTTTTTGTTATGATAAATAAACATACAATAGAATCCTCGTACCGATTCGATTGTGAATGAAGGAATTAACTCAGGATTCTACACGGTACACGGCGTGATTTTCTTGAAATGCATTTCGACTTTTGAGAAAAGTAAACGTACTATAGAAAAATAATGGCTATAATCTTTATTTATCACTAAAATACTCATCAGACGTGGATACAATTTTACACACGATTAAAATAGGCGCTTGCCATCCTCTTAAACCTAAATTTCGCTGTTTTCCTCAGCGACATTCTTCCTCAGATAGACAGCTAAATGATTTCACACCTTTGTCGCATCTTGTCGACAGCTTCAAGCAGGCTACTACTTAAAGAACACAAGAATTTCGCGCCGTCGTACATTTTATAAACCTTATTAATCATCAAAATACTCATCAGAAGTGAATGAAATTTTACAAACGAATAATTTATACCCACATATACCTGCATATGCACCTTCAATCATTTTTAACTTGTATTTCCTATTATTTTCTCTTCTGTTCGTTTATGTTCGTTTATGTTCGTTTGTGTTCGTTAAATAGTAGGACCCTCGTCTTAACCCCGATTGAAACTGACTAAGCACATTATTATCAACTAAAAAGCCCACAGGCGTTTGAAAATGCATTTCTCGAATAATTTACCAAGACTGCTCAGTAAAGAGATGGGGCGGTAATTGGTAACCAAATTCGAGGGTTGTTTTTTTCAAAATTGGGGAGACATTGGCTTTTTTCCACGCCACTGGAAAATATGAATTGTTGAGCAATATGTTAAATAATAACGTAAGAGGCTCATAGAGGGATGATTTACATTCACTTAAAAGACGGGGACTGATTAGGTCTGGGCCTGACGCCTTGGAACCCTTAATTGATTTCATTGCTTCAAATACTTCAGTACAATGTAGAGTTGTGTTTTCTAGTTTATTTAATGGTTGGGGTGACAGGTCCGGAATTGTGGTGGACGAGTCGTTAACTGAAGAGATGGAACAAAAATATTCGTTAAGCAACTCAGCTTTTTCGAGATCTGCACTATATACTTTGTTCGAGTGATTCAGGGTTGGGATCCCTCTTGGTCTATTGCCCCCGATGTATGTTCGAAAGGTTTTCCACCACTGTGCTCAGCTTGTTTCGCTGCTGCCAAGAGTGGATTGCACTCTGTTTTTTGTTATGATAAATAAACATACAATAGAATCCTCGTACCGATTCGATTGTGAATGAAGGAATTAACTCAGGATTCTACACGGTACACGGCGTGATTTTCTTGAAATGCATTTCGACTTTTGAGAAAAGTAAACGTACTATAGAAAACTCATACCAATTGATATCATACATACCTTTGAAGCTCGACATTACGTACGCTGTATTTGTAGATAGTACCAGATGGAATTTTTGCTGATTTGAATTCGGGTTGGAATTTTGGGAGGTAAATGAGACATCAGCATCAAGAAAGAAGCTCTAAAATCCAGATAGGTGGAATTTCCAACTATTCATGATTTGCCCTACAAATTTCCAACTGTAAAAATTTTTTATCAGGATTGGGGTGCCCCCCCCCCCCCCCGCCACGTCCCTGCTCCTGCTTCATTCAGATACTTTCTCATTTTCTTCTTTTTGATCTCCTTTAAATCTGTTTGTGTGTTGTTACCAAGTTGACTGTAAAACGCCGCCACATTTGCCAAAAATGTGAAATATATTTATAGTGTGGAAACAGCTTAACATAAGCTTTTAGCTTTTTGTTGAATCCACAAATATGTATTCTATGTATTATTGTATAATAATGCAACTTGGAAATAAATAATGTTTAAAAAAAACATGTAACATATTGTACACCCACATAATGATAATAATCTAAAGATCTTAAAATATCTTGGGGATAAGTCATTAAAGTCCAGTTTAAGCTTTCCTGAACACTTTCCCCGAACAAGCTCACCCTCCACCAACGCGGGCTCCCACTAACGAGAGAGGACAACCAGGTGCGTAGCGAGGAAAAAATTTTCCAGGGGGGGGGGGGGGGGCGATAATGGCGGGGGAGGGGGGAGAATAGCCATCAGATGCGCGAAAGGTGGGGGTGGTGTGGAGGTGTTAAGTCTGCCGGTGGGGGGGGGGGGGGGGGTAAAATTTATTACTAAAAAAAAAAAAAAATGGAAAAAAACCCTCTAAATCCGCCTGACTTGACTCTGTTAAGTCTGCCGGTCCCAAGTCCGGGCAAAGGATGAGGGGAGTTTAACATTTATCTAGTCCAATACTATTAGCCTTCGCCTGTGCTCCGAATTTATTATTTTTTAATTTTTTAATATGTCGCACCGGTTCGACATTTGTCGTTGCCACAGGGGGCAGGTGCCCCCTCCCCAAAATGTAGCTGTACCCCCTTCCAAATGTTTCCCGCCAGTAGTTAGACTTAGATTTTAAAATTTTCCTGGGAAATTTTCCCCATACCCCCCCCCCCCCCCCACCCCCCGAAAAAAAAATCATGGGGAAGGCCCCCAGACCCCCCACCTTTCGCGCATCTGATGGCTATAACCCCCCCCCCCCCCCCCCCCCCCCGCCCCCCAGGAAACTTTTTCCTGGCTACGCGCCTGGTTGTCCTCTCTCGTTAGTGGGAGCCCGCGTTGGTGGAGGGTGAGCTTGTTCGGGGAAAGTTTTCAGGAAAGCTTAAACTGGGCTTTAATGACTTATCCCCAAGATATTTTAAGATCTTTAGATTATTATCATTATGTGGGTGTACAATATGTTACATGTATCCGAGTCTTGCTCCGCTTTCTAAGGGTAGATCACGGTTTGTCCCCGACTCGCCGTGATGCGTCCTCGGAATCCAAAGCGAGAGTTTGATGCATGTTTGTCAATCCAAATAATGGCTATAATCTTTATTTATCACTAAAATACTCATCAGACGTGGATACAATTTTACACACGATTAAAATAGGCGCTTGCCATCCTCTTAAACCTAAATTTCGCTGTTTTCCTCAGCGACATTCTTCCTCAGATAGACAGCTAAATGATTTCACACCTTTGTCGCATCTTGTCGACAGCTTCAAGCAGGCTACTACTTAAAGAACACAAGAATTTCGCGCCGTCGTACATTTTATAAACCTTATTAATCATCAAAATACTCATCAGAAGTGAATGAAATTTTACAAACGAATAATTTATACCCACATATACCTGCATATGCACCTTCAATCATTTTTAACTTGTATTTCCTATTATTTTCTCTTCTGTTCGTTTATGTTCGTTTATGTTCGTTTGTGTTCGTTAAATAGTAGGACCCTCGTCTTAACCCCGATTGAAACTGACTAAGCACATTATTATCAACTAAAAAGCCCACAGGCGTTTGAAAATGCATTTCTCGAATAATTTACCAAGACTGCTCAGTAAAGAGATGGGGCGGTAATTGGTAACCAAATTCGAGGGTTGTTTTTTTCAAAATTGGGGAGACATTGGCTTTTTTCCACGCCACTGGAAAATATGAATTGTTGAGCAATATGTTAAATAATAACGTAAGAGGCTCATAGAGGGATGATTTACATTCACTTAAAAGACGGGGACTGATTAGGTCTGGGCCTGACGCCTTGGAACCCTTAATTGATTTCATTGCTTCAAATACTTCAGTACAATGTAGAGTTGTGTTTTCTAGTTTATTTAATGGTTGGGGTGACAGGTCCGGAATTGTGGTGGACGAGTCGTTAACTGAAGAGATGGAACAAAAATATTCGTTAAGCAACTCAGCTTTTTCGAGATCTGCACTATATACTTTGTTCGAGTGATTCAGGGTTGGGATCCCTCTTGGTCTATTGCCCCCGATGTATGTTCGAAAGGTTTTCCACCACTGTGCTCAGCTTGTTTCGCTGCTGCCAAGAGTGGATTGCACTCTAGAAAGATGTGAAGCCTTGGTTTTTCTAACAGCCGATACTACATTTTGTTTTGATCTGTATTTTTCCCAGTCATAATGAAAACCAGTTCGTTTGGCTACTCGGTATAGACGTTTTCGTTGCCATATCAGTAATCGAAGTCCGTTGTGGAACCAGTTCGGCTGGTCCTTATTGACGTTATATGTCTATTGGGTATAAACTTCGATGCAGTGCTAAGAAGCGTTTCAGTAAGATTGGACACTATTTTGTCGAGAGACGGGTCATCAAAAACGGAATTCCATTCCTCGTTATGGGTCCGTGACAACCCGCCACCAGGACAACCCGCCACCGCTCGAAATTGGTGGCGAGTTGTCCCAGGTATTGGGGGCGGGTTGTCCCAGGTTAGGGGGCGGATTGTGCAGTATAGAGGCGTGGTTTCACGTGTATTTCATAAGCTATCTTGTTTATCAGGCTTACTTATTTATTTCTATCTTGTATATGCTTATTTTAAACATGAGTGAATTTACAAACGTTGTTTGTATAGCGGTATTTTTTACACATAAAACGGGTTTCAAAATGGATTCATATTTTTTGAAAACATGACCTGGGACGATGTTTTGTTAAACAGAAATATAAATATGTTTTAATAACTGATAATTGATCATGTTTTGAACGTGTTTGTTCAGCTGACAGAGGAAAACAATGTAATAATAATAATAATAATAATAATAACACTTCGGCCGGCCGCTGATTTGTCGCGGTTCTCGTATGAGAAGGCCATGGTTACCCATGTTCTACCAACTGCCTCCCCATTCCCGCGCTTCTTCTCTCCTCCCAACACTCGGAGACGAACTGCTTGATGACATCCCTTGCCCCATTCTTCCCAATCTCTTCGATTAGTATATTAACCCTCTCCTTTGAGTCGCCCCCAACCACATGTCCTTCATTCTCCCATCCCACTTCCCCATTATACTCCCCGTGAATCTTGTTCTTTTAGACTGATATATTGGGCATTCTATAAGAAAGTGTTCCAGGGTCTCCACCACGCCCAAGTTACGCATCGGGCACTCCTTTTCATTGTTTTTCCCAATTTTTCCCCTCAGCTCCAGGGACCGCGACCTCAGCTTGAACAACAGTGACCCCCCCAAAGGTGCCATCAAGGTACTCTTCAAAACCAGGCTTCTCTTTATCACGCAGGCCACCCAAAGAAGTGGGAAGTCTTGGACTGCAACCGGCGTACAATGTGCAGGGTGACGTACACAATTTTATTAGACAGCTACTTGCACTACCATTTCTGCCAGCATCGCATATAGCAAAATCTTTTGCCAACCTGTACGACCGCACAACTCAAGAGACGAAGCTGCACCAGCTGGTTGATTATGTAAAACAGCAATGGATAGACTCCACGTCATTCCCCTCTCAAGATTGGAGCATCTTCAACCAAACCGTCAGAACGAACAACGACATTGAAACTGTGAGATTAGTTCTTATTCTTATCCATTAAACATAATTAGTGTTAATCTAATCTTTCCACACCTAATAATCCCCTGATGTGTCACCGATCTTAGAATGGTGGCGGGTTGTCCCGGTGGCGGGTTGTCCCGGTCAAAGAGTGGTGGGTTGTCTCGGTGGCGGGTTGTCCCGTTCCCCTCGTTATTAAAGGCAGAGTTTAGCGCTTCAAAATTACCTTGGGAGTATAACCAAATTTGCCGTCTAAGAGTTTGAGGTGGTGATTTCGTAAATTCGACTTCTAGAGTGATTGGGGCATGATAGCGGGTCATGTTCGAAATAAGGGGCTCCAGAACCTCACATACTTTCACGTTGACAATATCGCTTACAGCAAAAATATCCAGCAACGAAGCTGATGTTTCTGTAAAACAAGTCGGTTCACAAACGAGTTGTCTAAGATTATAACAAGAAATTACATCTAATAAACCGCTTGTGGCGTGAACCATCTGATTATCGTAAAAATCGCCAGTAACAATAAAATCTGAAACTGATGTGTCCTTTGCCTTTTCGATAGAGGCTGATAAAGCTTCCCATGAATCAGGTGGGCGATAAAATACCCCTAATAAGAGTGGTCTTTTGTGATTCGTAAATACTTCGACCCACAGGGACTCAGTATTCAGTGTCTGAAGATCAGGTCTCGGTTGAAAGTGAATACTCTTTTTAATATAAATTGCAACCCCACCACCCCTCGTTGCTCGATCAAATCGCATAGGCTCGTGGAATCCTTGAATGAAGATATCAGAGGAACTCGCATTGCTATTAAGCCATGTTTCTGTGAATGCTAAAATATCATATTTGAGGACTCGTATTCGATAATATCAATTTTGGGTTTTAAACTTTGGATATTAAGGTGGAAAATTTTTAAGTTATTGTGAGAATTGACAAGGTGGCATGTGTTGGGACCGGGGTTTGTTTCAATATCACCGGCCAGTAATATAATTAAAATCAAATAGAAAAGAACCGTAATGATAGGAATAAATATTATTTTCCATATCACATAGCCAATCAGGGTATGCCCATTATTGAATGTATTACTGTTTGATTCGGGTTGATATTTCCAGCAGTGGTTATAATTATCATTTGGGGTCTTGTCGATACAAAAGAAGATGGCCGTAATTATAATAAAGCATTCATAAAGCCGCAAACCACAGAGACGCATGAGCAGGAAAATTAATATGCAGAGAGACTGGTCACATCTTAATCTGCGTTTGATGTCGCGTGCTGACACTCGTAGATTGTAACACCCGATCCGAGCGCGATATAATTCAATTCAACACATTATGTTATCGCTTCATGGTGAAATAACCTTGAAGTTTGGTCGAGAGTCACAACATTGGTCAGCAACCGCAAGACTTTATATGGAGGGCACATCGTGTTCAGGCAGGCTTTAGATGGCGTGGGACAGTTTTCCAGAGAAAATGTGATTGGGAAAGATTAAGGTGCCAACACGGGAACTTGGGTACAGAGTGAACGAAGAACTGAAAAGAACCATAACGGTTTAAAAACCTAAATGCTCTGCATACAGAAGTAGAAAACTTAACGGGGCGGAAAGCGACGGAGGCCACGGTAGCAAAGGAAAAATACCAACAGGCACGAAATAACGTGTATAAGATTAAAGACGATAATCGGAGAGTGCGAAATAGTAGTCTTATAAGGACGATAAGAGTGACAAGGGGGGGGGGGGGGGGTCGAGTTCGAACGTAATTCGGAAATGGGTGAATAAACGTAACAAAACAAGTAACCAACAGAGTGTTAAAGTAAACTGCAGAGTTACAGACGATCAAGATCAAATCATATTAGCACTTGTCAAGCACTGGGAAAAGTTAAATGATAAGCGATGATGGGGCACGGGGAACCCACCGAAGTGTTCGCACCAGGTCGAGGAAAACCTATCGAACTTCGTGTGCAGCAAAATTAAAACGGAGGAGGTGCGAAAGGTGATCTCAAAATTAAGGAATGGAAAAGCGGGAGAGGTGGACGAAATTCATAACGAGTTTATCAAAAAAGGGGGAGAGGAACTCTTGGAAAGCCTAACTGTACTATTCAATTTAGCCATAGAAAACAAGAGGTCCCAAATGAGTGGAGAGAAAACAGAGTGACATTTATTCACAAAAAGGGGGAAAAAGACGTTTGGGATAATTATGGAGGGATCTCTGTCAGTGGCAACATTGGAAAAATTTTCTGTAAAGTCCTGTATAGGAGATTAGAGGAGGTGATTGAGGAGAAGGGTTTTTGGGGAGAGATTCAGAATGGCTCCAGGAAGGGAAGAAGAATCACTGACCATCTTTAACGCTATCCCAAAGGACAGAATCCGCGAAAGCAAACAAAAAAGAAAAAAAAAGATGTTTATGGCCTTTTGGGGTGTTAAAAAGGCATACGGTAGAGTATGGAGGGATGTGGCTCAAGCTTGAGGCTCTGGGCTTGGGAGACGAGTTTGTTGGAATTATGAAAGCATTATATAAAGATGTACAGAGTGAACTTAGCCTGGCAAACATTACAACAAAACGCGTGCCTCTGGAGATAGACCTAAAACGGGTGTATCCTTTCGCCACTTCTTTTTGTATTGTACATCAAAGGTTTAGGAGATGAACTCCTGCAAAGTGCCGAGAGGGTACCAGTTGGGGACTTGAAAATCCCAGGGCGTTTTTTTGCAGACGATATGGTGCGAGTGCCAGAAAGCGAAGAGGTGCTAGCGAAAATGCTGGGAATTGTTGGGAAATATGGAAGCAAATGGAGACTCGAACTTAATGAAAGCAAGAGCAAAGTTATACCTTTGGGCCGCAAAGTGGACCCCGCTCGAAGGTGGAGAGTGGGGGTGTTCTGTATTCCGGAAAGGAGCAGCAAACTTCTTAGTGCAAGAGAGACAGGTGACTACGAGTATCTGGGGATAAATATAAACATCACAGGAAGAGGCATCTACCCAAACCACACAAATAAATTGATTCTGAAGGGAAGGTGAATCCTTAACCAAATGAAACTTATAGGAAGAAACAGTTTCAGTAAGGTTTTCGTGGGGAAAGCCATTTGGGAAATGGTGGGTCTGCCAAGTATAAGATACGGTACGGAAGTGATACCCAAAAAACAGACGGATGTAAAGAGCTTGGAAATGCTGCAGAACAATGCAGGCCGATGGATAACGGGGTTGAGTAATGCCGCAGCACTAGAAGCAATCGGGGGTGAGCTTGGGTGGATGAGGATCAAGGACAGGGTAGACGACTTATTGAAACTCGGTTATCTTAATTACTTGGTAAATCTCCCAGACACCCGATGGTGTAAAATAATGTACCTGGGAATTTTCAACTCAAATATCAAGACGGGTGGATGGTCCAAGTGAGGGAGCTAATAGAGAACTACTCATTGGAGATAGCTGACCTAAACGTTGGGGCAAACCATGGTAAAGAAATCCTCAGAGAAAGGGTCATGGAGGATGGTAACTGTAATTGGCGAGAGGGGGTCAAATCAAAGAGGTCTTTGGGTGGCCTGTGTGATAAAGAGAAGCCCGGTTTTGAAGAGTAACTTGATGGTACCTTTGGGGGTCACTGCTGTTCAAGCTGAGGTCACGTTCCCTGGAGCTGAGGTGGAAAATTTGGAAAAACAGTGAAAAGGAGTGCCAGATGTGTACTTTGGGAGTGGTGGAGAATGCTTCTAGAATGCCCAAAATACCAGTCTAAAAGAATAAAATTCACTGGGAGTATAATGGAGGAGTGGGATGGGAGTGAAGGACTTGTGGTTAGTGGGAGACCCACAGGAGAGGGTTAATATGCTAATCGGAGAGATTGAGAAGAATGGGGCAAGGGATGTCACCAAGCAGTTTGTCTCCGAGTGTTGGGAGGAGAGAAGAAGCCTGGGAATAGGGAGGCAGTTGGGAGTACAGGGGTAACCAGTGCCTTCGCATCCGAGAACCTCGATAAATCAGCAGCCGGCCAAAGTGTTATTATTATTAAATGCTCGTAAAAAATGAAAATTTCAGGTCCATACTCGTGAGATAATTTCCGATATTCACTAAAATAACATAGATATCCTCCATATATCGTTATCTACGATTTTGTAATTTTGCTGGATGATGTGATGAGTTTAACATTAGAGATTGACTTTGACCTTTTAATGTTTATGAATATCAAGGAAGATTACTTGTGATGCATATCTCATATTGCTGCATGACTGTTTGCTGCATGTGGAATTTGAAGTTTGCTGAATCAATTTGTAATAAAATATCTGTTTCTCAGGCCATCCTGCGCAGTCCTTTTGGCTGCTGGCTGCTTTGTGTTCTTTTTTAGCTCACCTGACTGAAAGTCAAGATGAGCTATAGTGGTCACTGGCCATCTCTCGTTGTGAACATCATGGTGTTTTCACCTGCTCCTCCTAAACCTCTGAACCAATTTTAGTTAAATTTCAGGGGATTGCTTGTTTTGATATTTTGTTTTCGTTCAAATCAACGAGCCCATTCCCATAGGGAGGGAGCAGGGTGAAAATTCTCCAAAATTTTTAGTTCACCTTGACAAAGTCCAGCTCAGCTAATCTAATCGCTCTCCGCCTGTCGTCCGTCGTGAATGTTTGTGTGGGTGATGGCCCAGAAGGGATATTGCATTTTTGTCCCACTCATCATGCCTAGCCCCACGGGAGGGGGGGGGGGGGGGTATGCTTCAAAAGATTTTAAAAGCCTTCTCATTGATATTTATTATGGAGCTTCCTTTAAGCTATCGAGCAGTAACTGAAAAGTCATTGCTAAAACAACTCGACGTTCATCGAGCAAATAAACTAACGAGTAATTGCTCGTTCGAGTGACTCGCATGTATGACTCTTCGACTCATTTTGGAAAAATGGGATTCTGCTAACCCCCGACGTTTCCCAAAAAGGGATTTTGTAAGTAGGATACTTATCTAAGGATACTATTACTCGTTTGGCCCAGGACATGCCTGTCCCAAATTCCCTTTATAAGCTAAAGAGTCAAGAGAGTAATTGCTCTATGAGCAATTGCTCGAATGACTCAAAACCCATCGAGCCTTAGAGTAATTGCTCGATCGAGTGACTCCACATACTACTCTAACGACTCGAAGCCCATCGAGCAAATGAGCTAAGGAGTAATTGCTCGTTCGAGTGCCTCGGGCATACGACTCTTCGACTCATGTCAGACAAAAGGGGTGCCTAAGTCCAGTCATTTTCAAAAAGGGGGATTCCGTGAGTAGGACCTTTTTCCCAAATAAGCCAAAGAGCCAAGAAAGTAATTGCTCCATGAGCAATTGCTCGAATGACTTGAAGCCCACCAAGGAAACGAGGCTAAGAGCAGTAGGTGGAATCACTCGATCGAGCAATTACTCAAAAGCTCATTTGTTCAACGTGCTTCGAGTCATTCGAGCATTTGCTCTTTACAGGTCCTCATTGTAATGTTTTAGTTTAATTTCAGAACTTTTGTCTTATGGGTTATAATTAGCTGCTGAGTTTTTAGCTCACCCGACTTTCAGTCAGGAGAGCTATAGTGATCACTCACCGTCCGTCGTCCGTGAACATGGTGTTTGGGTCTTCTCCTCCCAAACCGCTGAACCAATTTCATTGATATTTGAGATAATTGTTTGTTATGACATCGCAATTTGATGTTGTTCAAATCAAGTTGTCTCACCCTTCGGTAGAGCCTCGCTGAAAAAGTGTGCTTAAATCTTTAAAAATCTTATTCTCATGAACCAGCAGAAGCAGAGGCTTGGTATTTGGTGTGCAGCTTCCCTTTGAGGTGAAGACTCAGATTTGTTTAAGAGAAGTTGGAGGAGCTATTTTTGCCGTCGTTATGGGAGGGAAAAGAATTTTCGGCCTGCCCAAAATTTCTATTTTTCAAACCGAGAGAAAGATTTGAACCAAATTTGATATGAGGGCTTATTGGGTCATAAGTACTTAATTTATGCCAAAATGTTTTCTCCTGTCACCCCATGGGAACCGCAGAAGCTAAAAACAAAAAATTAAAACGCCCATATCTCGAAAAGTACACGGCACTGAGAATTCTCATTTGGTGTGAAGCTTCCTTAGGACCAACAGAATGGAATGGTCAAAAGAATGTGCTATCATTTTTATCATGGGGTACTTTTTGGGGACTTTAAAAAAGTGCTGAGTCAGCATTTTTTAACACTGTGGTTAATGGGAAAAACATTTAACACTACTTTTCTCCCAAACCACTGCGCTAAAAGCTTTCAAATTTCACATATAACATCTATGGAAGATTGTTTCACATGTTTATTGAAATCAATTCCCTGGGTCCATATTTGGGCTCTCTATGGGCGCCCAAATGTTTAAATTAGTGCAGTATGAGAAATATTCTTTAAAAATCTTCTTCAGATCTACCAATAAGAATCTTCTGATATTTGGTATGCAGGATGCTTAGGGGTTGAGGTTCAAGTTTGTTCAAGCCAAGTCCCTGGGTTTATATTTGGACTCACTCTGGGAGCCCGAATTATAACTTAGTTCAAAATGAGGAATTTTCTTTAAAAATCTTTTTCAGATCCAGCAGTCGGAATGTTTTGATATTTGGTATGTAGCATCTTTAGGGGGGGGGGGGGGTGTGGGGGGGGGGGGGGGGTGAGATTCAAGTTTGTTCAAGCCATGTCCCTAGGTCCATATTTGGGCTCACTGTGGGAGCTTGAATTGTAACTTAGTTCAAAATGAGGAATTTTCTTTAAAAATCTTTTTCTTCAGATCCGGCAGTCGGAATGTTTTGGTATTTGGTGTGCAGCATCCTTGGGGGGGGGGGGGGGTGATTGAAGTTTGTTAAATCCAAGTCCCTGGGTTTATATTTGGGCTCCCCGTTGGAGCCCGAATTATAACTTAGTTCAATATGAGGATTTTTTCTTTAAAAATCTTCTTTAGATTCAGCAGTCGGAATGTTTTGATATTTGGCATGCAGCATCCTTAGTGGGGTGAGATTCAAGTTTGTTCAAGCCATGTCCCTAGATTCATATTTGGGCTCACTGAGGGAGCTCGATTTGTAAAAATGAGGAATTTTCTTTAAAAAATCTTCTTCAGATCCAGCAGTCGAAATATTTTGATATTTGGTATGCAACATCCTTAGGGGATGTGATTCAAGTTTGCTCAAGCTAAGTCCTTTGGTTGATATTTGGGCTCCCTGTGGGATCCCAAATTATAACTTAGTTCAATATGAGGAATATTCTTCAAAAATCTTCTTTTTCACATCCATCAGTCAGAATCTTTTGATATTTGGAAAACGGCATCCCACTGGAGGTGAGATTCAAGTTGATTCAAGCCAAGTCCCTGGGTTCATATTTGGGCTTCTATGGGAGCCCGAATTATAACTTAGTTCAATATGAGGAATATTCTTTAAAAAGAATTTTTTTTAGATCCACTGGTCTGAATCTTTGGATATTTGGTATAAGCTTTTCTAAGGAGGGGCAGATGCAACTTGTTGAAATCAATTCCCTGGGTTTTATATTCAGGTTACCATGTCAGGTGAACGCCCTCGGGTCCCCTGGAGCCTCTTGTGTTGGTATTGCGCATGATGCTGCATTTAGCGCACCGGGCTTCAAGGTACCAGGGAGCATCTTGAAAGTCTCTCTTAACAATTCCTGCGCATAGATTCGAGGTCCAGAGACCCTTATCGTCTGAAAACTGGGAGGTTTCAACATAATTTCTCCCATCGAGTCTATATCATTTACGCAGATAATAAATAGATGCGGGTTGAGGGGGTTCCAGCCTCTGGATTTACCTCGTCGGAGATTTCGCGATCTATTCTGACCGTAATTTTCCGATTTTGACAGGAAGGATAGTATTCTGATAATTTGGTTGGGAGACCCATTTTGGATAGTTTATATCGAATTCCGTTGTGCCATATGCCGATCGAGTCAAAGACTTTTTCAAAGTCCAGAAAGATGGCAGTTCTAATTTCCTTTCTCTTGAGGGCGGTGTGCATGAATATGTGCTCTATCGTATACCTTGTTAACATCCAAAAAGGCCATAAACATCTTTTCCTTTTTTGCTTGGACTCCGAAGTGCTAACAGCTGAATAATGGAGCTACCACTTGTAGTACAAAAAATACTTGTCAGAGTGAAGGCTATCCAGGTGCTCAAGGGTAAAATTCACCTGACAGTAGATTTTGACAAAGAACCTGAACCGCCGTCCTTGGAGAGGTGTAGCACCTTTCGTGAGGGGATCCCCCCCCCCAACACACACACACACTGGTCAGCCCTCCTAGTGACACGGACAAACTGGATAAAGACCGCCGGAGCAATACAGCCACCACAAAGAAGATGAGGAAGAGAAAGAAGGGACCCTCCGCCAGACGACGAGATGCCCGCCGAATGACGGAGTTCCTGGAGAAGAAGAAGGAAAAGGAAGAGAAAGAGGCAAATGAGGGCGTCATAGGTTCAACACCTATCACCCCTGACCAACCCCTGTACAGCTCGGCACCCCCTTCCAAGAAGGAGGGTCCGGAGGACTGTGGGACATTAGGTGACAGATCAATCTCTAACCCATCTGACTCTTCATCCGAAGAGGAGATGGAGGAGGAAGATCTGTCTATGGTGCAGGAAGTTGTCCCAGACGACGCACCTTCCACCCCTCCTGCTCTTGCTTCTCCGGCTTCTTTGGACCAGGAGTCCGACCAGGAGGAGAGCTTCCCGGAGTCCGCGGAGGCATTTCTTGGGGAGGAGATCCAGGACGACACTATCCGAGCCACGGCCTAGGACAACTACATCATCGAAGGAAAATTTCTAGCACACTCAATCAGGACAATCCTCTCAATCAATCTCAAAAAATCTCAAGAAACAGCAGCTAGGGTCAGGCCGTTCTTTGCCAAGGAAAAACCTACACCTCCAGAACAACACCACCAACATCAAGCTCTCCGACACATCCTCCTCCCACCAAGAAAAACCTCAGGAGACATAGACGCCGCTGATCACCCTCACTGTTTCCCTCCTCCTTTGCCCCGCTCAGACATAGCACAAATATTATACAGTCAATGAGGGTCGAAAGGGGCTTGCTCTCCAAACCGTCGCTGGGCGTCTTCGGCGCGCGAAACCATTTGATCCAGGATCGCGGGGCCTGACACTTTCAAACGCCTAACTGGGTAAAGCAAAACAAAAAGCAATAGCAAACCCCTCCATCGGGAGGATGGGTCATTGGCTCTTGGTGATACGGGGAAGGCCAAAAACCTTCGCCGGACTACACATGAAAACCCAGTGTCGCCAGGAAGGGTTAATATTCGATGACCGTTTCAAACAACAAATCGACCGTAACTCGATGATAAATAACGAAATATAATGTTGTAAAATACACATTTTCATTACTTTCCAAAGTGTGATATACTGGGATTTCCAGTAGATGGCAGAGTTACAGACGATCAAGATCAAATCGTATTAGAACTAGTCAAGTTCATAAGAATAGTAGGTTAGTTTAAACAATATTTATTGAAAGAAAGAATATTGCATGTCTTAAAAACAATTTTAAAACATTTTCATAACTAATGATGTTCAAAAACGAATCTTGGGTCAGTAGATGTATGAGTTGGATTCGACAGCAAACTTTGAGCTTTTTTCAGTCGTCTCCAAAGACTGAGACATTACAATGTAACTCTTCATGCTTATAGTGATACAACAGAGGTATTTATAGAATAAAAACAGTTTAAAAAATAAGAATGATGAAATCAGTTTGTCAGTGCTAGTATTTCAGTAATATATGGAGATGAGACCTGAGAGACGGGCGCGTAGTTATGGGCTGCCAACGACTAGACCAGTTAATGTCCAGTCCTTGATAGGAGAATTCCATTCCATCACATAAATTCCATAACAGTTCCATCCCATACGCCCTGAGCCTGTGGGTTTCATGTTGTCTCACTTGAGGTTTAAAAGAAATGGAACCTGTCTTATCAGTGTGATTTGTCCTTGCATTGATTTTGTGTATTAGGTACCATTCTCATTTATTTAAAACATTGGAAATTCACAGGTTTTCAAAACCCCGGTTCCATATTTTAGTCCCTGAAATGAAACCCCCAACAACGGTCACCGGTCCTGCATCACCATGCAAGACCACTCAGTTTCGGTGATACTGAACCACGATTGCGGCTGAAGACCTCACGCTAAGGACTCCTCTCCCTGCTACGGTAGTGAATTTTAACCATGACAGTGACGACTTTCGAATACGCCTTTATTAGTGGAGTGGCTGGGTAAAGATCAGTGCTTGAACCAGTTTGATTTCGAGATAAATTGCTGTACTATGTTAAAAGTGTTATCATTTTCTTGTTCTGTAAAGTGTTCGGATCCAAACAAAAGAACCTCCGAAGTTATCGGATTTGGTTACTGGTTAATTGTTTGCTGGCGAGCTCTGTCATACAATGGGCATTCCAATAAGAAGTGGTGTGCTGATTCAACCTGGTCACAGTTACAAAACAGGGTATTGGATAAGGGTTTTTAAAAAGGTCTTCAAGTTAATCTCATTCTGCAATGATCTTCACTGAATATATCTGGATACTTTTGGAAGAGCAGTGATAAAATAATTTAGGCGGTTTGTTATTTGTATTCAGTAGCATTTTAAAAGCTGCGGGGGATTTTGTTTCACGTGTAACTGTTGGAAGTTCATTCCACATTTTTATCGTTGACGGAATAAATGATTTTTGTCTCAATGTCGTATCTGATCGGGGTGGTCAAATTTTGAATGTTTCCCAAGTTATCACCCCGAGATTCGTGCACGTACCGCGGTATCAAATTAGAGAGATGGCTCGGTAAATATTTGTGATACATTTTGTGAAATTGGATAAGTATGTATTTTTGGCATCTCTGGTATAGGGTCTCCCAGCCAGTTTCAAGATAGAATCTAGCTTTTCTAGCACTGTTTGTTGCCCCCGTGACAAGCCTGGCTACTTCAACCTGATTTTTTTTTAAGTTCATCAGCTGCGGTAAGCGTACAGTTATCCCGAGGCGTCAATGTGATCACCTCATGTACCATGACTGTTAAGCGTCAGACCAAGGTGTTTATGGGTCGAAACCATTTCTATAATTTCAGAAAAGAACTCCGAAGATGGGTGCGATGGTTGGTTTATTCGCCTCGATACTATCATTTCCACTGTCTTATATGCATTAAAAGAAACAAGCCATTGTTGAGACCAATTTTCAAGTTTCAATATACCGGATAATATCATTATCGCAGCCTTGGCTGGATTCTCAACAATTATTGACAGCGATGTGTCATCTGCAAACAAACGTATGTTGCATCCAATTCCATCGACAATGTCGTTTATGTATATCAAAAACAGAAAAGGACCGAATATTGAACCTTGGGAAACGCCGCAAAATACGAGTCTCCATCTTGAGGTTTTTGAGCCAATTACAACTTCTTGCTGTCTTTGATCGAGGTAAGAATTGAAAACAAAAAGCCAGTGATGCCTATCTTTTCCAATTTGATCAACAAACCCTTGTGCCAGATCTTATCAAATGCCTTACTAACATCTGCAAAGTCAAATCGTATTTCTCTGTTATCATCTAGTGCCCGAATGATGGTATTATAGATGAGTGTCAACTGGTACACCGTGAAACCTTTGGAGTATATGAAAAGCTGTTTTAGTGCGGTCATGTGAGAAGGATTACATAACCAATTAATGTTTGGCGAAAAAAATCTTTCAGAGACTGTCCCTGATTAGCAATTATATTGTTCAGTCAGGAAATTTCTAAACCCTACATTTAATAAAATATTCAGATACAAATGCAATATCTTTCATTTCCAGAACTCTGTACTGCGGTTTAATATAGGAATTGAAAAAATCCGTCCGTTAATTCGTGAGATTTTCGATTTGTTTTCATATTAAAATAAAATTTTCCCTGATATATGATTTGGATTCCCAGGAATAGAACGAGTATTTCAGTGAATAAAATGTGTTCTTGGTGTACGGTGTTTTTGAAACAACAATGTGACAGTCATGGCGAAACATCCTGGCGTTTCGCTGCGGCAATAGTTTTTTCCGATACGGGATTATGGATTCTATACTGTGTCGAGTGCCCGAACATTTCAAAGTTAAAACCCGGTGATTTAATTTTTATTATAGGATAAGCATTTTACCGAAATTGTTTAGATGAACTAAAATGAGAATGTATTATTTATTAAAAAATTAATCGTCCAATATGCGGGAAAAAGCATGAAAGCCGCTAGCAAGCTTTCTGTTTTTACCCAACGTCAACAGCCAAATTCGGCCAGCACTATACACAAAAATCTCCATTCAAATTTTATTATGTTTTAAATTTTTGTTTAAAAAAACATAGCTTATGACCTCTCATTGGAACGATCTCGATGATCGCGGTAAGTGAATGTCAACCAAGGTTTATGTTGTTTTGACCAGCGATGGAGCACTGAAAGGGAAAAAGATTCCCTTCCGATAAGGCAAGCACTTCGAAGGGTTTTCCCCATCATGTCCTTCCATCACTTTCTGGACTGCATTGACAGTAAAACTTGTTTACCAACAGAAAATTATCAGTTAAATTTACCGAAAAATGTGTCCATTTTAAAAGATACCACCCTTGAAAAAAAATATTTTGGCAGGACAAGCAACATGATCAGTGACATGAAAAAAAAAAACTGAAGAAGAAAAAAAATAAAAACACCGGTCAAACTTATCTCCCCTGGTCGAAACAGTTCTTTGAACTTTGTTTTCAAAAAAAGAAGTGAAATTATAAAAAAAGGACCCCGATTAAATTTTAAAGAGACTCGTGAGTATAACCAAATCACTTCTCCCAACCACAAAAAAACTGTTAACCCCCCCCCCCCCCCCCTCCAGTTAAATTATTCTCGTGTGTTGAAACAAACACGTTGAATGGATCACAACCTCGCTAAAGAGGTGTGCTGTCTGAATTTTTTTTTTTTTTTTTTTTTTTTTTTGGGGGGGGGGGGGGGGGGGGTCATTGCATTTCCACAGAATTTCTTAGATAATAATGTACACTGTGATAATATTTAATAGTGCTTCTTTCCCCGTGGCAACGGGAAGTGAAGCAGTGCTTATTTACTATGGTAAGAAAGTTCCGCTTTACTGGGGAAATAGGACCCAGTCACCATTGCATGGGAGCGATGTCCACTAAAATGGGCTCCAAAGGGGTAAACGATCGGCTAAACTTGACTTTAGACATTTGTTGTGATCGAAATTTATTTATTTATTGGTGTTTAATGTCACTTTTCTGCAAATATTGCCAATTGCGACCAGTAGTAGTGTATGTTCCCCTACAGGTCTAGGTTGCAGGATCTCATTGCAGAATTTCATGTGACGTCATAGTCACGTGACTTAGTGGCTCCATGTTGTGTTGTTATGGTAACCCGCGTGAGCGGCCATCTTGTGACGTTATCTCCATAGTGATACGTGGTGGTAGTACGCATGCGCAGCGCGTGTTGTTAGGGTGATACGTGTTTCCGTCGTCCATTTTGTATACTGGAAGCCGCCATCTTGGTTTCTAAGGTAGCACGTGATTGCTATGTTACCTAAGGCCTACAATAAGACAGGGGTATGTTCGGAGGGTATGTTCGATTGAATCGGAGTATTTTCTGGAACGACTTCCCTGGATAATTACCACAAACAACCCGACAACTTGTATTATTTCGAATTCTTCCAGAATTCTCTGCTTCTATCTATATATGCAATAGTTTTCGTGTATCTGGCCATGTTCCTTTGTTCTAGAGTATACTCCAGTAGCATAGAAGAGCCTATTAGTTGGGACAGCTTTGCTTATTATTACTATTTTTTAATTTTTCTGGTCTATTCTTGTTAGTTCTGACCCTATACTCTTGTTGTTTCATTTATCTAGATCATTTATATAACCAACCAATCAGATTGCTTGATTTCCCATAACCTGTACTTAATCGTATAGAGTTATCTCCCCTGTGTATAATAAAAGCCTATATCCAATGGCCATATCCCATGGAATCCCTTTTTTGAAAACACCTGTGGCTATGGAATCCCTTTTTGGTCATATGTGCTTATGTGAAAAGGCACAATGTGACACAATATGCCCTATCACATAGGCACATGCTTCGTGTGCCGATATGTGCTTATGTGACAAGGCACAATGTGACACAAAATGCCCTATCACATAGGCACATACGGGTATCTGAGGATACCTATGGCCTGGTATTGTATTATTTGAGGATACCTATCGAGGATACCTACTGGAGAATCCCTTTTTGTCATATGTGCTTATGTGAAAAGTCACAATGTGACGCAATATGCCCTATAACATAGACACATACGGGTATTTGAGGATACCTTTGGCCTGGTATTGTATTATTTGAGGATACCTATCGAGGATACCTACTGGAGAATCCCTTTTTGTCATATGTGCTTATGTGAAAAGTCACAATGTGACACAATATGCCCTATCACATAGACACACACGGGTATTTGAAGATACCTATGGCCTGGTATTGTATTATTTGAGGATACCTATCGAGGATACCTTTATAGGATACTTATCTGAGGATACTATATAGGCTGTACATATCCCTATAGGTCTCTTGCTGGCCCTTAGTACTATTAATCCACCTGATGCATTATGTTATCCTATGACTGGTATAGGTAGTATGCAATGCTAGGCATAGGGGTATTGTGGGTAGGGGTACTGCCTGGTAGTTTAGAACGGCACTATAGTATGGCGGTATATACACCTATAGGCCCCTGTTACTGCTTGATATTATTAACCAACCGATTGCTTTGTTTTATTATATGGCTGGTATATGTAGTACGTTATGGTAGACCTAGTGATTTTGTGGGGGTGGGGGTAATGCTTGGTAGTTTAAAACGGTAGTATAGCATAGGCTGTACATATCCATGTAGGCCTCTTGCTGGTCCTTGGTACTACTGATCCACCAGGTGCTTCATATTATTGAGCGGTATTCTGGGTGGGGTCAATGCCTGGTAATACAGAACGGCAGCAGAGTATGGTTGGTATATTCCCCTATAGACATCATCCTAACCGTTGATAGTATTAACCTACCAAATTCCCCGTGGGAACCCCGGGAAGTAAGCAGCACTTGTTTACTGTGGTAAACCAGTTCCGCTTTACTAGTAAAATAGGACCCAGTCACCAATGCTTGGGGTGAAAGTCCTCTAAAATGGGCAACATGTTGATCAACGATTGACTAAACTTGACTTCATCTCCATGTTGTGTCACGATTAGCCATGGTGCATAAATATGTGACGTTAACACGTTCACTGCCACTACGAGTTATCTCGTATTTCAGGATATACTCATGTGCCACTACGAGAAAACTCGTAGCTACTGAAAAATCTATATCTGTCCACGGAAGCTGACTGTCAATGCGTATATGGTGTAGCTCGCCGTTTGCATGCCCTACGCGATAGCTCATGGGGACCCAAAATGCAGAATCTGCGACAGAGACAATGACTGACTGAAAACCCACAACACGCTGCATGCGGAGTTTGCATGTCGATACCCGGTAATATATACAAATCATACAACAGTAGTTGATTTGTGCTGAACAGTACCAAGTGTTCGTGGATTTGATTTGTATCCCGGGGGGGGGGGGGGGTGGGGGGGGGGTGGGGGTGGTTATAGTATGGCGCTTTGTCTCGGTTGCTGGGCCGATGTTTGGTAGGCCCTAATTATGGTTATTGCAAATGGCTGACTATCCCGATCGATCAGCAGTTGTCTTGATTTGAAAAACCAAATTGTGAAACAATACATTTTGGAAGCCGCAATAGAGCTATGATTTTCGGAGTGAGGTAGGGATTACCCCACTCTGGAAATCACAGCTCTGTTGCGGCTCCCACTGGGTACTCCGTATATACAAATCGTACAACAGTAGTTGATTTGTGCTGAACAGTGCCGAGTGTTCATGGTTTGATGTGTATACCCGAAAAGGGGGGGGGGGGGGGGTGGGGGGTATAGTATGTCGCATGGTCTTGGTTGAATATGCATCGGATGCCAGATGGTAAACTATTTACCAGTTTGAATCCGCTGCCTTGAGGCGACATATTCCAAATAATAAATTGTTCGCCACTTTACATCCAACTAATGTTTATTGCTTCATAAGTTACTGTGAATTATGAAGTGCTTGGCGTTTTGCGACTATAGTCGACACTGATAGGGAGAGAAAGATTCAATGGTAAATTCATTTATTCTAGTAGAAAAAAGTAAAGAATCTCAGAAACTGTTCATTCTTCAAAATCTGCAGTGGCCACACTGTGTTACAAACATCAAACTGTCATCAGCTGTATGTTACACTGATCTTGGATCGTTCATTGCATATGATACAGTCCAAAGCAGGGAGCGACGCACAGAGCTGGATGATTGGGACAAATACTGCACAAACATCTAGTCTCTTTTCGTTGCCCACTTTGTGTACAGACGCGACACGGCTTTGTTGGTCGTTGTTTCTTCTCCGTGGGTGGGAGCGCATCAAGGAAATGAAATGTAGTAGGATTGGGCCTGGAGATTGTACAGTCTCTAGTATGGTATCCCCCAGCAGATTAGTTGTGATCTCCTCTCGGAACTTCAGCAGTGACATATTTTTGCTCGCCTGTGCATTGTATAGAATGTGCGCATTTAGGATGCACACCTCTATGATATGCAATGCAATTTTCTTGTACCATCTCAAAGTTTTACGTAACCCATTATAATACGAAAGCATTTGATCGGATCTATCAATACCAGACATACCATTGTTATAGTCTCTTATAACATTGGGTTTCGGTGACACTTTGCCTTTCCTATTTGTGACGTCAACCATCTGAATGTCATGCATATTCGTAATTGTTAGTACTTCACGTTTATCTTTCCATTTACATACCACAAGGCCCCAGATCGTGCCCACACCAATTCTCCTTTCTTTAATTTTTGTTTTTTGATGGAGCGGGGATTTTCTTTTCTATCTGCTCGCAGGGTTCCACAGATATATGTTGATGCTTTTGTCATTTCCTCAGCTTTACAGAATTGTAGTAATTATCCGCATACACGCGGTGTCCCTTGCCCAGGTAGTTGCCGACAAGATCCAATACAACTGCCCCAGACTGACCAAGTCCCTTCGGATCAGCGACAGGAGTTCCACAATACACAGTCATTTTTAGCACTAGACCCCGTGACTCACATAATTCATACAGTTTCACTCCGTATTTATGCCCCTTGTTCTTTATATATTGGAATAATAGCCTACCACGCCACAGTATCATTGATTCATCGACGCACATGTCTCTGGGTAATACTCGGCAGACATCTTCTGATTGAAATGATCAAGAACGGAGCGAATTTTGTACAAACGATCTTCTTTAGCGTTAATCGTATTGTCAGCGAAGTGCCAGAAGCGCAGAAGAAGTTGGAACCGTTTACGTCCCATTACTGAGCTATACATATCATTCTTGTACATGCGTTTTTAACTCCAGTAATGTTCAATGGTAGGAAGATTATTGGGACCCATGTGAATCAGGAGAGCAATGAACCGTTTCATTTCATCAACGTTAGTTGGCTTCCACGCTCTAAGTCTCGATTTACGCCTTAGTGGTCGATTCTTGTTGATCTCTTGCTCTGCAAACCTATTTGTTTCTTCAACTATAAGTGTCATTATATCATCCGAGAAGAAAATGTCGAAGAAATCACAAGGTTTTGCTGTAGATTCATGGGCATTTCTAAGACCCGGGGTCTGATCAAATGGAAAGGTCGGCGGTTCACGTGGGTCTGTAGACCATGTTTTGCCTTCACCAGTCACATTATTAGTCATGCCGCGAGGTAATCCTCGAACAGGGGTCACGCCGCTGCTTCCACCCCTCCTACGCAGACCTCTGCCAATTCCACGGCCCCAAACACCTCTACCACTGCTACCTCGCATACGCACCCGACTGCGTCCGCGTGTCGATGGTGTTTCACCCATGGGTCCATCTCCCCCGCACGATACATCTTCACTATTAGACATACTCACATTCCCTGTAAACGTTTCATCATCTCCTGAACCTGTCGAACTTCTACTGGAACTTTCGTCGCTAGATTCTGGGTCATAATTACTGTCCGTAGACATCACATCATCAGAATCCGACATACTCACTTCAGCATCCGTATCGTTGCTGTCCATAAGCATATCAACCACTTCATTTACCGTGTACCTCGCCATTTTTTATGCAGTAGTGTAAGCAAGGTCATAAGTATAAACCCGGCGCAAAAATAACTCATATGAAATACGAAATATGACGTATAAGCTTGTTTTCGTCACTAAAACAAGCAAAAAACTGGTTTACGAGATAACTCGTAGCTGGCACCTGGTGTGGGAATTGTTGAAATTCCCATCTCTACTGCCACTACGAGTTATCCCGTGGTATTATAATATCGTGTTTGAGCAACATATAAGCCTTATGCATGGTGTTGCTGTGCCCAGAAGTGTTAGAATACCACCTAATATGTAGTAAACTCGATATCTCAATTTGGCATATGGGGTGGATCACGGGTTGGTTAGTGGCAGTCAACGTGTTAACCACCAACAAACCTACCAAATGCTTTGTATCTTCCTGTTACTGGTAAGGTGGTACGTAATACCAGTAGTTCCTACCTTATTCCGAGTACTCTTGTTGTTTCATTTATCTAGATCATTTATATAAATTATATTTAACCAATTAGATTGCTTGTTTTCCCATAACCTGTACTTAATCGTACAGAGTTATCTCCCTTCTGTATAATAAAACCTATATCAATGGCCATATTCCCAGGCACCCCAATTTCGGCACCCCTTTTTTTAGGAATCCCATTTGTGGAATCCCTTTTTTCTGAAATGAGGATAAGAGTCGTAGTAAATTAGACCTCAATGAGGGATTTTTAATACGACTCTTATCCTCATTTCAGAAAAAAAGGGATTCCACAAATGGGATTCCTAAAAAAGGGGTGCCGAAATTGGGGTGCCTGGGAATATGGCCATTGATAACTCTGTACGATTAAGTACAGGTTATGGGAAATCAAGCAATCTAATTGGTTAATTATAATTTATATAAATGATCTAGATACATGAAACAACAAGAGTACTCGGAATAAGGTAGGAACTACTGGTATTACGTACCACCTTACCAGTAACAGGATGATACAAAGCATTTGGTAGGTTAATACTATCAACGGTTAGGATGGGATCTATAGGGAAATATACCAACCATACTCTGCTGTCGTTCTGTATTACCAGGCATTGACCCCACCCAGAATACCGCTCAATAATATGAAGCACCTGGTGGATCAGTAGTACCAAGGGCCAGCAAGAGGCCTACATAGATATGTACGGCCTATGCTATACTACCGTTTTAAACTACCAAGCATTACCCCCACCCCCACAAAATCACTAGGTCTACCATAACGTACTACATATACCAGCCATATAATAAAACAAAGCAATCGGTTGGTTAATAGTACCAAGCACTAACAGGGGCCTATAGGTGTATATACCGCCATACTATAGTACCGTTCAAAACTACCAGGCAGTACCCCTACCCACAATACCCCTATGCCTAGCATTGCATACTACCTATGCCAGTCATAGGATAACATAATGCATCAGGTGGATTAATAGTACTAAGGGCCATCAAGAGACCTATAGGGATATGTACAGCCTATATAGTATCCTTACATAAGTATCCTATAAAGGTATCCTCGATAGGTATCCTCAATAGGTATCCTCAAATAATACAATACAGGCCATAGGTATCCTCAAATACCCGTATGTGTCTATGTGATAGGGAATATTGTGTCACATTGTGACTTTTCACATAAGCACAAATGACAAAAAGGGATTATCCAGTAGGTATCCTCGATAGGTATCCTCAAATAATACAATACCAGGCCATAGGTATCCTCAAATACCCGTATGTGTCTATGTGATAGGGCATATTGTGTCACATTGTGACTTTTCACATAAGCGCATATGACAAAAAGGGATTCTCCAGTAGGTATCCTCGATAGGTATCCTCAAATAATACAATACCAGGCCATAGGTATCCTCAAATACCCGTATGTGCCTATGTGATAGGGCATTTTGTGTCACATTGTGCCTTGTCACATAAGCACATATCGGCACATAAAGCATGTGCCTATGTGATAGGGCATATTGTGTCACATTGTGCCTTTTCACATAAGCACATATGACAAAAAAAGGGATTCCATAGCCACAGGTGTTTTCAAAAAAGGGATTCCATGGGATATGGCCATTGGATATAGGCTTTTATTATACACAGGGGAGATAACTCTATACGATTAAGTACAGCTTATGGGAAATCAAGCAATCTGATTGGTTGGTTATATAAATGATCTAGATAAATGAAACAACAAGAGTATAGGGTCAGAACTAACAAGAATAGACCAGAAAAATTAAAAAATAGTAATAATAAGCAAAGCTGTCCCAACTAATAGGCTCTTCTACGCTACTGGAGTATACTCTAGAAAGAGGAACATGGCCAGATACACGAAAACTATTGCATATATAGATAGAAGCAGAGAATTCTGGAAGAATTCGAAATAATACAAGTTGTCGGGTTGTTTGTGGTAATTATCCAGGGAAGTCGTTCCAGAAAATACTCCGATTCAATCGAACATACTCTCCGAACATACCCCTGTCTTATTGTAGGCCTTAGGTAACATAGCAATCACGTGCTACCATAGAAACCAAGATGGCGGCTTCCAGTATACAAAATGGACGACGGAAACACGTATCACCCTAACAACACGCTCTGCGCATGCGTACTACCACACGTATCACTATGGAGATGACGTCACAAGATGGCCGCTCACGCGGGTTACCATAACAACACAACATGGCGCCACTAAGTCACGTGACTATGACGTCACATGAGGTCCTGCAATGAGATCCTGCAACCTAGACCTGTAGGGGAACATACACTACTACTGCGACCGATGGGCACAATTAGCCATAGCTGATGGAAAGTGACCTTAAACACCAATAAATAGATAACTAAATAGCTAATGCTTCTTGCAAAGTGTCTAGTTTGTTCACACAATTTATTTCGTGTGTGTAGAAAGTGCAGGGTGGATTACAACTAAATCACACACAGAGTGGATTATCCACTCAACTTCAACTTACAGGCGCCGATAAACAGCAGACAAGCAAGCAAATTGTCTCTTGATGGATGCGTAGATAAATCTGGTGGCCCTTAAAAATCAGTTTGTGTAAAAAAAATATGAGTTCTGTAAAACAATCACTTGACAAGTGATTTGGTAGCAGTCCACCTGTCACGTACTGTGTATTTTTACCCATTAGTAGTTGAGTGCTAACTCCATGGAATATTAGCAGAGATTTTCTATTCAAAAGGGCAAACAAAACCCGATCGATATTATAGTGCTTTGAAAGAGTGCTTGTGTATATATATATTTTTAAAAGATAATATATTCTGTTATTCGTGTGAGCAAATGTTTGTAGATAAAGCTTTAAAGTCAGCTATCATTAATAAAAAAAATTGCTTAATAAAGTATTGTTTGTTAAAATCACTTGGCCCATATAATCAGTCCACACAGATGACTGTCCATAAGATCATCATTGACAACTGCACTTGTTATTGTTGAAGTAATTACCATGGATACTAAAAAGTTCCCCTCACAGCCAATTAGCTTATCCTATTTTTAGACACCCTATTATGCAATCGACCAGTGGTGAGGAGAGAATATTTGGACTGTACACGTAATGGAAATAATTGAATGGAATAGGCCACTCCCACTTTACTGACAAATTTCGGCAACCAATTTTCTTGCGTTTCGGCATTCACACGGGATTCCATGGAAGCGTATTGGTGCCAACAAGTACAAACTAGAGGGGTGTCATTTGTGTGCAAAGCACACTATAGTATATCCCCGCATTCGCATTTGTGATTATTGTTGGGGCCGAATCAAAAATCCAAAACCTTTATGCACATCTACAGACGCTATTGATTAACATGAACACACTTTTAGTGTTTTGAATTGAAACCCCTAGGAGTTTTTCTCTGGAAACCATTCCTCTAACGACAAAAATGGTGCCCCTTGCACCCCTCGGAGCCAAATAAAAAATCCAAAACCTTTATGCACATCTACAGACCCTATTGATTAACATGAACACACTTTCAGTGTTTCGACTTGAGACCCCTTGGAGTTTTTCTCTGGAAACCATTCCTCTGACGACAAAAATGGTGCCCTTTGCGCCCCTCGGGGCCGAATCAAAAATCCAAAGCCTTTATGCACATCTACAGACCCTATGAATGAACATGAAGACACTTTCAATGTTTCGAATTGAAACCCCTAGGAGTTTTTCGCCGGAAACCATTCCTCTAACGACAAAAGTGGTGCCCCTTGCACCCCTCGGGACCGAATCAAAAATCCAAAACCTTTATGCACATCTACAGACCCTATTGATTAACATGAACACACTTTTAGTGTTTCGAATTGAAACCCCTAGGAGTTTTTGTCTGGAAACCATTCCTCTAACGACAAAAATGGTGCCCCTTGCGCCCCTCGGGGCCGAATCAAAAATCCAAAATGTTTATGCATATCTACAGACCCTACTAATGAACATGAACACACTTTCAGTGTTTCGAATTGAAACCCCTAGGAGTTTTTCGCCGGAAACTATTCCTCTAATGACAAAAGTGGTGCCCCTTATGCCCCCGAGGGCCGAATCAAAAATCCAAAACCTTTATGCACATCTACAGACCCTATGAATGAACATGAACACACTTTCAATGTTTTGAATTGAAACCCCTAGGAGTTTTTCGCCGGAAACCATTCCTCTAACGACAAAACTGGTGCCACTTACGCCCCCGAAGGCCGAATCAAAAATCCAAAACCTTTATGCACATCTACAAACCCTATTGATTAACATGAACACACTTTTAGTGTTTCGAATTGAAACCCCTAGGAGCTTTTCTCTGGAAACCATTCCTCTAACAACAAAAGTGGTGCCCCTTACGCCCCCGAGAGCCGAATCAAAAATCCAAAACCTTTATGCACATCTACAGACCCTATGAATGAACATGAACACACTTTCAATGTTTCGAATTGAAACCCCTAGGAGTTTTTCGCCGGAAACCATTCCTCTAACGACAAAAGTGGTGCCCCTTATGCCCCCGAGGGCCGAATCAACAATCCAAAACCTTTATGCACATCTACAAACCCTATGAATGAACATGAACACACTTTCAATGTTTCGAATTGAAATCCCTAGGAGTTTTTCGCCGGAAACCATTCCTCTAACGACAAAAGTGGTGCCCCTTATGCCCCCGAGGGCCGAATCAAAAATCCAAAACCTTTATGCACATCTACAGACCCTACGAATGAATATGAACACAATTTCAAGGTTTCGAATTGAAACCCCTAGGAGTTTTTCGCCGGGAAC
Organism: Pictodentalium vernedei; assembly: GCA_031216915.1. Classification (NCBI taxonomy): domain Eukaryota; kingdom Metazoa; phylum Mollusca; class Scaphopoda; order Dentaliida; family Dentaliidae; genus Pictodentalium; species Pictodentalium vernedei. The sequence goes on from CM062294.1 coordinate 186,037,700, forward strand.
CATTCCTCTAACGACAAAAGTGGTGGCCCTTATGCCCCCAAGGGCGGAATAAAAAATCCAAAACCTTTATGCACATCTACAGATCCTATGAATGAACATGAGCACACTTTCAATGTTTCGAATTGAAACCCCGAGGAGTTTTTCGCCGGAAACCATTCCTCTAACGACAAAAGTGGTGGCCCGTACGTCCCCGAGGGGCGAATCAAAAATTCAAAACCTTTATGCACATCTACAGACCCTATGAATGAACATGAACACACTTTCAATGTTTCGAATTGAAACCCCTAGGAGTTTTTCGCCGGAAACCATTCCTCTAACGACAAAAGTGATGCCCCTTACGCCCCCGAGGGCTGAATCAAAAATCCAAAACTTTTATGCACATCTACAGACCCTATGAATGAACATGAACACACTTTCAATGTTTCGAATTGAAACCCCTAGGAGTTTTTCGCCGGAAACCATTCCTCTAACGACAAAAGTGGTGTCCCTTACGCCCCCGAGGGCCGAATCAAAAATCCAAAACCTTTATGCACATCTACAGACCCTATGAATGAACATGAACACACTTTCAATGTTTCGAATTGAAACCCCTAGGAGTTTTTCGCCGGAAACCATTCCTCTAACGACAAAAGTGGTGCCACTTACCCCCCCCCCCCCCCCCGAGGGTCGAATCAAAAATCCAAAACCTTTATGCACATCTACAGACCCTATGAATGAACATGAACACACTTTCAATGTTTCGAATTGAAACCCCTAGGAGTTTTTCGCCGGAAACCATTCCCGGATGTGCGGACGGACGGACGAAGACGACCAATATATCCCCGCATTTTTTCAAATGCGGGGATAAAAAATTGGATGACACAAGTCCTAATGATGAGATATTATCTCATCATTAGGAGATATTTTCTCATCATTAGGACTTATTATCCCATCATTTGGACTTATTATCTCATCATTAGGAGATATTTTCTGTTCCTAGTTTATGGCTATGACGTTTGTTCCATGTCTACGGAAGCGTATTAGGGACTTGATAAAAAATAATTCTCAGACCCAGAAAGTCTAAATTTCGACTTTTTATCTCGAAATTTTGACATAAAATCTCGAAATTTCGACTTAATATCTGGAAATGTCGACTTAAAATCTCGAAATTTCGACTTTTTATCTCGAAATTTCGACATTTTTTCTCGAAATTTTGAGATTTCATCTCGCTTGGTATGCACGTGGTCTTTTGTTTATTAGCAGTGTTCGATAGATTCCGATACACCAGGTTCTGAGTTCTAACAGATTCTCACCGAATAGACAGGACAGGGATGCTGCCCACCCAACCTCTGACCTTTAAAAGTACCGTTAACTCACTTTTCAATAAAATCCAATAAATAAGGTTCATTGAAGACATCCCACATCCCCTTGGAAATCTTCGCCATTATAGACCACGGAGATTCACTGAAGACTACCACATGACATGCCCCTGGGTGTCTTCCCCATCCCGCCATTATACATCACAAAAAGAGCGATACATCCAAATAGTATCAATGCACACGTGCGTCTCCCACCCTCTGATAAGTAATTCTGCATCAGCCCTACTCCCCCCCCCCCCCCCCGTCACAACCAACCCCAGTCCATGAAAGTGCTGTCCAGTAAATATCACTGGAGTAGTTATTTATTGGTGTTTAAGGTCACATATTTTTAATCAACGGGTGATCGTGACCACAACATGGAGATAAAGTCAAGTTTAGTCAATCGTTTGTACTCATTTAAGAGAACTTCCACCTAAGCATTGATGAATGGCTCCAATATTTCAACAGTAAAACAGAGCTTGTTTACAACAGTAAACGAGCACTAAGCACCACTTCATGTCCGGGGGTGCCAACGGTGAATCACAGGAGTAGTAGTCTACCCTTACGAAGATATGCTGCCCAGTAAATATCACTGGGATATTTTCTCTTACGAAGAGGTGCTACCCAGGACACTACCGAAATATTACAGAAGAAAAAATAAAAAAAACGAGAATCAAAACGAGACACATGTCACACAAGTGAAGCGTCATTGTGAGGATAAACAGCAAATACGCCCCCCCCCCCTTCTGAACCCCCACCAACAAGTTAAATTATAGGGGATGCACTGCTAGAAGTGTATGCTGTAAGTTTTTGAGCAGCGCACTGGGTAAAACTAGTACTGTGAATTTAGTTACTCATTCCCGTTTCCTTATTCGACATTCAAAATTCGAAAAAAATTACCGGATATTTTGGTGTTGATGGGTGGCCCCCAAGGAATAAAGAAGATTGGCACCTCAACCGCCCCAATCGGACCACATTTAGGGGCCCTACTAAGGCCCCGAAAAGGGCCAGTTACAAAATATCACCAAAGCAGGTTAAAATCACTGGATATTTCGGTGTTGATGGGTGGCCCCCGAAGAATAAAGAAGATTGACACCTCAACCGCCCCAATCGGACCACATTTAGGGGCCCTACTAAGGCCCCAAAAAGGGCCAGTTACAAAATATCACCAAAGCAGGTTAAAATCACGGGATATTTTGGTGTGGATGGGTGGCCCCCGAGAAATAAAGAAGATTGACACCTCAACCGCCCCAATCGGACCACATTTAGGGGCCCTACTAAGGCCCCAAAAAGGGCCAGTTACAAATTATCACCAAAGAAGGATAAAATCTCGGGATATTTTGATGTTGATGGGTGGCCCCCGAGTAATAAAGAAGATTGACACCTCAACCGCCCCAATCGGACCACATTTAGGGGCCCTACTAAGGCCCCAAAAAGGGCCAGATACAAAATACCACCAAAACAGGTTAAAATCACTGGATATTTTGGTGTTGATGGGTGGCCCCCGAGGAATAAAGAAAATTGACAACTCAACCGCCCCAATCGGACCACATTTAGGGGGCCCTACTAAGGCTCCAAAAAGGGCAAGTTACAAAATATCACCAAAGCAGGTTAAAATCACTGGATATTTTGGTGTTGATGGGTGGCCTCCAAGGAATAAAGAAGATTGACACCTCAACCGCCCCAATCGGACGACATTTAGGGGCCCTACTAAGGCCGCAAAAAGGGCCAGTTACAAAATATCACCAAAGCAGGTTAAAATCACTGGATATTTTGGGGTTGATGGGTGGCCCCCGAGGAATAAAGAAGATTGACACCTCAACCGCCCCAATCGGACCACATTTAGGGGCCATACTAAGGCCCCAAAAAGGGCCAGTTACAAAATATCACCAAAGCAGGTTAAAATCACAGGATATTTTGGTGTTGATGGCTGGCCTCCGAGGAATAAAGAAGATTGACACCTCAACCGCCTCAATCGGACCACATTTAGGGGCCCAACTAAGGCCCCCAAAAAGGGCCAGTTACAAAATATCACCAAAGCAGGTTAAAATCACGGGATATTTTGGTGTTGATGGGTGGCCCCCGAGGAAGAAAGAAGATTGACACCTCAACCGCCCCAATCGGACCACATTTAGGGGCCCTACTAAGGCCCCAAAAAGGGTCTGTTACAAATTATCACCAAAGGAAGATAAAATCACGGGATATTTTGGTGTTGATGGGTGGCCCCCGAGGAATAAAGAAGATTGACACCTCAACCGCCCCAATCGGACCACATTTAGGGGCCCTACTAAGGCCCCAAAAAGGGCCAGTTACAAAATATCATCAAAGCAGGTTAAAATCACTGGATATTTTGGGGTTGCTGGGTGGCCCCCGAGGAATAAAGAAGATTGACACCTCAACTGCTCCAATCGGACCACATATAGGGGCCATACTAAGGCCCCAAAAAGGGCCAGTTACTAAATATCACCAAAGCAGGTTAAAATCACAGGATATTTTGGTGTTGATGGCTGGCCCCCGAGGAATAAAGAAGATTGACACCTCAACCGCCTCAATCGGACCACATTTAGGGGTCCTACTAAGGCCCCAAAAAGGGCTAGTTACAAAATATCACCAAAGCAGGTGAAAATCACGGGATATTTTGGTGTTGATGGGTGGCCCCCGAGGAATAAAGAAGATTGACACCTGAACCGCCCAAATCGGACCACATTTAGGGGCCCTACTAAGGCCCCAAAAAGGGCCAGTTACAAAATGTCACCAAAGCAGGTTAAAATCACTGGATATTTTGGTGTTGATGGGTGGCCCCTGAGGAATAAAGAAGATTGACACCTCAACCGCCCCAATCGGACCACATTTAGGGGCCTTACAAAGGCCATAAAAAGGGCCAGTTACAAAATATGACCAAAGCAGGATAAAATCACGGGATATTTTGGTGTTGATGGGTGGCCCCTGAGGAATAAAGAAGATTGAGACCTCAACCGCCCCAATCGGACCACATTTAGGGGCCCTACTAAGGCCCCAAAAAGGGCCAGTTACAAATTATCACCAAAGAAAGATAAAATCACGGGATATTTTGGTGTTTATGATGGCCCCCGAGGAATAAAGAAGATTGACACCTCAACCGCCCCAATCGGACAACATTTAGGGGCCCTACTAAGGCCCAAAGAAGGGCCAGTTACAAAATATCACCAAAGCAGGTTAAAATCACGGGATATTTTGGTCTTGATGGGTGGCCCCCGAGGAATAAAGAAGATTGACACCTCAACCGCCCCAATCGAACCACATTTAGGGGCCCTACTAAGGCCCCAAAAAGGGCCAGTTACAAAATATCACCAAACCAGGTTAAAATCACTGGATATTTTGGTGTTGATGGGTGGCCCCCGAGGAATAAAGAAGACTGACACCTCAAACGCCCCAATCGGACCACATTTAGGGGCCCCACTAAGGCCCCGAAAAGGTCCAGTTACAAAATATCACCAAAGCAGGTTAAGATCACTGGATATTTTGGTGTTGATGGGTGGCCCCCGAGGAATAAAGAAGATTGACACCTCAATCGCCCCAATCGGACCACATTTAGGGGCCCTACTAAGGCCCCAAAAAGGGCCAGTTACAAAATATCACCAAAGCAGGTTAAAATCACTGGGTATTTTGGGGTTGATGGGTGGCCCCCGAGGAATAAAGAAGATTGACACCTCAACCGCTCCAATCGGACCACATATAGGGGCCATACTAAGGCCCCAAAAAGGGCCAGTTACAAAATATCACCAAAGCAGGTTAAAATCACAGGATATTTTGGTGTTGATGGCTGGCCCCCGAGGAATAAAGAAGATTGACACCTCAACCGCCTCAATCGGACCACATTTAGGGGCCCTACTAAGGCCCCAAAAAGGGCCAGTTACAAAATATCACCAAAGCAGGTGAAAATCACGGGATATTTTGGTGTTGATGGGTGGCCCCCGAGGAATAAAGAAGATTGACACCTCAACCGCCCAAATCGGACCACATTTAGGGGCCCTACTAAGACCCCAAAAAGGGCCAGTTACAAAATGTCACCAAAGCAGGTTAAAATCACTGGATATTTTGGTGTTGATTGGTGGCCCCCGAGGAATAAAGAAGATTGACACCTCAACCGCCCCAATCGGACCACATTTAGGGGCCCTACTAAGGCCCCAAAAAGGGCCAGTTACAAAATATCACCAAAGCAGGTTAAAATCACTGGGTATTTTGGGGTTGATGGGTGGCCCCCGAGGAATAAAGAAGATTGACACCTCAACCGCTCCAATCGGACCACATATAGGGGCCATACTAAGGCCCCAAAAAGGGCCAGTTACAAAATATCACCAAAGCAGGTTAAAATCACAGGATATTTTGGTGTTGATGGCTGGCCCCCGAGGAATAAAGAAGATTGACACCTCAACCGCCTCAATCGGACCACATTTAGGGGCCCCACTAAGGCCCCAAAAAGGGCCAGTTACAAAATATCACCAAAGCAGGTGAAAATCACGGGATATTTTGGTGTTGATGGGTGGCCCCCGAGGAATAAAGAAGATTGACACCTCAACCGCCCAAATCGGACCACATTTAGGGGCCCTACTAAGACCCCAAAAAGGGCCAGTTACAAAATGTCACCAAAGCAGGTTAAAATCACTGGATATTTTGGTGTTGATGGGTGGCCCCCGAGGAATAAAGAAGATTGACACCTCAACCGACCCAATCGGACCACATTTAGGGGCCCTACTAAGGCCCCAAAAAGGGCCAGTTACAAAATATCACCAAAGCAGGTTAAAATCACGGGATATTTTGGTGTTGATGGGTGGCCCCCGAGGAATAAAGAAGATTGACACCTCAACCGCCCCAATCGAACCACATTTAGGGGCCCTACTAAGGCCCCAAAAAGGGCCAGTTACAAAATATCACCAAAGCAGGTGACAATCACTGGATATTTTGGTGTTGATGGGTGGCCCCCGAGGAATAAAGAAGATTGACACCTCAACCGCCCCAATCGGACCACATTTAGGGGCCCTACAAAGGTCCCAAAAAGGGCCAGTTACAAAGTATCACCAAAGGAGGTTAAAATCACGGGATATTTTGGTGTTGATGGGTGGCCCCTGAGGAATAAAGAAGATTGAGACCTCAACCGCCCCAATCGGACCACATTTAGGGGCCCTACTAAGGCCCCAAAAAGGGCCAGTTACAAATTATCACCAAAGAAAGATAAAATCACGGGATATTTTGGTGTTTATGATGGCCCCCGAGGAATAAAGAAGATTGACACCTCAACCGCCCCAATCGGACAACATTTAGGGGCCCTACTAAGGCCCAAAGAAGGGCCAGTTACAAAATATCACCAAAGCAGGTTAAAATCACGGGATATTTTGGTCTTGATGGGTGGCCCCCGAGGAATAAAGAAGATTGACACCTCAACCGCCCCAATCGAACCACATTTAGGGGCCCTACTAAGGCCCCAAAAAGGGCCAGTTACAAAATATCACCAAACCAGGTTAAAATCATGGGATATTTTGGTGTTGATGGGTGGCCCCCGAGGAATAAAGAAGACTGACACCTCAAACGCCCCAATCGGACCACATTTAGGGGCCCCACTAAGGCCCCGAAAAGGTCCAGTTACAAAATATCACCAAAGCAGGTTAAGATCACTGGATATTTTGGTATTGATGGGTGGCCCCCGAGGAATAAAGAAGATTGACACCTCAATCGCCCCAATCGGACCACATTTAGGGGCCCTACTAAGGCCCCAAAAAGGGCCAGTTACAAAATATCACCAAAGCAGGTTAAAATCACTGGGTATTTTGGGGTTGATGGGTGGCCCCCGAGGAATAAAGAAGATTGACACCTCAACCGCTCCAATCGGACCACATATAGGGGCCATACTAAGGCCCCAAAAAGGGCCAGTTACAAAATATCACCAAAGCAGGTTAAAATCACAGGATATTTTGGTGTTGATGGCTGGCCCCCGAGGAATAAAGAAGATTGACACCTCAACCGCCTCAATCGGACCACATTTAGGGGCCCTACTAAGGCCCCAAAAAGGGCCAGTTACAAAATATCACCAAAGCAGGTGAAAATCACGGGATATTTTGGTGTTGATGGGTGGCCCCCGAGGAATAAAGAAGATTGACACCTCAACCGCCCAAATCGGACCACATTTAGGGGCCCTACTAAGACCCCAAAAAGGGCCAGTAACAAAATGTCACCAAAGCAGGTTAAAATCACTGGATATTTTGGTGTTGATGGGTGGCCCCCGAGGAATAAAGAAGATTGACACCTCAACCGCCCCAATCGGACCACATTTAGGGGCCCTACTAAGGCCCCAAAAAGGGCCAGTTACAAAATATCACCAAAGCAGGTTAAAATCACTGGGTATTTTGGGGTTGATGGGTGGCCCCCAAGGAATAAAGAAGATTGACACCTCAACCGCTCCAATCGGACCACATATAGGGGCCATACTAAGGCCCCAAAAAGGGCCAGTTACAAAATATCACCAAAGCAGGTTAAAAATCACAGGATATTTTGGTGTTGATGGCTGGCCCCCGAGGAATAAAGAAGATTGACACCTCAACCGCCTCAATCGGACCACATTTAGGGGCCCCACTAAGGCCCCAAAAAGGGCCAGTTACAAAATATCACCAAAGCAGGTGAAAATCATGGGATATTTTGGTGTTGATGGGTGGCCCCCGAGGAATAAAGAAGATTGACACCTCAACCGCCCAAATCGGACCACATTTAGGGGCCCTACTAAGACCCCAAAAAGGGCCAGTTACAAAATGTCACCAAAGCAGGTTAAAATCACTGGATATTTTGGTGTTGATGGGTGGCCCCCGAGGAATACAAGAAGATTGACACCTCAACCGCCCCAATCGGACCACATTAGGGGCCCTACTAAGGCCCCAAAAAAGGGCCAGTTACAAAATATCACCAAAGCAGGTTAAAATCACGGGATATTTTGGTGTTGATGGGTGGCCCCCGAGGAATAAAGAAGATTGACACCTCAACCGCCCCAATCGAACCACATTTAGGGGCCCTACTAAGGCCCCAAAAAGGGTCAGTTACAAAATATCACCAAAGCAGGTGACAATCACTGGATATTTTGGTGTTGATGGGTGGCCCCCGAGGAATAAAGAAGATTGACACCTCAACCGCCCCAATCGGACCACATTTAGGGGCCCTACAAAGGTCCAAAAAGGCCCAGTTACAAAGTATCACCAAAGCAGGTTAAAATCACGGGATATTTTGGTGTTGATGGGTGGCCCCCGAGGAATAGCGAAGATTGACCCCTCAACCGCCCCAATCGGACCACATTTAGGGGCCCTACTAAGGCCCCAAAAAGGGCCAGTTACAAAATATCACCAAAGCAGGTTAAAATCACGGGATATTTTGGTGTTGATGGGTGGCCCCCGAGAAATAAAGAAGATTGACACCTCAACTGCCCCAATTGAACCTCATTTAGGGGCCCTACTAAGGCCCCAAAAAGGGCCAGTTACAAATATCACCAAAGCAGGTTACAATCACTAGATATTTTGGTGTTGATGGGTGGCCCCCTCGGAGTAAAGAAGATTGACACCTCAACCATGCCAATAGGACCACATTTAGGGCCCTCCTTAGGCCCCCAAAAGGCCAGTTACAAAATATTACCTAAGGAGACAAACATCGCCAGATATTTTGATGTTCATGTGCAACACGAGAAGAATAAAGAAGATTCCATGGAACGCCGTCCCCAAATATGAGGATATGAGCAATGACAAATTGTGGCTCACTAGGAATTTTCTCATGGCCCTTATGACCATGAGGATATATGGAATGGCAAGTTGTGCCCCTTTGCCCTCGGCTTTTCATATAATGAAAAGGGCATCTTGAAGGCCAGCCAAGTAACAGAAAGAGATTCCACAAGTCTATCTCTATGCAACACGGTCCGTAAATATCCCAAACCGGGGCCCAACTTTCACTTCATAATTTGCTCTCCTTACCCTTACTTCCTTTCCTTCCTATCTCTAAGTCTTGGCATGCCCAAGGCCCTGCCTAATGTTTGCTTGCTTCTCCAAGCATACCAATACCAGTACCAATACCACCCATTTCTCTTCCACTTTCCTATTCTTTCTAAACTCTGGCATACCAACGGGCCTGTTGATGTCTGCTTGTTACGTCTTGCATACCAGCACTACCCATCCCCCCTCCAACTTCCCTATTCTTCCTAAGCCCTGACATGCCCGAGGGCCTACCTAATGTGTGCTTGCTACGCCATTCATACTAACACTACCCATTCCCTCCCACTTCCCCATGGTGTCTACTTACTATGCACGCTAACACCACCCATTCCCTTCCACCTGCTTATTCTTCCTGTAGCCATAACTTGCCCAAGGACCTGCCCGATGCCCGTCTGCTATGCCATGCGTACTAACTCCTGCAGTTGAATACTTGGGTCAGAGAGTAGTCAGAACATGCCACAAAAGTTAATTATAGTAACAAAACACCGATCTTACTCCACGGATGGGGCTCTTTTGTTCTACCGGTGTCAATCCCCCATCAATCGAAAATACCATTTATGGGTCATATAACACTTCGCACGACTCTGTTTCGGTAACATAAGGTCGATGTCGGTGATTTGGGGTAAGTGTCGAGCTTATTTTGATAATTCGCCAGACTCCCGTTGAATCGAACACACCCATAGAACAGACCCCCGCATGTTTAGAGGTCATTGGGTCACATGGCAACAGCAAGCTAACATAGAAACCAAGATGGTAGTCTCCAATATGCATGCTCACTAAAACCACGTATCACTATCGGGATGAGGTCACAACATGCCCGCTCTCCTGTGCTTCTATGACAACCCACGTGACACCTACAATACCCCACGGTATGCTGTCACTTCTGTGGTATGCTACCCGCTCCCACCCCCCGAAGTCCTCCAGATGGGGCCCATTTGGCACATTTCAGACAACTCAGAATAAATATAACGTGCGCCGAAATGATAATACGTGCACACGAAACAATAATCCATGCACACGGAATAATAATCCTTGTGCCTGGATTATTATTTTGTATGTACAGATTATCAATTCGCCTATGCGGATTATTATTTCGTGTGCACCGATTATTATTTTGTGTGCACGGATTATTAACTCGTGTGCTCGGATTATTATTTTGTGTGTCCGGATTAAAACATAAGGTGTCAGGACCCCCACCCCCCGCTGTCCCAAAAGGCAGACCTGCAAATTAATAATCCATGCACGTGAACTAATAATTCATGCGCACAGATTAATAATCCGTGCATGAAGTAATGATCAAGGCAGACGAATTAATAATCCGTGCGTTTGAATTAATAATCCGTGTGCATGAATTAACAATCCACGCACACGAAATGATAATCCATGCAAACAAAATAATAATCAATGCGAACGAATTAATAAATCATTCACGTGAATTATAATCTGTGCACACGAAATAATATTCCGTGCACACAAATTAATAAGCTGTGGAAATGGATTATTGATCAGTAGTATGTCACGTATCTTTCGAGCAAGATCTGGTGGACCGCGCGATGTACCCCGGAAGTGACGTCTTAGTCACGTGTCTGGGGCGGCCATCTTGTATTACCATGGTAACCCGCATGAGCGACTATGTTATGACGTCATTCTCATGGTGACGCGTGGTGTCAGTGCGCATGTGCAGCCCGTGTTGTTATGGTAATACACGTTTCCGTCGTCCATTTTGTATACAGGGCACCACCATCTTGTTTCTATGGTAGCACGTGGTCGCTAGGTGGCCCAAATGCCTCTAATAAGATGGGGGTATGTTTGGAGGGTAGGTTCGATTCAATGGGAGTCCAACGAATTACCCAAATGAACCCGAAAACGACTGCTGTTCACCCGAAATAACCGAAACGGACCCGAATTCTCTTAGAATATTGACCCTAATAGTACCACGTAGTGGTATAAGATCTATAAAAGATGTGCTCCTTATCTAGCTCGAATTCCATAAGAATCCTCGTTTACAACTACATATTTTATAACATATCTGTTCTTCTTGACTTCTATCTACTCTAGTATACTGATTATCCCTGACTGTCCTTGTAGATTCTTATGCCTTTTTCTACCCATGATATCATGGCATTGTCCGTGTATTCCTAGCTCTCCCTTATCTTAGTAGATTATTTGGCTTGTTCTAACCGTGATATGACTATTATCTGCACTAGTCTACCATTATCTGGCTTATCAGTAGACCTAGACATAGCTGCAGTTGACACTTTCTCGACGGGCCATCTGCGCCCCGTTTTCTTCGTGTGAGGCCATGAGGGCTATGAAGACCTCATAGCCCTCATGGCCTCATACGACGAAAAAGAGGCGCCAAAGGCTAGTCCTATTCCTTAATGGGGTACCAGTAATCGTTTACCCATGGGGTGGGGGTCCCCAAATACCGAGATGGGGCCACAGGGCCATGATGGCTATGAGATCTTCATAGCCTTCATGGCCTCATACGACGAAAAGAGGTACCCAAATACCGTGATGAGGATGAGAGTAATGGCATTTCCTTATGGTACTCATAACACTCATGGCCTCATACGATGAAAGGGGATTCTGATTCTGAAAGCCATCCAGATACTAGAAAGGGATTCCAAAATTGGAATTCTGTGGACCGTGGCGACCAAATACCGAGATGAGGATGAGAGCAATGGAATTTCCTTGTGGCCCTCATAGCCCTTATGACCTAATTCGGTGAAAATGGGATTTTGAAGGCCATCCAGATACTAGAAAGGGATTCCAAAATTGGGATTCAGTGGACTGTGGTGACAAATGTGGAGATGAGGATGAGAGTAAGGTAATGGCAATTTCCTTATGGCCCTCATAGTCATCATGGTCTCATACGGTGAAAAGGGGATTCTGAAGGCCATCCAGATACTAGAAAGGGATTCCAAAATTGGGATTCTGTGGACCGTGGTGACAAAATACCGAGATGAGGATGAGAGTAATGGCATTTCCTTATGGCCCTCATAGTCATCATGGTCTCATACGGTGAAAAGGGGATTCTGAAGGCCATCCAGATACTAGAAAGGGATTCCAAAATTGGGATTCTGTGGACCGTGGTGACAAAATACCGAGATGAGGATGAGAGTAATGGCATTTCCTTATGACCCTCATAGCCCCCATGGCCTCATACGAAGAAAACGGGGTACCGATGGCCCGTCGGGAAAGTGTCCCCTGTAGCTATGTCTGGGTCTACTGGTAAGCCCAACAAATGGTAAACTAGTGTAGATAATAATCATATCACGGGTAAAACAAGCCAAATAATATACTAAGGTAAGAGACAGCCATGAATACACGGACAATGCCATCATATCATGGGTAGAACAGGCATAAGAATCGACAGGGACAGTCAGGGATAATTAGTATACTTGAGTAGATAGAAGTCAGGTAGAACAGATAGGGTATAAAATATGTAGTACTAAAAGAGGATTCTTATGGAATTCGAGCTAGATAAGGAACACAGCTTTTATGGATCTTATAACACTACGTGTTGCTATAGGGTCAACATTCTAAAACAATTCTGGTCCATTTTGGTGATATCCGGTGAAAATAAGTCGTTCACGGGATCATCTGGGTAACTCTTTGTACTCCCATTGCATCAAACGTACCCTCCAAACATACCCTCGTCTTATTAGATGCTTTTGGGTCACCTAGCAACCGCGTGCTACCATAAAGATGGCGGCGCCCTGTATACAAATGGACGACGGAAACGCGTATTACCATAACAACACGCGCTGCGCATGCGCAGTGATACAACGCTTCACCATGGGGATGGCGTCACAACATGGCCGGCCAAGCGCGTTACCATGACAACACAAAATGGCGGAACCCAGTCACGTGACTATGACGTCACTTCCGATGTCCACCGCGGGGTTCACCAGATCTTGCTCGAAAGGAACGAGCACTACTACTTTGGTCCATGCACATGAAATAATAATCCGTGCGCATGACATGAAAGATATAAAAACTATGGTATAGGTTATTTAGTCAAAATGGCATCCAACTTGTGACCTTGGTATACTGGTATCCTATCATCTTATCGCTGAAACAACAATTCTTAGGTCTACTTGTTCTTGTTTGGACCTAAGTTATCTAGGACCCTTCGGCCCTCGGTCGCTACCGCCTCCTCATCTCTTCAAGAAGGAAGGTCAGGAGGGGTAACCTAATGGCCCGAGGTCCGTCCTTGTTAGGCATGCTTCCCTTTTTTTAACGTGCGATAGGCCAGTCAGGACGAAGTGAAGTCTGCGTAAGACCTCACATCGCTGCACTCTGGGCCTGGGGCAGTAAGTAGGTGTATGTAAGCGTGGCGGGAGAGAGGGGGGGGGGGGGTCTCTTGTTGAGACGTGGGGGCGCAAAAATATGTCAGCGGAGATATAAAATTCAGATGACTAAAAGGGCCTATAAAGCAGCCATCGAAAAGTACTTCACAATGCCGGGGGAATTTGGGATGGGACGTCACCCAAAGTTGGCTGGGATGGCAACATATGCCTATGCTTGTCTGCTACATGTCTAATCTTGGCGGTATTATATATATTTTTGGTAGGTCCTGGGAAGGTCGGGTTCAGAGGCGGGGGCATGGGAAAACGCACACAGCTCGCCCCCAAATAGACTAACATTGCACCTCCCCCCTTCACAATAAATACAAACTGCCATATATGATTTCGACCCCCTCCCTCACCTTCCATTAAGAGACTTCAGAACTGTTGATATAGCTTCGAAATTTGAGAATATTTCAGAGAAACTCAGGCCCTTACCGATGACCTCGCGATCCTCCATTAGGCCCCAGAATCGCTCTCAAAGCTTCACAGTTAAAATTGTAAAATTTACGGAGGAAGGATAACCGGCCCCACCAATGGCCTCACCTCCTCTAAGGAGGCTTCAGAGTCCCTTACAGTGCTCCAAAAATTTATAATTCGGGGAGAGGTCCCGAATCCGGTGGCGGCGCTACAGGAGGTCATGAAAGGGAATGCCCCCGAACACAGTCTTTGACACCCCCTCCTCTCTGTCTCACTCATTTGCCCCTCTCCAAAACTGTCACATCCAGCCACTCTCTCTTACACACACAGTGACACTCTTTTCTTTATTTACATACAAACTCACCCCCCCCCCCCACCCCCCGCAGATACTTTTCTGGCTCTACCAATGCCAGGTCACACAAATGGGAGAGGGTGATTCACCTGACTACACCCTTCCTTCCCTGTCTGCGGCATTTGAGATATACCCGCGTCATATCGCTACCCCCTCCATTGGAATTCTCCCCTATAAAGGATTCTGGTTCCGCCACTGAACAGGATTCCAATGCATGGCGTGGTAAGTATATATAGCAGGTCCGTCTTTTGGGATAGGGGAGTGGGTGTCCTGACACCTTATGTTTTAATCCGTGCACACAAAATTTTCATTCGAGCACACGAGTTAATAATCCGTGCGCACGAACTAATAATCGGTGCACACGACATAATAATCCGCGAAGGCGAATTGATAATCAGTACATACAAAATAATAACCCGGGCATGAGGATTATTATTTCGTGTGCACGGATTATTTTTTCGCGCGTATTATCATTTTGCTGCACTTTATATTTATTCTAGTAGTATGAAATGTGCCCCATCTGGAGGACTTCGGGGCGGGGGGGGGGGGGGGGGGTGGTAGCATACCGCAGAAGGGACAGCATACCGCGGCATATTGTGGGTGTCACGTGGGTTGTCATGAAAGCGGAGGAGAGCGGGCATGTTGTGACCTCATCCCGATAGTGATATGTGGTTTTAGTGAGCATGCACATTGGAGACTACCATCTTGGTTTCTATGTTAGCTTGTTGTTGCCATGTGACCCAATAACCTCTAAACGGACGGGGACTGTTCTAAGGGTGTGTTCGATTCAACGGGAATCTTGCGAATTACCAAAATAAGCTCGACACTTACCCCAAATAACCGACATCGACTTTATGTTACCGAAACAGAGTCGCGCGAAGTGTTATATGACCCATAAGGAGTATTTCCGATTGATGAGGTATGTACTCCGGTAGAATAAAAGAGCCCCATACTTGGAGTAAGATCGGTGTTTCGTTACTATAATTAACTTCTGTGGCGTGTTCTGACTTCTCTCTGACCCAAGTATTCAACTGCAGGAGATAGTACGCATGGCATAGCAGACGGGCATCGGGCAGGTCATTGGACAAGTTATGGCTGCAGGAAGAATAAGCAAGTGGAAGGGAATGCGTGTTAGCGTGCATAGTAAATAGAGACCAGAATGGAGATGTGGGAGGGAATGGGTAGTGTTAGTATGAATGGCGTAGTAAGCAGACATCAGGTAGGCCCTCGGGCATGTAAGGGCTCAGGAAGAATAGGGAAGTTGGGGGAATGGGTAGTGCTGGTATGCAAGACGTAGCAAGCAGACACCAACAGGCCCGTTAGTATGCCAGAGTTTAGAAAGAATAGGAAAGTGGAAGGAAAATGGGTGGTATTAGTATGCTTGGAGAAGCCGGCAAACATCAGGCAGGGCCTTGGGCATGCCAAGACTTAGAGATAGGAAGGAAAGGAAGTAAGGGTAAGGTGAGTAAATCGTGAAGTGGAAGTCGGGCCACGGTTTGGGATATTTACGGACCATGTTGCAAAGAGATAGACTTGTGGAATCTCTCTCTGTTACTTGGCTGGCCTTCAGGATGCCCTTTTCATTACATGAAAAGCCGAGGGCAATGAAGCACAACTT
>CM062294.1:186053875-186240086 GCA_031216915.1 Pictodentalium vernedei
GGAGTATTTTGATGGGAAAAAATTGAGCTCTTGTCCACGGAAGCCATTGGAGAGCCTCACTGACTTTCCTTTTTCCAAACTTTTCCCCAGGAAAACTGGCCCCACCAACGAAAGTGGGATACCCCCTCTCGTGATCGGTCTCAGCTCGCCCACTACGTGCGTTCAATCATGCACATCACGACTAACAGGCCTAATTGAGGTATTTAACAGTTGGTGTTTCTTGAAATGAGGCCTAGTTAAATTTTGTAGTGCTGGTTCAGTTCCATTCCAGTCACTGGAAAGGTGTTACGAGGGAGTTTGGTGGACAACTGGATTCAAAGTTCAGCTAAAATGTCTGCTAGTTCTGTTCGGTGAACAGTTAAATTTCCACCTCTCTGTGGCGTTGTTGAGGGGGAATCACCCCAACACCCCACCTTCCTGAAAATTTGGAACACTATTCAACCTGAAACCCCTAGAACTGGTTCATGTCCTTTCACTCTGATATTTGTCGGGTCATTTTTCTGTGGTTACTCTTACACTCTCTAGCCTTCAAAAAGTACCCAGGTTCTCAAGTTGGCAGGGAAAGTTACTATCGTTCCCCTGGACTTCACCTAAGGGGAATAGACAATCCTAATCCTTTAACCTAACAGGAAAGGCTGATGACACTTGTAAACAAAATTCTTGACTAAATATTTTCTTTCATTTTTTGCGTCACAAACATAGCCTAATGAACGAGCTCTTCCCCTGATCGGTCATAAGCTATGTTTTTGAGGCAAAAAAAATAAAAAAAAATAATGCATATTGAATGGTTGTTTTGCGAATAGCGCTGGTCGGTTTTGTCCATTATGTTAGGTAAACGGTTAACCCAGCACGTGGGGTGGGCGAATAAATCATTTATCTGCTGCTGTAAAATATTTTCTCCTCCGCACTTCATTTTGGCCTCCTACCATGCCCCTCCACAACCTTCTAGTCATTACGAGGAGAAGGTGAAGACATTTTTAACTCTTCACTGAATAAGACGAGCAGATCTCGCAATGATGAGATAATAAGTCCTAATGATGAGATATTATCTCCTAATGATGAGATAAAAGTACCAATGATGAGATAATAAGTCCTAATGATGAGATAATATCTCCTAATGATGAGATAAAAAGTCCTAATGATGAGATAATATCTCGTAATGATGAGATATTACCTCCTAATGATGAGATAATAAGTCCTAATGATGAGATATTATCTCCTAATGATGAGATAATATCTCCTAAAGATGAGATAATATCTCCAAATGATGAGATAAAAAAGTCCTAATGATGAGAAAATAAGTCGTAATGATGAGATAATATCTCCTAATGATGAGATAATATCTCCTAATGATGAGATAATATCTCGTAATGATGAGATAATATCTCGTAATGATGAGATATTATCTCCTAATGATGAGATAATATCTCCTAATGATGAGATAATATCTCCTAATGATGAGATAATACCTCCTAATGATGAAATAAAAAGTCCTAATGATGAGATATATCTCGTAATGATGAGATATTATCTCCCTAATGATGAGATAATAAGTCCTAATGATGAGATAATATCTCCTAATGATGAGATAAAAAGTCCCAATGATGAGATAATATCTCGTAATGATGAGATATTATCTCCTAATGATGAGATAATAAGTCCTAATGATGAGAAAATATCTCGTAATGATGAGATAAAAAGTCCTAATGATGAGATAATATCTCCTAATGGTGAGATAAAAAGTCCTAATGATGAGATAATAAGTCCTAATGATGAGATAATATCTCCTAATGATGAGATAAAAAGTCCTAATGATGAGATAATAAGTCGTAATGATGAGATAATATCTCCTAATGATGAGATAAAAAGTACTAATGATGAGAAAATAAGTCGTAATGATGAGATAATATCTCCTAATGATGAGATAATATCTCCTAATGATGAGATAATATCTCGTAATGATGAGATATTATTTCCTAATGATGACATAAAAAGTCCTAATGATGAGATAATAAGTCCTAATGATGAGATATTATCTCCTAATGATGAGATAATAAGTCCTAATGATGGGATAATATCTCATAATGATGAGATATTATCTTCTAATGATGAGATAATATCTCCTAATGATGAGATAATATCTCATAATGATGAGATAGTACGTCCTAATGATGAGATAATAAGTCCTAATGATGAGATAATATCTCCTAATGATGAGATAAAAAGTCCCAATGATGAGATAATATCTCGTAATGATGAGATATTATCTCATAATGATGAGATAATAAGTCCTAATGATGAGATAATATCTCGTAATGATGAGATAAAAAGTCCTAATGATGAGATAATATCTCCTAATGGTGAGATAAAAAGTCCTAATGATGAGATAATAAGTCCCTAATGATGAGATATTATCTCCTAATGATGAGATAAAAAGTCCTAATGATGAAATAATAAGTCGTAATGATGAGATAATATCTCCTAATGATGAGATAAAAAGTACTAATGATGAGAAAATAAGTCGTAATGATGAGATAATATCTCCTAATGATGAGATAATATCTCCTAATGATGAGATAATATCTCGTAATGATGAGATATTATTTCCTAATGATGACATAAAAAGTCCTAATGATGAGATAATAAGTCCTAATGATGAGATATTATCTCCTAATGATGAGATAATAAGTCCTAATGATGGGATAATATCTCATAATGATGAGATATTATCTTCTAATGATGAGATAATATCTCCTAATGATGAGATAATATCTCATAATGATGAGATAGTACGTCCTAATGATGAGATAATAAGTCCTAATGATGAGATAATATCTCCTAATGATGAGATAATATCTCATCATTAGAACTAAAGACATCCAATATTTGTTGTAGTTGTTGGCACCAATACGCTTCCATACTATTCAATATCCAAAATTCAGTCTAAAAACAATTTATTTTCTCCTTGCATAAAATATAAACGTACTATATGTTCATAAATGATGATTTGAAACCAAATTATTTTCCCTTCTATTTTCGTCTCAGGCATATACACACAGATGGTATATGGCAATGAAAAAAATAATAGAAATTCTAAAACACAAAAAAACATTTTCCACATCTTTTGATACAAATTTTACCTGTTAAATGCATATAGGCTATAGAGCAATATCCTGTAAATTGCATAAAATTCATTCATTTTTTTGTAATGTTAACAAACTGCCACGACAAGCATCAAATTTACCTTGTTTATAGACATATTTAACCTCAGTACATCCAATACAGGCATTCAGTCTATTATATCTTGCTTGACAAGATAAAACAGAGAAAAAAAACGCTCGGTATATCTCTAGAATACAGGAAAATTACCAAATACCTGTTAACTGAATACTCTTGTTAATTGATTTTTTTTTTTTTTTTTTGGGGGGGGGGGGGGGGGCTCTATTCAGTTAACAGGGTTCCACTGTATCCCAATTGCGTTTTTGGGATCAGCACACACTATTTATGGACTAACTAAACTAAGATACCTTAACCTGCTACAAAAATAGAAATCGGAGGCCCCACTAGGCTATTTAACCGTTCATTAACAACTTAATAAACTATTTGTAAACTGGATACATATCTGCTCCACCCCCGAAACACAAACACACACAGGTGAATGGACCAGAAATATATCATATGAAAACGTACTGAGGGCGTGGGTACGGACTGAGAAATGTATTATATGGAAACGTACTGAGGCAGGGCTTGCATTTTCACCAGACCTATCAGCCCAGGCCTGGTAATCAGCCTCAAAACATTTCTGACCAGGCTGTTCAGTCAGCCTGGTCGCCAAACTGTCAAGCCG
The DNA here is from genome assembly GCA_031216915.1 of Pictodentalium vernedei. Lineage (NCBI taxonomy): Eukaryota > Metazoa > Mollusca > Scaphopoda > Dentaliida > Dentaliidae > Pictodentalium > Pictodentalium vernedei. Next base: position 186,057,723 of record CM062294.1, read on the forward strand.
GCAAATGCAACTGCCACAGTCTGTGGGGGGGGGGGGGGGTAGCGGGTGGGGGGGGGGGGGTGGGGTAGCATTCGGAATGACCGGTACTGTCGTCGAACCTAGCGTTAAGCAACTGTCAACTTCATAAAGCAGAGGCGGATCCCGGATTGTTTAAAGGAAGCGCGCCAATTACCCTCACAGTTAGTCCAAACTTGGAACCAAAGTCCGCAATATAATTTTTTGGATTTGGTACGTCCACGGAACGTACCAAACCAGAAAATTATATTGCGGACTTTGGGCCCAAGTTTGGACTACCTCATAGGGTGATGCGCAGCATGGTCCGAGACTATCGATCGGAAGGGTGTGTTAACAATATTCTGGCAAAAATAGAGGGGGCGCGCGCCGGGTGAGCCCCCCTCCGGATCAATGGAACAGTCTCGTAATGAGCGACTGTAAGCTATGGTTTGGAAGAGAATAAAATATTTTTTTCTGAAAAAATAATTCCTGCTATCGCCTTCAACTTGAGTTAACCCTTAAACCAACATTGATAGCAGACAACACTTCCAAAATGTTTGTTGGAGTAACTAAAATTTTTACATTGGGTAAAGGGTTAAGAAAATGGTGAAATGAAATAATATTTAAAATAGTAATGTATTACCTAAAAGTCTTTCAATATCAGATATTTGTCTGAGTGGATCCTTTCTGGTGAAGTATTGTTGGTCTTCTTGGTGACCACTCTCCATTTCGGACTCCATCCTCAGAGCATTGTGAACGAACGAACGAACGAACGAACGAACGAACGAACGAACGAGAACGAACGAGAACGAACGAACGAACGAACGAACGAATGAATGAATGAAAGTTTTAGCGCGCCGAAGGCGCGCAGGGACGATGTGATATTTACAAATCCCTTGCGACCCGGTTATTTTATTTCACTTGGATCACACAGGCCTAGCTTTCCTATTGCCTCAAATGGGGTCTGAGGGGTATGTACGCAGTTAGAATTCCCGGCACTTTGCGTTGGGGTGATAGATTGTCAAAGATCAATCCCCCAACACCATTAAGACTATTAGAGAGTGCGTTCTGTTCGGTTCCAGCTTGGCGATGGTAGAGGTTTGAGTCCTACCATAGTGGCGAGCCAGAATATAATGTTTTGCGATGGCAAATTTAAGGAAATAAGAAAAAAGAAAACCAAACAGCAACACCGGTTTGGTAGCGGCCCCGGTATATGACCATAGCGGTTATATAAAAGGAGTGGAGAAAGCTCCAACAGTTTAGTTTGAAAAACCGGGAATCATCCATCAAGCCTTCTGAGAGATAGGATGCCGTATGTGATTCTGAGGTATCTGGTTATCCTTCGGGAATTCCAAATGACCTCCCCCATCCCCCACCCCCCACCCCCCCCCCCCAAAAAAAAACAAAAAACAAAAAAATCCCTTAAAAGGGCTGTTTGCTGGCAGGATTGTTTCAATCCTTGCCTTGGTCTTGTTGGGTTTTCTGCACATCTTTGCATGAGGATTCTTTCAATCCCTCACAGTTTGTCATTCAGTTTGGTCGTGTGTCTGATGAGATAGATGAGGTAGAAAAGATAGAGAGCTGGAAATTAGAGCAATTCGGTTTTTAATTTACAACTGTTCCTCCGTGACATGTGGATGGGGAAGCCAGCATTTTTTCCCCGAGATTTATATCTCGGGGAGGGGAGACCCGGCAGCAGGTGGAGATTTTCCTCGCTGTTTGCAACTCCCACTGGTAACAGGGGCAACCTTTCGTGCGTATCGTGCCACCCGCAGCCAGTTCTAAATTTATGTCACAGAATGCCAGGCTCACCCCATCGCAATGATGTAATCTTTAACCCTGTCGACAGACACGCCCCAGATTATTTAGTTTTCCTATTGAGGATGCGAGGCGCATTAAGTTCTATTATTAATTCGCGGTCTTGGAGTCTATTTAGAGTTTTGCTTTGGAGATCTTTTAAGCGCATTGCTATAGTGTCTATGTTTGCTATCTCGTGAAGTTGTTTTATCGATGTCCACATGGGCTTGCGCAGAGCCACGCGCAAGGCTGATTTTGGACCCGTTGTAGTTTTTCAGTGTTGGTTTTATTCAGGTCACTTGTTATTATGGCCCCATACTCTAGTACTGGGCGTATATGTGATTTGTAAAGCTTGAGGAAAACTTCTTTATTTGCTCCCCAACTTTTACCTCTAATCATTTTCAGGAAATTGATGCGTTCAGTGGCTTTGACAGTGACTGAGTTTACGTGATTGCTTAGATTGAGACTGCTATCCAGGGTGAATCCCAGAAACTTTGCCCCATTACTAGCTTCAAGTTTATGGTCGTAAAGCTTAAGCTCGATATTAGGGACAGGTTTTTTTCCTTTGTTTTTTATAGAATGTGATTCTTTGTGTTTTCGCGGCATTTAGCTTGATGCGCCACATAGCGCACCAGTCTTGAAGATCGCGGATGGTATCCTGCAGGCAGTTTTGTATTATGTTTCGAGACTTACTGGCCGTTCACATTCCTTTGTCGTCTGAGAATTGAGATAGTTCAACATGGTTCTTCCCTACTTTATCAATGTCATTCACATATATTATAAATAGAAGTGGGCTAAGGACCGAACCCTATAGAGTGCCCGCTTCGAGTTTTACTTCGTCTGACACCTCGCGGTTGGCCCTCACTTTCATTTTTCGATCAGATAAAAATGATGATATGATCCTTAGAATTTTTGTATGTAGCCCCATTTTAGCTAGTTTGTATCTCATGCCATTGTGCCAGACAGAGTCAAACGCTTTATCAACGTCGAGTAATAGCGCGGTTCCTATTTCGTTTTGACTGAACGCTGTTTTCAAATAATCTGCCAGTCTATAAAGATGCTCGATTCCCCCTCTTTGGCTTCAGTAGGCCCTTTGCCTCTTATTGAAAAAGCTGATTGATTCGAGATAGCTGCGGAGTCTAGTCTAGTCGTGAGAATCCGTTCGAAAATTTTCCAATACAGCTGGGTAGACTGATTGAGCGGTACTTTGCTGGGTTGCTCAAGTCCTTGTCGGGCTTGGGTATCATGACTCCTGTAGCTACTTTCCAACATTTTGGGAAGTATCCACTAGAGCGACAGCAGTTTAGGAGGTTAGTGAGTCTACCGAAAAAAGTATTGGGACATTGTTTCAGGATTTTACATGAGACCTCGCCTCATCCTGGGGAAGAAGAAGACTTACATTTTTTAATTGTGTTAGCCACTTCCTCTTGGCTTATCGGTTCCGTAAGTTTATGGCCATCACCGTCCTCGGGCGTTTGGCTGAAGATGGCATCGTTAAACGTTGTCTTATTGTCTTGAACAAATTTGTTTACATTTTCTTTGAACTCATCATCAAACCTATCGCCCTCATGGGTGCGATGATATTTCTTAAAAAGCTCAGCGAAGGCGCCATCCATAGTTCCATCGCTGATCTTAAGAGCCTTACTGTTGGCGTCTTTATGTTTTTGCCCAGTAAGGGTTTTAAATGTATCCGAAAACTTTTTAGGCTCCCTGAATCCATTTAGATTTTCCGTTGCTTTTCCCCATCTCACGTGATTGTCGTTTGCTATTGATTTTTTAGCTTCGCCGTGGAGGCGATTATACACAGCTTTAAGTTCGACCTTTTTAGTTGGAAGTTTTTTCTGATTTGTATGCACGGAAGGTCTTTCTTTTTTGTTTTATTATTTGGAGTACGGTTTCAGTTATTCTGTTGGCCCGCGGTTTAACCGTCTCTTTGGGACAAATCTAATCAAGAGAGTTGTTAATGATATAACCGTGGGGAATGACTGTCGGTGTCTGTTGTGTAACTCTGGAGTTCAACTGATGACTCGGAGAAAATTAAAGATGATAACAATTTAATATTGAATCTGGTATTCCAAATGTCTCACAGCGACAAACATTTAACAACTGGTCTTGTTGGGTATCCGAACAATATCACCGTAATAACAGCTCGTGGGCTTTCCCAGTAAAATGAAGCAGAGTAACGTTTGGAAATCCAAACTATAACTGAATTCTTACTTGTAATCAAGGCTATATATACAATACAATAAAATGAGACGTGTCACAACAGGTTCACAGGATATTAAGATTAAAGTAAGCTTTCACCGCTGATTAACTTTCTGAATAGACCTCAAATAAACAATGGAGGGAAGCAATGAATAAAGGCAACTTGTTAACAACAGTTACGGCTACGAGAGAGACTTGCTGTCACTCAACGAATAAAGAAATATACCAAGTTTAAAACAACTGAAATTAAATTGGACTCAATGCGAATAGTTACGGAAGCCCATTACGGTCAAATGCGAAAAGTAACTTTTTTTTTAAACGGGGAATGTTTGCGTTATTTCGCAAAACTTTTGCGTAATTTCGCAAATCTTTGCGTTATTTCGCAAAAGTATTGTGTTATTTCGCAAAAGTATTGCGTTATTACGCAAAAGTATTGCGTTATTTCGCGAAAGTATTGCGTTATTTCGCGAAAGTATTGCGTTATTTCGCAAATGTATTGCGTTATTTCGCAATAACCTTTGCGTTATTTCGCAAAAGTATTGCGTTACCAATACTTTTGCGTAATAACGCAATACTTTTGCGTATTGCGTTATTTCGCAATAACCTTTGCGTTATTTCGCAAAAGTATTGCGTTATCAATACTTTTGCGTAATAACGCAATACTTTTGCGAAATAACGCAAAAGTTTTGCAAAATAACGCAAATATTCCCCGTTTAAAAAAAAGTTACTTTTCGCATTTGACCGTAATGGGCTTTCGTATTGTGAATGCAGTATAATAACAGTAAATTTGTCTTTTTGATTCGAAAGTTTATCATGGTCTGTCCACGCTCCGGTGATAATGACTTCTCTGAGACTGGTACATGCTTGTTCGAACTAGCAGGTGTTCATTGTGTCGTTTTTATTTATTTTAACCTGAATTATTTTTCTGAAGAGGTCCCAGTCAATTTTGGATAGATTCCTCCTACTCATTGTGGGGTATCTTGTGGGTCCGGTGCAACCTTGTAATGTGGTATTCACGGGCAGGTGGTGATGTGATTCCGAGAAAAGTTTCTCGAGCTTATAAGACATTTCAAGAGTGAAGCCACAACTGTAGCATTGCTGGGCACAAGCTAAATGCCGCGTATGTCCAACTGTTCAATTATATTGTTTTACAAACAAACATTTGACTGTGAAGTATCAACAGTTAACTATAGATCAACGTCATCTTGCTGTGTAGTTGTTGCAGTTAACAGTAGAAGTAGGACTTCACTTTTTATCTTGTCAATAATGAAAGTGTAACAGGCAATTTGAAATCGCAATATAAACACTAATCCAAAAATAAATGACGGGCCAAGCCTACTGCTGAACCACGTGTCTTTCGATATATACCGGTTAGGGTACAGACAAAATCCCCCCCCCCCCCCCCGACATAATCCCTCCCGACAAAATTCCCCCTGACATTGAATGAAGGGCGACAAAATCCCCCCCCCCCCCCAAGTTGTTTTTAAATTTTTATTGGTATATTTTATCCATAACTGTGTTTAACATAGTATTAAAGTAGATGGCAGAGTTACAGACGAGCAAGATCAAGTCGCATCAGAACTAGTCAAGCACTGGGAAAGGGTAAACGATAAGCGATGGGGCATGGGGAGCCCACCAGAGTGTCCGAATCAGGTCGAGGAAAACCTATCGAGCTTCGTGTGCAGCGAAATTAAAACGGAGGAGGTGCGAAAGGTGATATCAAAATTAAGGGATGGAAAAGCGGGAGGAGTGGATGAAATTCCTAACGAGTTTATCAAAAAAGGGGGAGAGGAACTCGTAAAAAGCCTAACTGCCCTATTCAATCTAGCCATAGAAAATCAAGAGGTCCCAAAGGAGTGGAGAGAAAGTAAAGTGACATTTATTCACAAAAAGGGGGAAAAAGACGTTTTGGATAACTATCGAGGGATCTCTATCAGTAGCAACATTGGAAAGGTTTTCTGTAAAGTACTGTATGGGAGACTAGAGGAGGTGATTGAGGAGAAGGGTTTTTTTGGGAGAAATCCAGACACAAATGAGCTCGGTCTGAAGATTCTGAACAGGGACGCTAGATGTAAGGGGAAATGGACCTGGGAGAGAAACGACAGAAAATCAATAATTGACTACATTCTCATAGATATGAATTTATGGAGGGAGGTGATAAGGGTAGAAGTGGATGATGAGGGCAAAATGGAGTTAGATAGTGATCACAACTTGATTACAGTGACGATGTGGACCAAAAACCTAGAGAAAAGGAAAGGAAGCTTCAAGGAGATTTGGGAACTCAAAAAGGATGCCGACTGGGCGAAGTTCGAAGAAAAACTGAAACCAAAGCTTGCAGCCGTACACAAGGGGGGGGGGGGGGGGTAGTGTCCAGAAGATGGCAGACGCCATAGTTGCGAGCCTAGTGGAGGCAGGGAAGGAAAGTGTAGGAAAGATTAGGGTGCCAACACGGGAACTTGGGTACAGAGTGAACGAAGTACTGAAAAGGGCCATAAAGGTTAGAAAAGCTAAATGTGCTGCATACAGGAGAAGGAGAAAACTTAAGGGGGTGGAAAGCAATGAGGCCATGGTAGCAAAGGAAGAATACCAACTAGCACGAAATAAAGTAAACAAGATTAAAGACGACAACCAGAGAGTGCGAAATAGCAGTCTTATTAGGACGATAAGAACGACAGGGGGGTCGAGTTCGAGCGTATTTTGGAAATGGGTGAACAAACGTAACAAAGGGAATAACCAACAGAGCATTAAAGTAGATGGCAGAGTTACAGAAGAGCGAGATCAAATCGCATTAGAACTAGTCAAGCACTGGGAAAAGGTAAACGATAAGCGATGGGGCATGGGGAACCCACCGGAGTGTCCGAACCAGGTCGAGGAAAATCTCTCGGACTTCGTGTGCAGCGAAATCAAAACTGAGGAGATGCGAAGGGTGATCTCAAAATTGAGGAATGGAAAAGCGGGAGGGGTGGACGAAATTCCTAACGAGTTTACCAAAAAAGGGGGAGAGGAACTCTTGAAAAGCCTAACTGCCCTATTCAATTTAGCCATAGAAAAACAAGAGGTCCCAAAGGAGTGGAGGGAAAGCAAAGTGACATTTATTCACAAAAAGGGGGAAAAAGACGTTTTGGATAACTATCGAGGGATCTCTGTCGGTAGCAACGTTGGAAAGGCTTTCTGTAAAGTCCTTTATGGGAGACTAGAGGGGGTAATTGAGGAGAAGGGTTTTTTGGGAGAAATCCAGAATGGCTTCAGGAAGGGAAGGAGAGTAACCGACCATCTTTTCACGCTATCCCAAATGATAGAATCCGCGAAAGCAAAAAAGAAAAAGATGTTTATGGCCTTTTTGGATGTCAAAAAGGCATACGATAGAGTATGGAGGGAGGGTATGTGGCGCAAGCTGGAGGCTCTGGGCTTAGGAGGCGAGTTTGTTGGAATTATGAAAGCATTATATAAAAATGTACAGAGTGAACTTAGCCTGGAAAACATTACAACAAAACGTGTGCCTATGGAGATAGGCCTAAAAACAGGGGTGTATCCTTTCGCCAATCCTGTTTGCATTGTACATCAAAGGTTTAGGAGACGAACTCCTGCGTAGCGACGAGGGGGTAGCAGTTGGGGACTTGAAGATCCCAGGGCTATTTTTTGCAGACGATATGGTTCTAGTGTCAGAAAGCGAAGAGGGGCTAACGAAAATGCTGGGAATTGTTGGGAAATATGGGAGCAAATGGAGACTCGAACTTAATGAAAGCAAGAACAAAGTTATACCTGTGGGCCGCAAAGTGGACCCCACTCGAAGGTGGAGAGTGGGTGAGTTCTGCATTCCGGAAGGGAGCAGCAAACTTCTCAGTGTAGGAGAGACAGGTGATTACGAGTATTTGGGGGTAAATATAAACATTACAGGAAGAGGCGTCTACCGAAGCCACACAAATAAATTGATTCTGAAGGGGAAGCGAATCCTTAACCAAATGAAACTTATAGGGAGAAACAGTTTCAATAAGGTTTTCGTGGGGAAAACCATTTGGGAAATGGTGGGGCTGCCAAGTATAACATACGGTACGGAAGTGGTACCTCTAAACCAGACGGCCGTAAAGAGCTTGGAAATCTTACAGAACGATGCAGGCCGATGGATAACGGGGTCGAGTAATGCCGCAGCGCTAGAAGCAATCAGGGGTGAGCTTGGGTGGATGAGGATCAAGGACAGGATAGACCTGTTGAAACTCGGTTATCTTAATTATTTGGTGAATCTCCCCGACAGCCGATCCCAGGGCTATTTTTTGCAGACGATATGGTTCTAGTGTCAGAAAGCGAAGAGGGGCTAACGAAAATGCTGGAAATTGTTGGGAAATATGGGAGCAAATGGAGACTCGAACTTAATGAAAGCAAGAGCAAAATTATACCTGTGGGCCGCAAAGTGGACCCCACTCGAAGGTGGAGAGTGGGTGAGTTCAGCATTCTGGGAGGGACCAGCAAACTTGTGTGTGTGGGAGAGACAGCTGATTACGAGTATTTGGGGGTAAATATAAACATTACAGGAAGAGGCATCTACCGGAACCACACAAATAAATTGATTCTGAAGGGGAAGCGAATCCTTAACCAAATGAAACTTATAGGGAGAAACAGTTTCAATAAGGTTTTCGTGGGGAAAACCATTTGGGAAATGGTGGGGCTGCCAAGTATAACATACGGAACGGAAGTGGTACCCCTAAACCAGACGGCCGTAAAGAGCTTGGAAATCCTGCAGAACGATGCAGGCCGATGGATAACGGGGTCGAGTAATGCCGCAGCGCTAGAAGCAATCAGGGGTGAGCTTGGGTGGATGAGGATCAAGGACAGGATAGACCTGCTGAAGCTCGGTTATCTTAATTATTTGGTAAATCTCCCCGACAGCCGATGGTGTAAAGCAATGTTCCTGAGAATTTTCAACTCAAATATCAAAACGGGGTGGATGGTCCAAGTGAGGGGGCTAGTAGAGAACTACTCATTGGAGATCTCGGACCTGGACGTTGGGGCAAACCAGGGTAAAAAAATCGTCAGAGAAAGGGTCAAGGAGGATTGTAACCGTAATTGACGAGAGGGGGTCAAATCAAAGAGGTCTTTGGGTGGCCTGCGTGATAAAGAGAAGCCAGGTTTTGAAGAGTACCTTGATGGCACCTTTGGGGGGTCACTGTTCAAGCCGAGGTCGCGATCCCTGGAGCTGAGGGGGAAAATTGGGAAAGACGGTGAAAGGGAGTGCCAGATGTGTAACTTGGGCATGGTGGAGACCCTGGAACACTTTCTTCTAGAATGCCCAAAGTATCAGCCTAAAAGAATGAGATTCACTGGGAGTATAATGGGGAAGTGGGATGGGAGAATGAAGGACATGTGGTTAGGGGAAGACTCAAAGGAGAGGGTTAATATGCTAATCGGAGAGATTGGGAAGAATGGGACAAGGGATATTATCAAGCAGTTCGTCTCCGAGTGTTGGGAGGAGAGGAGAAGCGTGGGAATAGGGAGGCCGTTGGGAGTACAGGGGTAACCATGCCCTTCTCGTCCGAGAACCGCGACAAATCAGCGGCTGGCCAAAGTGTTATTATGTTATTATTGTGTGACAATGACGACGAGCCAAAACAAATCATCACTTCAGCCATGTCAAGGGGACGTCCAACCTAACTTTGGTCAAATATCATGTAATTTTCTTTCAAGTGTAAAAAAGTCCCAAAATGAATAACCCCAATAAATTATATACCAAAATGCTTGGAATGAAACATAGAACATGCGGAAACTGAAATTTGCCATGGAACTGCTGCCATGTGTAAATAGCACCACCTGAAAGTCTGCTGTGGCATAAGTAAGAGAACAAAATTTTTACAATAAAATACCTCAAAATAAAATAACAGCTGTATTCTATAAACATTGAAGTTCATACTCGAAGAAATCTTTTCCTAATTCATGAAAGTAATAAAGATTGAGACCAAATGTTATAAGTGGAGTGCTCACTGACTGAAGGCAGACATTTTCTTTTGTTTATGTTTTGATTTGGGGAGTTCAACAAAGGTCAACTTGAAGGAGTCCAGCAGAAGAAGTATGGAAGGACAAAAGAGTGTCTCCCAATATAAAAATGTATGTGTTACTGACTTACTGTAATGGTTTGGAAAGAAAATATGATATTCTCCTATGTAGAATGCACTGCAAAGTCATACATTGTAGTTAAATAAATATATTTACAAACCCCTTGCACTGTAACCCCTTTTATCCCATGCACCAATTTGATAATGATTAAATTGTTAAATTTGTCTGGTTTATCAATAAGTATAATAGCTTTGTTTAACTCTTGGACACCAATACACTCATGATATCTGTTGGAGAAGAAATAAGGGTAACTGTAACCTGTCACTGCAATGAACCATCTAATGTACTTAAAAGTACATTGTTATTCAAAACACATCAAATCAACCTTACATAACCATTATTGCATGTACTCTCCCCAAGGAGGTTTATTGACATATTGAGATCAGAAGGGCACATCCAGAGGGTCTCACATATTTTTTTCAAGAATGCAGTACACAAAGCAATCCCAAAAAGGTGACAAGTGAGCTCCATTTGACACATAAAATTCCTGGGGGGGGGGAGGAGGGGGGAAGGGGAGGGCTCGCTTCCTTGTATTACTGTACCTCCGGCACTCAAGGCATATCCCTATTTTTCTCAAAGTTCAACTCTTTTTTTCTTTTTAAAGATCCTGGCCACACATGTTCCAAACACTATAAGACAGGTAACCCTCCAAATAAGTGTATCTGCAAAAATCATGTTACATTGCAAAACATTCTTTTTAGACTTTTAGTTCTGGACCTTTCATGCTTCTTACTTCCAACTATAACACTTAATTTATCGATTAATGGGTAAATAGAAAAGTCCTGCCATAATCAACATTTTGAGTTCCATAAGCCTTCAAAACAGCTCTGATAAAAGTGTCAAACATCAGATCTGTGGCTTTATACAGAATATTTATTAGGTTATTGCTTGATAAGTAATGGGAACAAAATCTTCACCAGAAAATTCTGCAGCAATACAGTTGAGGGTATAGCAGGCACTTTGTAACAAATTGTAACAAATCAACTAGTTATAAAAAAAAATTTAAAAGAGTGAAAAAGTACCACAACTCTGAAAAAATGTGGGAAGAAACATATGCTACAGCAGCTACACAGGCATTGTTTCCCATGATGCTCGATCACAACACCAAATATCCTTCAAATTGGAGTAGCAATGGTTGAGATACAAGGGAGAATGTTGGTACATGTAATGATGAATGGGTAAGAGGACAGAGGTTACCACTCCACGGCCCTAGATGCACCTTTGATTTTCCAACTTCCAGGTCTGGGGCATAATAATCGCAACACACCCACCTTATCAGTTCATAATTTCAGTAAAATAAAAGAAATTATCAATTTGAATTAATTAATAGATGATGGAAAATATTTGGCTTCCTTCGCCTTCTCGTACTATTTCATTACCACAAACAATATCAGTTTCATGCCGACAAACGAAACTGAACGCATGTGGTCTGGTTAAAAAGTAACTCGGCATGAATAATGATGAAATTGCGAATATTTCGTGTATTTCATTTGTTTAAAAGCCAATTGCAGCTAATATTGACCGTGCAATCGATAATTCGTTTCGGTTTTGACCACACGGCCACGCTGACACTCAGTGACAGCGGTTATGTTTATTGTGATATGCAAATTGGGGGATGGTTTCCGGTGAAGGAGATTTGTCACATTTGTCAGTGTAAAACGATCATAAAAGACACTGATCGACGCTTGTATTACTATGGTTGGTTGCAAGAAAAAACTAAATTCTCAGCATCGTCCAAGCGCACCTTATTTAAAAGCACGAATGCATAATTTTCTACCCATCTTCAATCGGTCCTTTGCAGACATCAACACAGTCCGTGGTAACTTACAACATCACAACATCGGGGGAAATCAACACGCTCAATATAGTTCCAGGTCACTTAGTTTAAACATTATTTTATTTCATAAATAAATACAAGTGCACAAGTTATGAAATAACATGATTTAACAAGAGCTTGTGAAATCTGGATTCAGCAGCAAGCCGAAACTTATGTAAGCTGTTTCCAACTGGCAACACGCACAGTAAACTTTCATGGCATTTAATACACTTTTATCATCATGAAATTATTTTGAGAATAGTTGTAAAAGAAGGGGTAAAGGACAGAGAATACCCAGGGTCAAGGCAGCTGTTTCCTTACTTAAGTGTCGCGGAATGGGAGAGACAGTTGACGCTGCAATGAGGTCAGCTTAAGTACATGTAGACGAATTAAGTGGTGAAGAGCGTTTAACAAAAGGATCTCACCGGAGGTCCGATTACTCTCACGGATAGGTAAAGCCCCAATGGAATTTGGTGAGAGGGTGTCATGGGAACAGCCATGCTGTACTCCGATGAGTGAGCATCTGCGTCAGGTCCGCAACGCTCAGTTGTCGAAACAATGCCCGCGTTTTAGTTCCCAATCCTGCTTTGGCACCATGCACCATTTGGCTAAAGGAAGAGGTTCACAGCACGAACAGTCAGTAAAATCTTTTTGTGGTACTTATATAATTGTGCAGTTTTTCAATGATTTCTATGTTACTTTCCACGGTATACGTTACACATCCATTTAGTAGTATGTCCGTGGTAATTGTGAAAGAAAGGGTAGCCAGTGTATTAACTCTAATATCTGCATAAATCGGACAATGGAATAAGAAATGGTCGCTTGTTTCACGGGTGCCACACGAACAGTCAGGAGAATCTGATAAGTAATTTCTAAACAAGTGGTCATTTAGGTTACTGCAGCCTAAACGAAGTCTACAGTGGTGTATCTGTGCCTTACGATCCTTATTGCGTTTGAAGTAGGTAGGGACAATCGACTTGTTTCTATTTAAGTAAGACTTGAAAATAAGCAACGAACTATTATCTCTCACGTGTGGCGGGAGGGCATTCCATTGTCGCGTAGTTGATGGCAGGAATGATTCCTGGTGTCGTTGAGTGCGGCAAAATGGGACAGTGAGATTGGTATGTTACGGAGACTATACCCATGAGACTCGGAGGCTAAGGGGGGAATCATCAACGACAGATATGATGGGGTCATTCTATGGAACATTTTAAAATATTGTATCAGTTTATGTTTCTCTCTTCTTACTTTTAGCGTTTCCCACCCAGTTTCTACATAAATAAGTTCTTTACTGACACTCCGTGTGGCGCCTGTCGCAATCCGTGCAGCTTCGATCTGAATACGTTCGAGTTTTTCAGATTGGAGTTCAGAACAATTGTCCCACACAGAGTCTGAGTACTCCAAAAGTGGTCTGATGAAAGTAAGGTTTATTGTTTCTTAAGTTTTGCGGTCAAATCTGTATTTGAATTTTCTCATGATGCCGATTCTCTTCCAAGCTTTAGCTGCTATCGCTTCGATGTGACCATCCCATGAGCCCTGATTGTTTAAAAGTAAACCAAGATGGGCGTGACAACTAACTTCTTCTATAGTCTCGTTACACATTTTCAGGGGTGGGTGATTAATCCTTATATTTTTACGTGAGATAAGCATAGACTCGGTTTTTGATGGGTTAAAATCGACGAGCCACTGCTTTGACCAGCTTTCAAGTTGCATTATGTCGTGATTTAGAATATCAGCAGCTAAGTCGGGATTTTTTTATCAAGTAGATAGTCGTATCATCAGCAAACAAGCGGATGTTGCTGGAAATATTATTAACTATATCGTTGATGTATATTATAAATAGCAAAGGACCAAGGATGGATCCCTGAGGCACGCCTGCCAGAATTTGTCGCCACGTGGAGGCTTCAGAATTAATGACCACCCGCTGTTGCCGATTACTCAAATATGATTCGAACCACCGTAGCAGATTACCAGTTATTCCTATTTGTTCGAGTTTAAAAAGAAGACCCTTGTGCCAAACTTTATCAAACCTTTTACTAACGTCGCAAAAGACAAGGCGGATTTCTTTACCTTCGTCCAGGGTAGTACTAATAGTATTATAAATTTCTGTGAGTTGTAGAGTAGTTGAATCGGTGGGTGTGAATCCAGACTGGAATCGCGTAATCAAGGAATTTGACTGGAGAAACGCCAGTACTTTCTTGAATATACACTTTTCGAAAACTTTGCCAATGCAGCTAAGCAACGATATGGGCCTGTAGTTTGTTACTAGTTTCGGATCGTTCTTTTTGAATATAGGGGATACATTAGCTTTTTTCCACTCAGACGGGATTACACTGGGATAAGAGGTAGTTGAAGATATCTGTAAGTGGCTTTGTCAAACTATTTCTACATTCCTTGAGAATTCTCGGACTTATGTTGTCTGGTCCACTTGCTTTTGAAGTTTTTAGAGAATTTAGGGCACCAATGACGTCATCGGTCAAAATTTGGATATTTTCTATGGTCGGACGGCGAATATTGTGACTAAGGGGAGGTAAGAAGGCATTCGAGTCGTCCACTTCGGATATCTTACAAAAGTAGTCGTTAAATGCTTCTGCCTTTTCAATATTCGATGACAGGTCACGATTCTTGTATTGAAGGGCGGGAATGTCTAGTTTATGTTTGTTCATAAGTTTGTCGAGTGTCTTCCACCAGTTGGCAGAGGACTGTGATTTGTTGTTGAGATCTTTTTCCAGTTTAGTGAAATATTTATCTTTAGCATTTCGAATTGCAGTTGTGGTTTGGTTTCTCTTCTTGCGATATTTTGCCCATGCCTGTGATGTGTCAACTCGTTTTGCATGTTGGTGAATACGTTTACGTTGGCGAATAAGTTTTCTGATATCGTTATGGAACCACGATGACTCATTTTGCCGGCATGTGACTAATTTTCGCGGGATAAATTCTGAGACAGTTGACTCGAGATAGTTCTGAAAATCACGAGTTACATCATCGCCCGAAGAGTAGGAGAGCACCTTATTCCAGTTCGTTTCCATTAATGTGTTGTTCAGATTGGTGTAGTCACCTTCGTTGAAGAACCACATTTTACGTTTGTGTGCTTGGGAACGCTTGACGGGAGACTTCAATACAGCTGTAATGGGACAGTGGTAGCGTATGCGGCCATCGTGAAGAGGACCGTCGACACCACACTCAGCAACAAAAGAGGTATTGTTTGTTATGATCAAATCGAGAAGGGAAGTTGAGGTTTCCGTAAAGTGTGTTGGTTGGTTTAAAAGTTGCGACAAGTTATATTGCTCGAGGATGCGTTGTATTGGGCCGTTTTGGTTTGTCAGTTGATCGTCATTGAAGTCACCGGTTATAACTACGTTTGACGAGTCTGTGTCTAATGCCTGTTCAATGGAGGTAGCTATCAAGTTCTACGATTCTACACTTGCGTTTGGGGGACGGTAGAAGGTCCCCAGGAGGAAATGACAAGCTTTGTTATTAATCTCAAGCCACACGCCTTCAATGCCCGAAATCTCAAGGTCATTCCGAACTTTGAAGGGGATATCGTTCTTTAAATAAATCATGATTCCACCACCTCTAGAGTCCCGATCTTTTCTAACGGGTTGTTGAAATCCCGGGAACAAGAGGTCATTATTTTCGTCATTGGCATTCAACCAAGATTCAGTGAAAATGCAAATGTCGTATTCTAAGGCCTCGCAACGTAATGTATCAAGTTTTGGAATAAGACTTTGTACGTTGAAGTGTAGCATAGATGTTCCACCAATTCTCTGTGCATGATGATAGTAGTCGAGGGGTTGTTCAGAGGATCGGGATGACGAATCATCACTAGGACCTGGGTTCGTCTCAATGTCACCCGACAGAGTGATTAATAAAGCGATACAACAATAGATGCATGTAATAATGAAAGAGAGAGGTTCGAGGGACCACCGGTTCATTTTATATATATTTGCCTGGGTATATGAGCTGAGGAGCATGACTGGGAAGTGTGGAGGGTTAAGTAAATTTATTGGGTTTGACTTTAAATCATTGACTCTTGGTACAGGTATTGTGATATTGTTACAAGTGATTCTAAAGATCATTAGAAAAATACCACAAATGCCGTAACAATAAATCAATGCAGCGAGAACACTTTCACCCGGTTTTAATGTCTTGACACTGTGTCTGCCATACCGTGCGACTGAATAAAATAGACCCACTCTCATTGTGTACGTTGATATGTCAATCATTGTTTAGACTTACGAATGTGTGGGAAGGTACATCATATTTTCTGAGATATCCAGGTCACTTGGAATATACTTCGTGAAAAAGTGATTTCTGAAGCATTCTGCTTACTTGTTATGAATATTGCCTTATTTTATGTGTATCGTCCCGATTTTATACACTCGGTTATTTTTTTGGTTCATGTTGTCTTTCTAGTGCGCAATAATTCAGATTTTTTGTCAACAAAAAAGTTCAGACGGCCTGTAAACACGAGAGGGAATTTCGAACCATGTTTTGCAGTTATGACATTAACAACTCAAGTATTTGCTGTCACCTGTTTGCAAATCCGCTCATACATTGTCTCGAACAAATAAAGGGCGTGATCACGTCGTTGCATTCTTACGATTGCCCAAATTGAGTATTTCTGCAAGAACCACATCGTAATCACATGACCGGAAAAACATCATTGAAACATGGCCACATCCGGAACATCCAAAATTTGTGTTGGTGTTATTACATTCAAACGTCAAAACCCACCAGAGTGTGTGTCAAAAAAATGCTTTCTCCGAGTCTGTAGTATGTTATCATTATATTGAGGACAAGGCTTTCGAATTACCGATTATTTTGTGGTTTTACCGGTTCGTTACTTACGCCATTTGCAAATTAATCTTCTTCCAAATCCTAAAATTAACTTTTTTTCCTGAAAAAAAATATATGTACCTTTTCTATGCACTTTACTCATTATTTTGATATATAATTTGCCTTTCCTTACTTCTCTTATCTGTTTCTGAGGCATTGGGAAAAATGTCAAAAAATTGACCAAAGTTAGGTTGGACGACCCCTTAAATATATCACAAGAAGCGAGATTACGGTTAGGCAATCAGAAGTCCATCACTAGAGATTACTTTTCTTTGTTTTTTATCATGGGGGGGGGGGTTTGTAAGGGGGGGCTAATGTCGGTTCCCTGAAAAAACGGTACAGGAAAAAATGGTACACATTTTTGACACCCCCGGAAAAAACAGTACGTGGGGTAGGAAAAAACGGTACATGGGGGGAGGAAAAAATGGTACATGGGGTAGGCAAAAATGGAAAGGACATTTGAAATCTTTTTTATTTTAAAAAACCCAACTAATTTCTGCAATTTCTCTAATCTAACTGATTTATGTTGGTATGTTTGAACAGTAATATAATCAGCTTGTTAGGGTTTAATTCTTGTTATATTGATTGCTAATGAAGTTTTGACAGTGATACATTTATGTGGCCATCATGTTTTGACAGTTATACCAATATGTCATGTTTTGACTGTAATATTGGACTGTAGTTATCTTGTTTCTGGTTATATGTTTTGACTGTAATATTGTTTGATCTTCCATGCATCAATTGGATGTGTGCTTTCAATGCAATAATCCTTTTGTAACTGTTAGAAGTATTAGCTATATAATCTTCGTGGAAATGAGCAATGTTTATTGCAAACTGCCGGGAATTCTAACCGCGTGCATACCCCTTCAGACCCCATCTGAGGCAATAGGAAAGCTAGGCCTGTGTGATCCAAGATCCAAGTGAAATAAAATAAGGCTAACCGGGTCGCAAAGGATTTGTAAATCCCACATCGTCCCTGAGCGCCTTCGGCGCGCTGAAACCTTTCATTCATTCTCAATGTTTATTAGAAGTAAAATTATGGAGGTGATAGCAACAAACAAAGGTGGTCAAAAACTTATTTTTGAGGGGCACATGTATTCCAAGCATGTAAAACGTGGAGAAATTACTCGATGGAGATGTGTCAAACGGTCCATTGATTGCAAAGGTGCTATTACAACAAACCATGATCTCACAAATCCAGAGATCGAACGAACGAAATGATTTGACGCGCCGAAGGCGCGCAGGGACGATTTGGGGGACAAGCCCCTTTCGACCCCTTTAACTGTATAAGTTTTTGGCATGTCTGGATGTGGAAAAGGAGGGAAGGAGTTAAGGTAATCAGCGGCGTCTGTGTCTCCTGCGGTTCTTCTTGGGAGGAGGAGGATGCGTCGGTGAGATAGTTGTAGGTGGTGTTTTCGGATCAGGGGGAAGAGTAGGCTCTTCTTTGGTGGGGTACGGCCTGATCCTTGCTGCTGTTTCTTGAGAACTTTCTTGAGAGCTGTTGGAATGTCCGATGATCATATTGAGTACTGTCCTGGTCTTTTTTGGTTGTTGTATGTCTCCTGGAGTGTGGCACGGAAATACTCGCACGGGATCTCCTCCCCGAGGAATGCCTCCACGGAATCCGGGATGCTCCGGGAATCCGGGATGCTCTCCTCCTGGTCAGACTCCTGGTCCGAAGAAGCCGGAGAAGCAAGAGCTGGAGGGGTGGAAGGTGCGTCGTCTGGGACAACTTCCTGTACCATAGACAGATCTTCTTCCTCCATCTTCTCTTCAGATGAAGAGTCAGATGGGTTGGAGATCGATCTGTCACCTGACGACCCATAGTCCTCCGGACCCTCCTCCTGGAAGGGGGTGCCGAGCTGGACAAGGGTTGGTCAGGGGTGACAGGTGTTGACCCTTTGACGCCCTCACTTGCCTCCTTCTCTTCCTTCTCCTTCTTCTTCTTCTCCAGAAACTCCGTCATTCGGCGGGCATCTCGTCGTCTGGCGGAGGGTCCCTTCTTTCTCGTCCTCTTCTTCTTGGTGGCTGTCTTACTCCGGCGGCCTTCATCCAGCTTATCCGCATCACTAGGAGGGTGACCAGTGTGAGGGGAAAGCCCCTCACGAAAGGTACTACACCTCTCCACGGACGGCGGTTCCGATTCTCTATCAAAATCCACTGTCAGGTGAATTTTACCCTTGAGCACCTGGATACTCCAGGCGGTGGCAAGGGTAGCCTTCACTCTGACAAGTGTGTCTTGAATTACAAGTGGGAGCTCCATTGTTTAGTTGTTAGCACCTCGGAGTCCAAGGTGCGAATCGCATAAAAATGGCTCAGAGATGAAAATGCAACATAATCATGACCCAGATGAGTCAGCAGTCTCAGCAGCTAAGTGTAGGAATGAAATGAAAAAGTTGGCAAAGTCAACACATGACAAACCCAATCAGATTTACTCAAAAGCAACAAACATTTTAACAACTGAGGCTCAACCAAAACTGATATCAGCAGATGCGTGTAAAAGACTGATAAGAATACACCAAAGCGCAAATTTGCCGCGAGACCCAATAAACATTGAAGATTTGAAAATTGATGGAGCTTGGGCAAGAACTATTGGACCAACACCTCGTCCTTTTTTGATATATGACAATGGACCTGAGGCTGACAACAGAGTCATCGTGTTTTGCAGTGGTATCTGCTTACGACTCTTAGCAAATTCCTCGACATGGATGATGGATGGAAACTTCAGTATGGCACCTCCTCATTTCAAACAGTTATATGTTATATGTGTTCCCCTTGGGGATAGTGCAGTGTCTGTTGCTTATGCTCTTCTGCAGCGACAGACACGGGATACATATGAGGAAATGTTACGTGCTATCTTAGACAAGTGCAATACCCAGGAACTTTTCCCTGACCCCTCAGTAGTTATAACTGACTTCGAAATTGCTGTACGATAAGCAGTTTTAGCAGTGTTTGGCCCCCAGGTATGTTTGCAAGGGTGTTTTTATCACTTAACTCAAGCCACATGGAAAAAGGTGCAAGAACTGGGACTGGCAAATGCACCCAAGGGGAGTGAGGAGGCCAAACTATTTTGTGGCATGCTAGATAGTCTAGCGCTTCTGCCTGTTGCTGATGTGGCGTCAGGCATATTGCATTTGAAAGACAACACCCCAGAAGGCTTTGAGCCACTTGTAGACTATTTTGACAAAAACTATGTAACAGAGACATTTAGGCGTGTGAAAAACACTAACCAAGGTAGTACAACCTTTGTACTGAAACGTACACCACCACGGTTCCCACCCGAAAATTGGAATGTTCATTCAGCAACCGTCAATGGTGACCCTCGTACCAATAATCTTTATGAAGGGTGGAATAATAAGTTTTTCAGTCTTGTTGGGCATAAGCATCCATCAATATGGAGAACAATATTTTGGATTCAGACTGAACAATCCACTGTTTCTGCTCTCATTTTAAATGATTCTCGTGGTGCCCCTCCCAAAAAACGACAAAAGAGAATATACAAGACCTTAACAGCAGACTTATTAATCTTTGTCTTGATAGACAAAATGGTAAAAAGACAATTGTTCAGTTTCTGGAAGGTGGTGGTTATAACATAAGATGGAAGCCAACTTCAAAAAACTCATAAACAGTAAACCTGTGTAACGGATCTGGCAACAGCAGTTGAAATATAATATATAATAAAAGTTCTAAATTACTCTGTTATAATTCGTCTGCTCATAACAGAGGTGTAATTCTATTTTTGTTGGCTTCAAGTCATCTCCATGTTTAAAATGAATCGATGTACCTTATTGGTTCATGCCGTAGTGCATTGTGCTGTTGTTTCATTCGTCGAGGTGAAAGCGAGGGATCAATCAGATTCCAGTATTCGAAATCTTTCCCCGCGAAATTATCCTATATAAGAACGGTCTCGCTCATAATTCGTCGCCCCCGAAAGGGGTCGTTGTTGTTTTCCTTCAAAGAGTCCAACTACTGCAGAGACAGCCTGAGGCAGATTATACTTGCCAGTGATGGCCATCACTCATAATCATCCTCGAAGCGGCAGACTATACTTGCCCGAAAATCCAGATCGACTGCACCCTCGGGGAGAGGTAGTACCTTTGTGAGAGGACCCAACCTCCCACACTGGTCCTCACCCGAGGGTCCAACCGACATCAGTCAACGAGACCGCCTACCCACAACTGGAGACACCTGCCGAGTACCGGATCCTTTTCCTCCTTCAACACGCCTAGACATGTGACAGCCATCATACACAGCTACCGAGGGTCGAAAGGGGCTTGTCCCCCATACCGTCCCTGCGCGCCTTCGGCGCGCGAAATCATATCTTCTTGGAATTCGCCGTCCACGTCTTGGCATTAAAGCTCTAATTCAGCTGCGCCAGCACAACTGCCTGTTGAGGTTAGTTATGGGGACACTTTGTACCCTGTAAAAAAGGTTAACCGTAATGGGTACCGTCATCTGCGGACCCATTCAACTCGGCCCTGGTGAGAATCACCGTTTCTGACACTGATCCTTTCCAGGTCCGAGTTCTGTGGGAACCATTCAAGTTAATACACATGTTGGGTGGAAGTTAAACACCTTTTGGTTGAAAGTGTAGTGGGCCCGTGGTTTTTGATCCGTCATTCATATTCATGTCCATTTCGTATCATACTATTTTTGGCTTCTTAATAAACCACGTATAAACTGTTTTTCTATTTTATTGTGAATTCATCCAGACCACAGCACATAACTTAATGGTTATTCTACCTCTAGAGTTGAGTTATATTTTATCCATGGTTTGCTAGTTGACCCAGATCCTCACGAATCAACAGGGAGATTTCGGCCAGGGTTCTAGCCCCTGGGGAGTCGTTCACCCCACCCCTGTTACAAATTGGCGAGGCTACCAGGATCTGGTTATTCCAGCTATTTGCGTTATGGGTAATTTTTCTCGACAAGGTCTGCATTCTTTGAACGATTTAGATGAATACAGTTCATGGGGAAATTAGAGCTCGATTGTTGGTATGCTTAATTTCAATAGCTTTTGTTGTATTTTTTCAAATGCAAGGGCTTCTCCCCAATTGATGCAATTGTAAAACTTTGTAATCCTACTTAGTGGTTTTAAGTGGCACAATGAGCCCAAGTATACCACTGCTGGTGAAGTGGAAGCTCATAAGCTTGGTGTAATTAAAGTTTGGTAGACAAAGTCATTTTATGAGTGAGTTGAAGTCAAAGTTTATAGACTGTTTATTCTGTTGTTTTATTTTACTCTGCACCAGACTCCGAAATCTCACTGAAACTGGGATTAACAGGGTCCAAAATGACCCCCCCCCCCCCCCTTTGAGGCAAAGAATTTGAGATGGTATGAGCTGATCAGTCAACTCAGCCCAAACACTTATGACACGAATGTGAAAAATACCCGATAGAGGTTTTTTAGCATCTTGTTATAGATGGATTTATTTTGAGACTAGTAAAGGTATTGAAAGTGCCAGTGTAGCTCAAAAAGCTTGTTCGTGAAAAGCTGTAAGTGGTATTGGTCGTACAAAATATTTCTAGCTGAATTACAATTTTTCTGAAATTCTTTCACTTTCCAGGTTCATTATGAAGATAACCCATTTGGTTAATCAATCTGGGGGCATTTGAGGCAACTCAACTATGGGTAAATAGGAAGTGAAGTCGAGTTATATGCCCTTTAGTACAAAGTAGCATTGGGTTCATGCGGGATTTAACCTCACAATTTTTCTTTCAACTTTTGAAAATGTTTAAGGTCAAATTTAAATCTAATCAACAGGCCCAAGTTAGATGTTCGTTAAGGCATTAACTGTTAGGTAAACATGATTTAAGAAAGAATCTTTTAGTAAGTCGATAGTGAAAGCTAAAATGCTGGATGATTGCATTGCTCATTAGTTTGGATGTATTTTGTGTTACCGTAGGTAACACTCGGTAGTGACCAGAAAAGGATGTTTTTCCTAGGAAGCGAAATAAGACCCCGTAGTCTGCTTATATAAAGTAGGTAGTACACAGTGTGTTGGTGTGGCAATTTTCTATTGGCAATAGGCGTTGATGTATGTGGAACCTTTTCTATTAAACGGTAATCGCGACGTGTAGGAGTTTGTAAATATTTGTATATTTCTCTTTTAAGTTATGCTCCCGGCATCTTGGGTTCTGATAATAATAGGTGGTTTGTCTTCAATAGTCTGGATGCTGTTTTAATATTACGTAGATAATATTTGTGGATGTCATTGCGATACATCATTTAGCTCTGGCGAAAACTGAAGCTGTTACTGATATGTCAAACTGAACTAACCTTAGAGGTGTACATTTGGAGTGTCTTATATTGGGCAAGTAATTTACAGTAGAAGAAATATTGCAATCCCGAGGCTTGTTGTTTTGTGGGTAGTGGCCAATCTCTCATTCGTTTACTAAAATGTAAAAACTTTTCTTGAATGCTAGTGTAAAATAGTTGGTTGCTAGGAATTGTGTTCTCCGTGGATAGCCCAAAATATAATTTCCAAATTGACCATTAAATTTAAAATGGGGCACAATTGTGAGCAATCTATATATATTAAAAGGCTGAATACAGCTGCTTATTCTGCTCGAATATTGATATGTCCCATTGATAGTAATATATGGTTGATAGTGGAAGAGCCCGAGAGCTATCACATGTGTTAGATTAGTGGAAACCACGTGGCCTTGTTGACCTTTAGAACGTTACAATTAAATTTTGAATAGTTTTCGGATTATTGGCGGACTTTTAAAATCCAGAGAAATAATTTTATCCAGAATTTTATCTACATTAATTGTATTCTGGATATTTCACCCATCTTATTGGAAAATTAACCAATATATCCAGTATTTCGTATTTTGGAATTTCAGTAAATCATAAAGCAGGGGAAGCAATTAGTATTGCTGTTACTGCTGTACATTTAATTTGTTCGCTCCTCCAAGTAGAAATTGAATGTCTGTTTCACATTAATGGAGTGTACACCGTCACAAGAAGCTGGCAGCGGAGTAGGACGATGTAGCATGCAGTGTGTCTGAAAAGAAGTCGTGATTCTGCTGACGCAATTTTGCCAAGCCGTTCAGTGCTAGCAGAGAGAGCAGAATCTTATGAACGTGTTGCAGCAGATCCGAGATGAGTGGTGGTAATGGAAGAGAACTTCACTTCTCCAGAACAGAACGGCGTATGGTTTAGCATGCTGAAGAAGAAGGGAATTATCTTGCTTTCGAGTAGTGAAAAGAAATTGGAAACATTCCAGCAGTGAACACCAGAGGACTACGTCAGAAAAAGCAGAGAGGCAAGATCAAGATTTTACAGAATTTCTAAAAAGAGACAATAACTTAAACTGTATAATAGTCGGTAGAGAAATCATGTGTAATTTTGTAACACCTTGTTCATCTCCTTCATATCATCAATTTAAATTGTGCATATAATGTTTTCATGGGAATTGGCTTGGTGAGCCGGGTCTCGTGATTATAGAAGAATGTTTTATGTGGAATACCACATTTTTAATGAAGATTAGAAAATATTAAAAATTTATTGGAAATCTATTTAACAACTTCTGCATGGTTCTAAAAATGTTACACATATGTCTTTTTAAGGAGGGGGAAGTGTAACGGATCTGGCAACAGCAGTTGAAATATAATATATAATAAAAGTTCTAAATTACTCTGTTATAATTCGTCTGCTCATAACAGAGGTGTAATTCTATTTTTGTTGGCTTCAAGTCATTTCCTTGTTTAAAATGAATCGATGTACCTTATTGGTTCATGCCGTAGTGCATTGTGCTGTTGTTTCATTCGTCGAGGTGAAAGCGAGGGATCAATCAGATTCCAGTATTCGAAATCTTTCCCCGCGAAATTATCCTATATAAGAACGGTCTTGCTCATAATTCGCCGCCCACGTCTTGGCATTAAAGCTCTAATTCAGCTGCGCCAGCATAACTGCCTGTTGAGGTTAGTTATGGGGACACTTTGTAACCTGTAAAAAAGGTTAACCGTAATGGGTACCGTCATCTGCGGACCCATTCAACTCGGCCCTGGTGAGAATCACCGTTTCTGACACTGATCCTTTCCAGATCCGAGTTCTGTGGGAACCATTCAAGTTAATACACATGTTGGGTGGAAGTTAAACCCCTTTTGGTTGAAAGTGTAGTGGCCCCGTGGTTTTTGATCCGTCATTCATATTCATGTCCATTTCGTATCATACTATTTTTGGCTTCTTAATAAACCACGTATAAACTGTTTTTCTATTTTATTGTGAATTCATCCAGACCACAGCACATAACTTAATGGTTATTCTACCTCTAGAGTTGAGTTATATTTTATCCATGGTTTGCTAGTTGACCCAGATCCTCACGAATATGAAGAACAACAGGGAGATTTCGGCCAGGGTTCTAGCCCCTGGGGAGTCGTTCATCCCACCCCTGTTACACCTGTAAATGGTTATTATTTTGCCATTAAATGTCAATAAAACCATGAAAATATGAATGTCATTATAACCAGCTCTGGGAGCTGGTTATAATGACATCCATATTTTCATGTTTTTACTGATAATGTTACAAGATATTCCATGTTATGTTGGAAAATTACACCAACCTGGTTATTACTCTCCAAATCAATGTCAATAAAACCATGAAAATATGAATGTCATTATAACCAGCTCTGATAATGTTCCAAGATTGTTAAATAAGTGCCAGTTAATATTCATTTATGTCATTATAGTTATAGTACTTACATATGTTGTAACAGCTTATCACTTTATGTATATATGACACTGTTTGATTATTTGTGATTGTTGATGATATTTGAAGTTTAAGTGCTAAAATAAAATTCTTATAAAACTTTACAATTTTGGATGTATATTTCCTACCCTACCCTGCTGTACCATTTTTTCCTACCCTGCTGTACCGTTTTTTCCTACCCTGCTGTACCGTTTTTTCCTACCCCCTCAAAAATTGGCATTTTTGCCGTACCGTTTTTTCCATGTACCGTTTTTTCCTGTACCGTTTTTGTACTGTACCGTTTTTTCCTGTACCGTTTCTTCCTACATTCCTAATGTCTGGGGGATTTTGTCGGGGGGATTTTGTCGCGTACCCATACCGGTTATGGCCAGGATACTTATTTATTTACATTTACCGGAAAAAAAACAGAACAGGTCTCCATTTTTAGGGTTCCCACTGTGAACGGGACATTTATTTATGGTGATACGTAATGTACATAGCAGTAACGGGAGTTCATACTTCGGTATTTTGTACGGAAAGCGAAACGCTTGCGGAAATAGTGATCGCTCAGATTGTCGAATTGACAGATATACATGGTGTGGACAGTGGACAGTGGATGGACGTTTAACAGATACCACGCGCAAATGGTTAAACGAAACAGCGTGGGTAAAGGCGTCGATAGATAGTTCTTACGAAATCTATTAATTCTAACTTAATAATTACTTAACAAACTCTAGGGCACTCCCCCAAGTACGGCAAACTGGCAAAATATCACGGCAGTTTCACGGGTTAAACAGTCTGGACTGCCCTCACAGGGATGGTTAATTTTTATTTTCGGCACAACTCCCGGCGGACCTGGCGCCGGACGAATAACTAAGGACATCTAGTATTACCAACGCCAGTTACAAAATGAATACACTTAACCCCTCTACCAACAGCCGACTCCGGCGGCATTTAAACAATACCAGATCCCTATTGTTTAAAGAAGTGCCTCCTCTCTTCTCCATAGGTGTACACAATAAAACATAACCCATGTCGTCCCGACAAATATTTACCGTTCCCCCCTGAACCATTTGCAGACTCTAGCTGTCGATACCCTTAAATTCCAGCATAACCTCTTCGAGGCCATAGAAAACCTGGCGTCCTACTTAGCCAACAGTTACTGTTAAAAGAATTGCTAGAACAACAATCAAAAGTACACCTTACCCAAGTACAAGACTCGATTATGGAGATTAGAACCAATCCAGACACCAAGGACCTAAGCCCAAGTGAGAAAAACACATTTCTCCACGTGTCTGACTCAACCCTTTCCCGGTTCATTAAAAAAGACCTTGCCCATTACAAGGCAGCTGATACTATGAAAAACCGTGACTTCATGGTGAATACACTGCAGTCTCCTGACCCTCAGGGGCCCTTTTCACAGTTACAAACCCAAACGGATCTCCACACCACTGATCCCAAACGGCTAGCAAAATCCCCACCTCCGACGAACCCCAAACGTCGCAGGATGGGTATGACCAATATTGTGTCCGCCCAGAACCCCAAAAGCATTGAAAAGCAAGATAACTCCAACAGTGGTGAAACCAACCCCGTTCAGCACCCGAATCCCGCTGATCCTATACAAGATGTCACCCCTCTATGTCGGTTTCTGCCACCCTTACCCAGTTACAACAAGGCATCCTAACTGACAATTTGATCCTCCGAGATCTCGTACTCTCACCCTGTCACACGAGAGGCCCGTATATACGTGACCTCCAATCCCCAATATCTACTCATCCACCGACTGCACTACAGGACATCCCGTCCCAAGGTACTATTCGGTCTCAGATGTCTCCACCGGCGAAAACCTATTCCACCCTCGAAACCCCACGTTCGCCTCCCCAGAGGATGTAATTCCACCTGGGATCGGAGCCTATAGACCATTCCCTCTTAACCCACGTACTGACGCAACCAGAAACCCAATATTTGAGAGTAACATCTTACCCACCCGAACCCAAATAGCATAACAAACCACTACCCTTTTACCCGACTTTCCCCATCAATCTACCCATTTGTCGCACTCTCCCGGGGCGACTCACAAGGGAAATAACTTCAAAGACGAGGCACCCAGTCACGCGCCATCAAGGGAGATAACTTGATCCCATTTCCCAACATTCCTGAACAAGATGTATCCCTCTCACTGTCGGCATTTAAACTTTGTCCACTTTTGCTGAAAATGTTTGTTTTTATGATGTTAAATAAAAGATACTATATTATTTTATTAAATTATATATTTTATCTTGTATCTCATTGTATGTGGTTTGAGATCTCCACCGTGAAATCACTCCACCCCTGTTCCCAGAAAAGAATGAGTTTAAAAGGGGATCTTCAGATTTTTTTCATGGCTTTCCCTTTTCAGAAAATTGTTGTCCAACAAATTGTAATAAAACAATTCCGGTTCTGTACACACATCTCTAAATATCATGAGGACAATGTGCTTTGAATATTGAATAACTCCAAAGTATAATCAGTGGCAAGCATATTAACCCTGTTCAAAACACCTGCATTTTTGGCTCAAATTGAGGATTTCCTCTGTAAAAAACTGCCTGTTTCAGGGGTTGAGGGGGGGGGGGGGGGCACTAAAAATTTGCAAGACGTGACGTCCTATTTTTTATTCAGCTCCTTTTTACACCACCCACCCCCTACGTGCAGATTTTCTACTACCGTTCTCAGACACCCACCCCCACTCCCCCATTACAATCCAAAATAAACTTATAAACTTAGTAGGCACAGCTGTCTTTAGGGGGGGGGGGGGGGGGGGGTCATAATGTTCTTAAACTGGTACCACCAATTTAAACCTCCGTGGGCTGCTGTGGGCCCCAATCTACAAATGACAAGCTGTTCATTATCAGGCTTGGCCAGAGCAGGTGTACATATACGGGAACAAATTTTTATTTGAATTGTTCTGTCGGTATTCTCAGGTGTTTGCTACTTTCCTCTTCTATCCATACAAATTCTATTAATAAATAAATAACTTGGGTTGAATTTAGTGCATCAGAGAGAATTTTCCCAAAATATTGTCTGCACATTTTCTACATTTCGAACAAGACACCCACCCCCTACTAACGTGTGGTGACATTTTCCCAGATTAAGCCCAATATTCTCACATATAAAGCCTCCTGATGTTGTATTTATGTTAAGAGTGTGATGTACAACATCATCTTTAAGGTTTGAAACACAAATGATGGTATATATTAGCTGATATATTGATATATTTTTAAAAAATTCAAAAAATTGTACAAGCTGGAAATGCACATTTTTGGCGCACTCAAGAGACCCACCCACCCCCACGTCACGTCTTGCAAATTTTTGGTTCCCCCCCCCCCCCCCCCCCCCTGCCTGTTTGTTATATTTATGGAGAATTTTTCATCCGCAGTTCAAACAAATTCATTTTTTGCTAATTTAGGTGTATCAACCTGTTAACTGTTGCAACAAGGATGCCGTTAGGGGCGGGGGAATCACCCCTCCCTTAATACATAAAAATGGTCAAGGAAAAAGACCCATCATTGATACAGGTGCCACCATTTTCATACAAATTACAGTATCTCGACCTGAACTTATGTAATTATCTGTGGAGGGACTATGAACCCTCCCAATGGTGATTAATCTAATATTTATAGACCTGTCTTTGTCGAGCAGAGATAGCAGCTGGAGAAAAGGGCTCTTATTTCTTCACTTCTTTGACTGGTCTTCACATATTACCAAGTCACCTACTGCTACCAAGAAGGCAATGTAGCTACTGCAAACACTACAAAGTTTGGATAAAGTTGTTGAATGTAGAAATAACAAAAACTCTCAAAAATTTCTCTCTGTGAATACAGAAAGCAGCAAATTAAGTGACCAGATTCTGTACTGTAAACTGTTGACAAAAATTCTTTCTGCCATCTGTTCTCCAATGGGGAAATTCAAGAAAAGGGCATAAATTTGGATTTACCTCAGCCAATCAATCATCGCGTCTGAATATTAAGAGAAGTGTGTACACTAAGGGAATATATAAAAACTTGCGATTAAAGACAGTTTGGGTTTCCTCGGATGCACCAAACAATCAGACACCTGCAACTTCCCGTTCACCAATTCAGACCAGATCGAAAACTGAGTTGTATGATTCCACCAAAACTGTTTCTGTAAATGGAAATAAATGCAGGTAAATTAGCTTACCATCTCAGAACTTCTGACTATTTGCAACAACTACCCGAGGTTAAATATGGAGGTAAGCCCTGGGCACTGAATAAAAGGGATGGGGCTGGGTCAGTAGTTTTTCAAGGAACAAACAGCACTGAAAATTCATCAGATGCAAGCTAATACATTCGACAAAGTGTGAGATTTCTTCTCTCTCACTTAAAACCATTCACCATACTTGTTCAATCTCCAATTAAATTTCCAAATCCCCCAATCATTTTTTTGAAGGACCAAAAAAAAATTAGGCTGTTGAATATTACTTGAGTGAGCCTATGGGATCATTCCAGTAAGATTCAACAGCCTATTTTATCGAATATTTTTTTAATTTTAATAGGAGGTGGCATGGCCTGTCAGGTAAAATATATATGTTTGGGGTGGGGTCTCAGTTAAGGCAGGGGTGGGCTGGAGTGGGGGGGGGGGGATATTTCTCGGCAAAATGAAGAATGGAATTTGTTTTCAAACCATTCAGTCTGACTTATTGTTAAATTCTCTACCTTCCAGGAAGCCAAATTACCTTGGAGAGAGAGCAAATGCTGCATGGAAGCGGGAATCACAGACAAATAGGCTCGTACATATTGAGTGGAACTCAATTATGTGGAACACTGCATTTGATGAACATAGGATGTTTGCTCCCAACTGTCGTAGTTTCCTGCACTGGGACATGTCTGCCGAACAAACCAGAGGTCTCGGGTGCAAATAAAAAATGATTTGTACAAAGTGTAACTACAGTTCAAAGTTATTTAATCTCTATGATGAGGTAAAAACTGGTAAGAGGGGACCCCCCTCCGCAAAACAAAACATTGGCTTAGCTGTTGGTCTCAGTAAAAACACCAATCGCAGCAGCATCATTACAAAAAATCAGCCCAAGTGCTAATATGACAGCACCACTTCGGGTATACAAAACACTTCAAATAAAGTTCTGTCAAAAATTGTAGACATTAATAAAAATGATACGAAAATGTGTCGCTCAAAACTTATTGAAAAACAAAAATCATCAGGGCGCAAAAACCCTAATGTTCTAAATTTACAAAGTGATGGCTTGTATAACAATAGTTATTACTCTGGAGTAGGAAAACACCCTTTCAACCGGCAACACAGGTTATATATACTGTTGCTGAAAATGTAACCCCTAACCATGACATTGCTGGTTTGGTAATACACAATAAATTGTATTAGTAAGGGCAAGCATCTAAAGTCGGGTCATAAATGTTATCCTGATAAATGCTTTGCAACCATACCATTTCAAAAAAACATAGGCGATGAGCGAACATGAACAAATGAAGCCCTTTCAAAGCTAAAGTCAGAAAGTGATACAGAGGTGGGACATATAACTACTGATCCTGATAGTGCTGCATTTTTAGCTGCGCAGGATTTATTTGATGAAGATGTGACCCTAACCCGTCCCATTCATCAACTAGATACTGCTCATGTTTCTCGTAGTCACAGAATGTTTTTAAAAAATCATACTGAATTATCGAAGCTTATTCATACGGAAGCGTTGAGGCGCCAGTTGAGTATTATTTCTATCTGGCACGTGCAAGTTAGCTATCTTGCACCTGCAAGTTACTATCTTGCACGTGCAGGTTAGCTATCTTGCACGTGCAAGTTACTATCTTGCACGTGCAGGTTAGCTATCTTGCACGTGCAGGTTAGCTATCTTGCTCGTGCAGGATAGCTATCTTGCACCTGCAAGTTAACTATCTTGCACGTGCAGGTTAGCTATCTTGCACCTGCAAGTTACTATCTTGCACGTGCAGGTTAGCTATCTTGCACGTGCAGGTTACCTATCTTGCACGTGCAAGTTACTATCTTGCACGTGCAGGTTAGCTATCTTGCACGTGCAACTTACTATCTTGCACGGACAGGCTAGGTGTGGATGTTTTATGTTGGGGGAGTGAATGGGAAACGTCAGGCATAAAGAGTAAAACTGGCTAGAGTTGCAATGGCGTCGGTGACGTCATAGTGAGCTCGCGACGTCATGACGACGTTGACCGCTGTCGATGTCCACAGAAATGAGTGACTGACACCTGCAAGTTGCTATCTTCCACCTGCAAGTTACTATCTTGCACATGCAAGTTACTATCTTGCACCTGCAAGTTACTATCTTGCACGTGCAGGTTAGTTATCTTGCACTTGCAAGTTAGTTTTCTTGCGTCAGCCACCCCAACCCCCTATCTCAGAAGCCCCGGCTCCCCATACTTGCCCCAGTGGCTTACATTCCCATATTTGACAGCCACCCTATCTCAGAAGACCCGGTTCCTCATACTTGCCCCAGTGGCTTACATTCCCGTATTTGACACGGTGATCTTACCTCTGCTGCTTGACCAAGAGCGACACAGTCGGCCTTCCCCTCTTCCGGAAGCCCTTCACGCCACGATTCCATAACCCTACCTTCTCGACCGAATACCCTCATCAGATCAGAGACCCGTCGACCTTATTCCACTAGCCCAGGCCTCCACGACCTGCGCCAGTGAACCGGGGACCCTACACCGAGCGTTCCGATTAAGAGCGGCACAGACACTCCCCCCTTCTTCCAGTACCCTTACCTCAACAAGCTCGAACCGTCGCCTGACAGGTCAGTCATTGCAGGTGATCAATATAATCCAGATGTAGAAGAATCGCTCGAAGAGTCGCTGGGATTAACTCTTTGATTACTAATTTTATCCTCGAAGGCTCATTTCAGGGAGTCGTTCGAAAAGCTGCTTCTGGAGCAGCTCCCCAGTTACACATCTGTTTGAGTCGTTTGAGGTGTCAGTTTTTGAGGGACTACTTTTGTGGCTACTTGTTTCGAGACCTTCGAGCCGACGGAGTAGGACAGGGTCGATCAGGGAGAAGAAGGGTCGAAAGCCTGATAAGGGACATCCCTGTTTCTGTTAAGGGGTATTGAGGCCCGGCCCAGCAGGGTCTACCCAACGGCACGGCCACCTATAGGGAGACATCGGCTATTCAAAGACACTACTGACGTCCAGTCACTCACCTCTGTGGACATCGACTGCGGCCATCGTCGTCATGACGTCGCGAGCTCACCGTGACGTCACCGACGTCATTGCAACTCTAACCGTTTTTCACTTGTTATGCCTGACTTTTCCCATTCACACCCCCAGCAGAAAGCATCCACACCTAGCCTGCGATGCAGTCAATGCGAAACGTACATATCCGGGCGGCTAGACATAGCCAATGAGCCTATAGTGGTTGTCTAAGCGGTAGGAATTTCCGTAGTCCGGGCAAATCCGAACCTAGGCCCGGCAAATTGGGGCTAGGTTGCACCCTTATATACTACTTTTGATGAACTCAACTTCAAATATGACTATAATGATGTTCCTCAAATATAACTGACTGGCTATGTTACCCTGCGTTGCATGGGAAAATTTAGGGGTGATATGAAAAGTACCCCCCCCCCCCTCCACCAAAAAAAAAAAAATAAAAAAAAATAACGGCCGCGTATTTTTCGACTCAGCCCGGCCTACGGGCGGCACACTCGGCCCGATACCGTCACTTTTTAACCCCCCACCATTAGATTCCTGGTAAAAAGTTACCCCTAGTAGACCCCTTTGAGGACCTATATCGGTGAAATCCATCAATTTAGCCCCTCCCTACCCCATCCCCGCCACTTTTTAAAAAAGTTACCCCAAGTAGACCCATTTGAAGACCTATATCGGTGAAAAAATATTTGGCCATAACATTCGATACCCCTCCCTGCCCCCGCCCCACCCCTCACACTTTTTTAAACCTGACGAGGACCTCCGCCATAAAAAAGTACTCCTAGTATACCCATTTTGGGCACTCTGGATGCCCCATATTCATTTCTATAGCGGACAGACAGACAGACAGACAGACAGACAGACAGACAGACAGACAGACAGAGACAGACAGACAGACAGACAGACAGACAGACAGACAGACAGACAGACAGACAGACAGACAGAGACAGACAGACAGACAGACAAACAGAACAGACAGACAGACAGACATTCTAAAATATAGTATAGACTTGCAGGTGCAAGATAGCTAACCTGCATGTGCAAGATAGTAACTTGCAGGTGCAAGACAGCTAACCTGCACGTGCAAGATAGCTAACTTGCAGGTGCAAGATAGCTATCCTGCACGTGCAAGATAGTAACTTGCATGTGCAAGATAGCTAACCTGCACGTGCAAGATAGCTAACTTGCAGGTGCAAGATAGCTATCATGCACGTGCAAGATAGCTATCCTGCACGTGCAAGATAGCTAACCTGCACGCGCAAGATAGTAACTTGCAGATGCAAGATAGCTAACCTGCACGTGCAAGATAGCTAACTTGCAGGTGCACGATAGCTATCAGGCCTGCACGTGCAAGAAAGCTAACCTGCACGTGCAAGATAGTAACTTGCAGGTGCAAGATAGCTAACTTGCACGTGCAAGATAGAAATAATACTCAACTGGCGCCTCAATGCTTCCGTAATTTCAAACTGACGCCAGCCGCCAGGGGGCCAGACACTATGCGAATTTCATGTTTCGCATTGACAAGATTCTCCGGCAGGTTCACCGTGGCTTAGTTTAGAGTTTTATCCGTGTGCAATAGTGCGAAACTGTTGAGTGGAGTCTGAAAAAAATATTAAAAAGTTTGGACCAACTCGCTCCAAACGGAGTACGAGTTGAGCCGAAAATGTTTCAGTGATTAAATTAGCCTGAGAGCGATGGACTCGTCCCACATGATATTTGAAGCAGACTATATATCCGGAAAATACGTTTTCTAAAAATAATACTTCCGCGATTCCTGGAAAAATAATTTTTCGTTTCAGTACTGAAACATAACTGAGCCAGTCAAGATTGGAACAACATCAACGAGGACGGCCCAAAAAAACATCCCTGACAACTCAGGGGTTGCCACAGGTAAAAGCTGCGTTTTGTTTAAGGTCTATAGGAACAGGCGAATTTCCCCAAATGATCAAAAACAAAAGAGTTCTAAAACAACTAAATTAAACGATTTTCGTACGGGGACACAATCAATGATACTGCTTTGATCTAAAGAATATTTAGTTTGCTGAAGTTGTCAACTAAAAAATATTTTTATTGTTGAAAATCAACTTTTAAAATGTAGATCGCACTAACAACAGAACGGAAAATTCGCACACGCAAGTATTAAATTAATAAAACCAAAATTAATCCAAAACATATATCTATAGCACTTTACCGAGAAATGAACTCTGAGGTGATTTTAAAATTAATTAAAACATGTTTTTAATGTCCATTCCAAAATAGTTTTCCAGTAATGACACCAAGACGTGACACCTTAAGAGACAAATGGCACATGCAAGATGTACATAACACCTTGGCTGGTGTATTTGGTACAGATATGGGTTTACTGACGTTTCGGCCTTGGGACGTTTCGGCCTGGACGTTTCGGCCTCCAATCGGGCCGAAACGTAGGGTTTTTTAATTAATTTTTTTTATGATAATTAATTTTTTGTAACTTAATTTCTTAACTTACCTTTATCGAAAGTTAATTTATCCGTATTAATCCGTAACAATCCTTGAATCTGTAAAAATCCTTGAATAAAATTGAATAAAGCGGGATTTAATTTAATGTTAACTCGTGTTGAAGATGAATGAAAGGTTTTAGCGCGCCGAAGGAGCGCAGGGACGATGTGGGATTTACAAATCCCTTGCGACCCGGTTAGCCTTATTTTATTTCACTTGGATCATGGATCACACAGGCATAGCTTTCCTATTGCCTCAAATGGGGTCTGAAGGGGTATGCACGCGGTTAGAATTCCCGGGAGTTTTCATTGGAGTGATAGATTGTCAAAGACCAAACCCTCAACTCCATTAAGACTATTAGAGAGTGGGCTCTATTCGGTTCCAGCTTAGCGATGGTAGAGGCTGAAGGCTAGTTGAAATGAATCAAATACAACAAGATTTTTTCCAGCAATCGGTGTTTTGACAAAAAAAAATGCACAGCAGTTGATACCAGTCTTTTGATGCATTGTTTGACACTTCTGATTAAAAGTTACTGATGAACTTTTTGAGTTTGTTTATACAAGCTTTTCGGAATAAGAGAGACTGATGAGTTGTTTGTATGTGTTGGTACAGCACTCTCAATCTGCTATCTTTGGTGACTTCTGATCTGCCGGTGACAATGGGATCAGACATTTTGTGTTTTTTCGAGGAGACTTCTGATCTACCGATGGAATATCTATATAAGATAGAGGTCCGAGAGGTGGAATCAAATCACATGCGGCATCCTATCTCCCAGAAGGCTTGATGGATGACTCCCGGTTTTTTCAAACTAAACTGTTGGAGCTTTCTCCATTCCTTTTTTGTAACCGCTATGGTCATATACCGGGGCCGCTACCAAACCGTCGTTGCTGTTTGGTTTTCTTTTTTCTTTTTCCCTTAAAATTGCCATCGCACAACATTATATTCTGGCTTGCCACCATGGTGTGATCCAAGTGAAATAAAATAAGGCTAACCGGGTCGCAAGGGATTTGTAAATCCCACATCGTCCCTGTGCGCCTGCGATCCAAGATCCAAGTGAAATAAAATAAGGCTTACCGGGTCGCAAGGGATTTGTAAATCCCACATCGTCCCTGCACGCCTTCGGCGTGCTAAAACCTTTCATTCATTCATCGGAATCAAATCACAAACAGCTAAGTATCCTTGCATGCAGTGTGGGGATGAAGTTCATCCCAGGCAACATGCCATAAGTTGTGACTTATGTGATCAGTGGCAGCACAGAATTTGTCAAACAGGTAAGTAATATTAAAACATTTAACTCTTTTACTCCTGTTGAGCAGGTGCTTCTAGTCAAGTGTCGTCTGCCTAAGCAGACAACACTTGACTAGAAGCACATGCTTAATTTACTGTAAAACATTCTTGTTGTGTGCTCTGACTTTTAACGAAATTTTGAGAAATTAGTGCGTCGTTTCCTTTTCTGTCTGTTTACATGTGACCTCTGCAAAAGGATGCAAATCATAGAAGAAGCTTCTAATCAGACTACCGACAGTAATGTTCCCCTGCTTGCAAGTATGATGGACAACGAAAGGTAATTTAATTTAATTTCTCGAATCGTTTTCTTCGTTGCGCGTAAAATAATTGTCTACTCCCTATTGTAATTGTATTTACTTCATTCTGTAATTTGGAAATTCAATTTTTCTATTTGAATATTGAATAGAAACTTACCTTTCTGGACAGAATAGATAATAAAGGATTTTATTAGAGGTGTCAATTGAACATTTTCCAATTAACACCCTAGTAACCTCTATTAGCTATCCTGTCGAGGTAATTTCTTTCACTATTGGCTGTTAATATAGGAGGCCGAAACGTCCAGGGCCGAAACGTCTCGAGGCCAAAACGTCCTAAGGCCGAAACGTCCCAATACCCAGATATGCATGGATGTTTGTTGACATTGATTGCTAAATCCAAATATCTAACACTGACGGAGTTGTACAATGTTGAACCTTCAAATGAAATGGCAATACATGATACAACTGAGTGGTCAAGGATAAATAAACTAATAATTTTGTCTCTAACACTAGATAAACAATCATTGTTCAGTCGATGGTGAACATAACTAATGAAAAGTGTGAAGCTCCAGTGAATCCTGAGCAAGCATTCGTAAGGTAACACATCTCAAGGTCTTTTGGAACTGGCGAATTTTCCCAAATGGACAAAAACAGATGGTTCCAAAACACGATAATTAAACAAGTTTCATACAAGCAATGACCGGCAATGGTACTGTTTTGATCCAAAGAATATTTGGGCTGCTGAAGTTTCAAACTAAAAAGTTATTTTATTGTTGAAAATCAACTTTTAAAATGCAAATTGCACTTGCAACAGAACGGAAAATTCACATTTGGAACACTTAAATTACTGAAACCAAAATTCATCTGAACCATGTATCTACAGCACTTTACCATCAATTGAACTTTGAGGTGCTTTTTGAATTATTTAAAACAGATTTTTAATCTCCACTCTGAAAGATTTTTTTAGTATCAATATTAAGATGTGTAACCTTAAAAATGCATGCTTAGGATTCACTGGAGCTTCACACTTTTTATTAGTTATGTTTACCATCAACTGAACAATGATTGTCCATCTAGTGTTAGAGACAAAATAATTAGTGTATTTATCCTTGACCAGTCAGCTGTATCATGTATTGCCATTTCATAAGAAGGTTCAATATTGTACAACTCTCTCAGTAAGATGTTTGGATTTAGCAATCAATGTCAACAAAGATTCATGCATATCTGTACCAAATACATCAGCCAAGGTGTTATGTGGTGACGGGTCGTTTCGTTCCTTTTCCTTTTTGTCCCCCTTGTCATTTCGTACCTTTACTTTTTCGTACTGGGTCGTTTCGTACCCTTTTAGGTATGAAACGACTCACCAAAATAAAAAGGAATGAAACGACTCACATAAAAAGGGGGACTCAGTTTTAGAGGGAAGTAGCGAGCGGGCCTAAATGACAGCTAAAAATGAACGAAACGACCCACTTAAAAGATGATACGACAAAAAGGAGATACTTGAAGTATTTAATTCGCCGGACAGGTAGTAGATTGCCAATAGAGGAGAGTGAGGAAAAATGGAATAACTTAATAAGCTAACACTTGAAATAGTGAAGGCCTCTGCCGATCGTAAACAGTAAGGAAAACGGGGTGGGTGGTGGGGGGGGGGGGGGGGTCGTAGGTGTTTGGAAGATACGCTTCAGAAGGTACCTTGGGTGAAATCATTTCATTTCTTAATTTTGTTGTGCATTTAACTTTTGGAATATGAACGCAGGTTAAGAGAGGGGGTGGGGTGCAGGGGGAATGATGGCCAGACCGATTGAATTAAAACAATGCAGTGATGTCCACGCTAAGACTGCATTGTTTTCAATTTGTTTGACTTGTTGCCCACCTTCCTATCTTAACCTGTCTAATACTCTACACTGCCTCAGAACTTTGAACCCCCCCCCCCCCCCCCCCCCCCCCCGTCCTTATTGAAATACCCCCTTAGTGGGTCCCCCTCCCTGGTTCGTCCACACTCCAACATTTAACCCTTTACTCAAGGCGAATAACTATTTTTTTAAATCATTTGTTTCAAAAACATAGCTTATGACCCCTCATTGGAATGAGCTCAATGAGCTCGCTCCAATGAGGGGCCATGAACTATGTTTTTGAGACAAAAATGAAAACATAATAAAAATTTGGATGTTGATCTTTGTGACTGGCGCTGGTTCGGTTGTGACGGTTACGTTAGGAAAAGGGTTAAACATAGATGCCATTTGACAAAATAATACAAATAAACATTGGAAGGGTTTGTGTTTATCAGGAAAATTTTCATTCCGTTTTTACAAGTGAATGTGGCTTCATTCAGGGCTAGGAGGTGTCTCATTTTGAACACTAAATTAACATTATTCATTCACTGGAACGAGCTGAAGTTAGAAATATATAATTAAAAATTACCCTAAAATATAGGTATATCGAAATTTTTAAGTACACACCCAATAATTTCAATATATTTTCGCCAAATAAGTTATGGTATGAACAGATTTCCACCAACAGCTTTTATTATTTAAAGTTTTCACTGAAATTGCCATTTTAGGCATAATGTTCATTAAAAATCTCTTTGTTATATTGATTTTTTTAAAGTTAAAAACTATGCCTAAAACTTTCGAATAAAATTTAGAAAAATAGAAGTGAAAATTACCCGAGTCGTTTCGTTCCTTTTTTGGTTCGAAACGACCCGGTATGAAAGGGAAAAGGTACGGAACGACCCGTAACCTGTTATGTACATCTTGCATGTGCCATTTGTCTCTTAAGGTGTCACGTCTTGGTGTCATTACTGGAAAACTATTTTGGAGTGGATATTAAAAACATGTTTTAATTAATTTTAAAATCACCTCAGAGTTCATTTTTCGGTAAAGTGCTATAGATATATGTTTTGGATTAATTTTGGTTTCATTAATTTAAGAGTTGCGTGTGTGAATTTTCCGTTCTGTTGTTAGTGCGATCTACATTTTAAAAGTTGATTTTCAACAATAAAATTATGTTTTAGTTTACAACTTCAGCAAACAAAATATTCTTTAGATCAAAGCAGTACCATTGCTTGTCACTGTTTGTACAAAAATCATTTAATTTAGTTGTTTTAGAACTCTTTTGTTTTTGACCATTTGGGGGAAATTCGCTGGTTCCTATAGACCTTAAGGGTCCTACTGGAAACCGGAATCACCCAGAATCCCCTTTAAAGACCGGAATCACCCGGAATCCCCTCATATTTTACTACATGTTCACCATATATAGCACTTTTAGCAATGGAATCCTATCTAATAAGTTTCCACGTTCAATACTTAGTAAATTTCAAAGGATTTCAGGGTACAGGAAGCGGTTAGCGAAGAGTCTTCCTCGTTTAGAAGCTTTTTTCGATCAAAACATTTTCCAAGGGAAGTAACTTGTGGCGTCATTTTGAACTCGATGTTTTATCACGCATCGCCAATACAACACAAACATCATAGCCCGAGAAGCAAGAATTGACTATCAAACTTGAAGCTCACTGGAATGAACTAATCAAGATTATAATTTGCTCAATTTGAATGAGAACTTTAGCAAATCATCATCTTGGTTGGCTCATGACTGTTCGATCGATGAAAGGTAACGGAATGATAATAATCATTCCGGTAATGTCTTCTCATCAAAATCTATATTTGAAAAAAAACCTACGATTGGAAACCCCCGAGGATGATTTTTTATTACTAAAAGTGCTAAATATGGCGAAAATGTAGTAAAATATGAGGGGATTCCGGGTGATTCCGGTCTTTAAAGGGGATTTCGGGTGATTCCGGTTTCTAGTAGCACCGCATCTTAATATTGATACAAAAAAAATCTTTCAGGTTGGAGATTAAAAATCTGTTTTAAATAATTCAAAAAGCACATCAAAGTTCATTTGACGGTAAAGTGCTTGTGGATACATGATTCAGATTAATTTTGGTTTCAGTAATTCAAGTGTTCCAAATGTGAATTTTTAGTTCTGTTGTTAGTGCAATTTGCAATTTAAAAGTTGATTTTCAACAATAAAATCACATTTTAGTTTGAAACTTAAGCACTCCAAATATTCTTTAGATCAAAACAGTACCATTGTCTGTCATTGCTTGTATGAAACTTGTTTAATTATCGTGTTTTGGAACCATTTGTTTTTGTCAATTTAGGAAAATTCGGCAGTTCCTACAGACCTTAAATTATTCTTTTGTACTTGTGAGATGAATATTTTTCACCAGATTCCACCTTCCTATTTCCAGACTTACAACAGTGAATGAGTGAGCAAGAGAGTCGCAAAGTCTGATATCATTGAACACCGAATCTGACTTTATGAAATACCGAATCTGCAGTGGGGTCATGCCAATGCTGCACGGCGGGGGGAGGGGGGGGTGGCAAATATTTACAGTGACAGCGTGGGAAGGGGTGTGCCTAAACACTGCAGGTCACCACAACACTATCATTTTACTCAACAATATTCACTCGGTTCTCCTAAATACCAGAACCCACCAGAACCGCACAGAACCCCCCTGAACTCCCCTCTAAATTACATTTGCGCAGTATTTTACGATGCATTATGTTTATTTTATGTAATAAACCTTGCAGGAAAGAAGAACAGAAGTAAATTAATTCTTACAGTTGCTTTTGTCTAGGTGGTTCTGGGGGTTCTGGTATTTAGTGTTTTTCTCCTAAATACCAGAACCCCCCCAGAACCTCTCAGATTTTCCCCAAAGAACCTCCTCTAACTTGCTCTGAGTTACATTTACACATTGTTTTCGAAGAAAAGATTCCATTTCCAGACTGTTTTAGAGTTCTGTGGAAAACTAAAACATGATTTATTCTCAAATTCGCTCTCA
Source organism: Pictodentalium vernedei (assembly GCA_031216915.1). Taxonomy (NCBI): domain Eukaryota; kingdom Metazoa; phylum Mollusca; class Scaphopoda; order Dentaliida; family Dentaliidae; genus Pictodentalium; species Pictodentalium vernedei. The sequence goes on from CM062294.1 coordinate 186,099,240, forward strand.
TTTCAGCTGAACATTTAAGGGGCTATATAGGTAATGGAATTTTGTTTGTTTTGAAATTCTCACCTCTCATATTCCTTAAATTCAGATTAAATATACACAAATTATACATCAAAATGAAGGTTGGGATGAACACGAAAAACATACGTAATCAACTCATAGAGTTGACAGCAGGCACCACTGGTTCCTGGAAGTCTGCTATCGTATTTGCACCAGAACTGACATTAAAATAATATTTCGCAAGAACAACTCGTGGCCGAATGTGCTTCAGATGTTCAATAACAAAGCTAGGCATTCAAAACGCTTTCGAGTGCAGCTATAGGACTGCATTTTGGAAAAGGACAAAACTGTCTGCATTTTTTATTGGAGATGGTTTCCATGCTCGACAGACATGCGCAAATCATTCGATACCACGAATTTCCATCGAAAAACAAAATCGTAACAATTTCAACAGGCGTCATGATACCTTGCATTGAATATGGCAACTTTGCAGTCTCTATCTAATAACAGTATACTGTATGAAGGCGATCTTTTTCATTATTTGATTTTAGATGGCGTTGTTTTTACATGCCTTTTCCGTCCAATGACGTCGACCGGAAATGGAAAGTATATTGAAACATTAACAAAAGCAAAGGCTGTGGAATTTACCCCCATGCAACTCTGTTGCCGTGTTTTGAAGAAGTTTGATCCCCAAGCTTTGTTCTTGGATATGTAAAGCACATTTGGCCACAAGTTATTTTTGTGAAATATTATTAACTTATCAGTTCTGTTGCGAATAAGGCAGCAGACTTCCAGGAACCAGTGGTGGCTACAGTGGACTCTATGAGTTGACTACACATATGTGTCGTGTTCTATACATCTCAATCTTCATTTTGATGTACATTTTGTGTATATTTAATTTGAATTGAAGGAATATCAGAGGAGAGTATTTTCAAAATAAACAAAATTTCATTACTTATATAGGCCCTTAAAATTTAGTCAAGGGAGTTAACTCAGAATTTTGCATTCACTGATTGATTTGGCTCATCGAACAAGAGCCAACATCATTGCTCGAGTATCGAAAAACTTCAGCTTGTTAATAGTTCATAGAAAATGAATTTTACTCTGTAAATTTGGTCTGGATCTCACTGAAGACTCGGACCAGACCTAATTCACTGAACTCATTCTGTAAATTTCTAGCACTCAACCAGTTAAAAAGTAGCATGGTATTGTACTTAAACACCATGGTATAAATACCCTGGGATATCATGGTATTTGGGGCACACACATGAAAGTCAATCGAAAAGTGAATATTAAATACAATCTAAATTAAATGAAACCAATTTTGACTTATTTCTGACCAAGGCCGTTTCCTTTGACCTTGTTTTTTGATAATACATGTAATTCAGTGTAATTGGGTAGTAAATGGGTGTAATTGGGTGATCAGACTTATTGGGCAGTATTGGGTAAATCGAAGCGCCATTACATGACCACCTCATCAAGCAAAATGTTGATCTCAAGTTGCAATCAACTTGCAATCAACATTTTGCTTGGTGAGGTGATCACTCAAGGGCGTGTTGTGTTTATATTTAAATGCACAGATTTCTTGCAAGATGTGTTTGTATTTGTACGGGTTTCTTTTTTCATGACTTTCTTGTTATTTTGTATGATATATTTTGTATATACCATGTGCCAGTATTGAGACGAATAAAAAAAATAGTTTTTTTTTAAAGTTTTGGACTTAATTCAGAAATACCAGAAATAAATTGACAATGACATTTCCTTGGGTCAATCACAGGAATAGCCCGATTGCGATCAGCCAGGGCCAAGCAAATGCCGACACAGGTATGAATTGGTGAATAAATTAAATTTCAATTTCCTATTGAATGTTAAAAGAAACTGGAAATGGAACGTTTTCCCCGAGAGCAGCGTGCAAATGTCATTTAGAGGGTGGTTCTTTGGAATTCTGTGCGGTTCTAGTATTTAGGAGAAAAATACTAAATACCAGAACCCCCCACAACCACCTAGACAAAGGCGACTATAAGAATGAATTTACTGCCATTCTTCTTTCCTGTAAGGATTATTACATAAAATAAACATATTTCATCGTAAAACACTGCGCAAATGTAATTTAGAGGGCGGTTCTGGGGGTTCTCTGCGGTTCTGGTATTTAGGAGGACCCTATTCACTCATTGGGCTAATAAAATGCCAGTTGCATGGTTTGGGGTCACTTATTGTTGGCCTATACAATCCGAAAGGCTGATAACCCTGCCTTGCATTCAAGGGGAAATGGCGAACAAAATCACTGCAGGTCTCAACAAAACTATCTTTTCATCAACAATATTCACTCATTGGGCTAATAAAATGCCAGTTGCATGGTTCGGGATCACTGGTCACTTAGGTTCCGCTCTACAGTTTCGCACTATTGCACAGGGGTGAAATTCCAAACTTAGGGCATATGTTGAAACTAAGGCCATGTAAAACAGAGATATATTTTTAGTATCAGATATATGATTACATTAGGTTTTTTGTTGGACAAGAGAATTTGAAGTTTTGGTCCCAAAGTTGGAATCTGATACATAGGGGTAAATTACCAGATGAATTATGGGAAACAGTGGCTCCGAAAAATTGGCTAATTTTCCAAAGGTAATTTTTACACGTGTATGTTACCAGACAGGTAACTAAAAAATGAGACGGAAACATATAAAAAAATTTTTGCATTTTAGAAACAGGGGATGCTCTGCTCCAGGCTGGGTAGGTGGGGGTTGGTAGAAAAATTCTGCTTTGAGGCTGCTAGGTGGCTGAAAATTACTGGTTTCGGTATTTTTTCAGGCAATTTTTCAGGTTGAAGTCTGGCCTTTGACAATAAATAATTCCACCCACATTCAGATTGTTTATTTCTACTTGGTCAGATAGTGTTATATGTTTTTTGTGGATTTGGGAAATGTAATACATGTAATGGGTTAGATAACTTAAGATACAGAATATTTGCATTTGAAGAGAGTGTATGGCATGTCATATTTGGAAAAGCCTGGAAAACTGTGGAGTGGAATCTTATCGTAAACAATCCCAAAGGCTGATAACCCCGCCTTGCATTGAAGGGAAAATGGCGAAAACAACTGACTTATTCATTTTCCCTGGTGGGTTAGCTAGCCCCTCCCCACCTCGCCCTCCCCCACAGATGTAATGTTATAGCACCTAACATGCATCACCAGGCCATAATATAGCACCAGTGTGTATGTAATGAACAAATGCACAACACCCTCAGTTCTGAAAAAGGCAGACTAGACCTACCCTGAATACATTTTACCCACAATAAAATGTGTGTGCCTACCACCAGCTCACAGTGAGCCACAAACCCATTTGCCACCATACATTTATTTTACCCACAAATTATAAAAGCATGAGCAACTGCTCTGACAAGTCGCCCCAAGTGAGACAAGTTGGACAAAATTTGAATGAGACAACTCGCCCCAAATTTTCTGAGACCAGTTTTTCACTGATACAAGTCACCCCTAATGTTTTACTGCAATATAATTTTTAGCTCAACTTTGGCGAAGCCAAATTTGAGCTATTGTCATGGCCCATCGTCCGTCTGTCCGCCTGTCAACAATTGGATACGGCTCGGGCTAGAGGCTGTATTTATGAACCGATCTTTACAAAACTTCTTGGGTACCTTTGGTATCACCGTGGGACAAGAACGAGTGTTTTGGGCAAGGTTGGCAAAAAACCGGTCAATACTAGTATTGACCAGACCAGTGGTCAATACTGGTTTTAACTGGTCAATACTGGTCAATACTGGTCGATTGGATTATTGACCAATTGAACTTTATAAATCATAAATCTATTATTGTAGACTCTACAAGTGAGTCAGTCATGAAGCTAAGGAGGTCTGGTAGGATGTCTGGCTTGGTAGTTAACAGAAGATCTTGTGCACTGGACACCTGGTCTGGAAGTAGACTCTTCCCTCTGTACTGTGGATGCAAAATGTTGGCCAGAAAATGTGTTGGTGTCATAGCTTGCTGGAATCTATTGCGTACTTTGTCTTTGTATGTCTGTAGGTCTGGGTTGTTCAGCAGATCTAACCATGTCTCACAGGCATCAGCAATCGTAGAACTATCTGACTGGAGATTGTCAAGTGCAATCGACACAGGCTGCAGTTGGAGTTGTAGGTGTTTCACTTCATTGAAGAGACCAACGTTGTGGATCAGGTTTCTAATTCTTGAATCTATGACGTCTTCATTCTTGGCAATAATCATCAGCATGTATGGCCGGTTTCTGATATATGTGTCAATACAGGTTAGTTGGCTGTTCCATCTAGTCTCTGCTGGTAGTTGGGGTTTCACAGACTCTGGAATCTCGGACAACAGTGCACCTGGTACATGGTGATTTCTGAAGTACTTGTTAATCTCGACGACTTGGTTGATGACTTGTGTAGGTGTAATGTCTTGACCCAGTAGGTTTAACCAGTGTGCAGAGCAACCGTAGACTGTGAGCTCTGGATTGCTGTCTTGTAGGTTCTGCTTCATGGCAACCATCTTCTTCTCATTGTCTGTTACTACTCCAGTAACTGAACACTGAAACTGTTGTGTTGCTGTAGAGATGGCTTCTTCTGCGACTGAAGTACAGTAGGCTGCTGTCTTCTTGTTGGTGCCGGCGTCAACTGCTGATAGGAAGAATGACTTTCCTTCACACTGAAGACTGGTGGCTATGACTGGTGTGTTGTGGATATCACTCCAACCATCTTGGATAAGTACAACTTCTTTATCTTTCAATTCAGCACTGACTTTTGTTGTTATCTTGTCGTGGACTTGGTCAAGTAGTTGGCCTCCTACCTCTTTACGGTTGGGTGGGTTGTAACCTGGTCGTAGCATCTGGATGGTTTCTTTAAATACAGGATGGTCTGCTATTTTGAAAGGTAGGTTGCAGGCGTAGAATAGCTTGGCAATCTGCTCATCAAGTTGTCGAGACATGGTTTGGTCTGTGCTAAAACTGTATGTGGTCATGCTTGACTGCTTAGGCTTCTTAGCTACAGGCTCTGGTGTACTGGTTGGTGCTGGATCATGTTGCTCAACATCTCCAAATGGTCTCTTGACAGGTCTAGCTGATGCTGGACATTTCTCTCTGTGGGCCCTCAGTCTGAGTACTTTGGCACTGACTACAGCATTACAGTCTTTACATGTTGCAGTTGTTTTACTGGAATCACCTAAGTTGTAAAAGTTCCAAATGGGATCTTTAGGTTTCATCTTGGTGAACAGTGAATTTTCTTTGAGTGACGTTTTCAATAGCAGTGTAAAACTGAGAATGAAAGTGTTGGTTTTGGACTTCATTATAAAAGAAAAATAAAGAAACCCTACATATAAGAAGCCATGAAGAGTATATCCATGAGGACAATCCATTTCCTGCATTTGGACTAAAATTTGTCTAGACAACCTAGTACATGAAAGAACTTATAAAAGTTTTTATTACCTTAATTATAAATTATCACATTACAATGGATTAAAGCCACTTTTTTATTACCCCTTTTCCTTGTACTGAAGGGGTGTTGTTTTAACAATCAAATCTCTAATTGACCATCTGTCATCCAGGTGTTTGATTAATTGTCATGTACTTACATGTACCTGTGTGATACCTGTAATTTACCTGTAAAAATGACATTTGTGATACATGCACAAATACTATTCCATAAACTTTAAAAATTTTATCCACCTTTTTAATATTTTAAAATATTTAAATAGACCAGTATCAAGTATTGACCACTAAGTTTTCAGCCTTATTAGGATTTACATACAATACAATTTCTTTCATATTTCATATAAATAGCAACTTTAATATAAAAATACCACTGAGATAAATAAAAAAAATGTTTTTTCAAATATTATATGACATTCTTTTACTAAAACTACTTGATTGTCTTTTACAAAATTTCAATTGACCAGTATTGACCACTTGAGGGAGTATTGACCGGGGCGGTTAAAACCGGTTAAAACCGCCGGTTAAAACCGGGGGCGGTTTTAACCGCCCAACCTTGGTTTTGGGGTCCGGTCCGAAATTCAAGATGGCCGATGGCAGCCATTTTGTACAAAATTATGAACGTGTTACTTTCAGAGCTGTAAGTGCCAAGCTGCTATGGCTCGGGCTAGAGGCCGTATTTATGAACCGATCTTTACAAAACTTCTTGGGTACCTTTGTTATGACCGTGGGATGAGAACGAGTGTTTTTGGGTGTGGTCCGAAATTCAAGATGGCTGCCAGCCGCCATTTTGTGCCGACGATGCAGAAATCTGTTTTTTGTACAGAACTTCCATATGAAAGCTCTGATTTGAATAATTTTTTATATGAATGTTTGGTACCATGGGATACATCACATATAATACAGGTTTTTTTCTCGTGCGTAAATTGTGGAAATTAAACTAATTTTTATGTCTTTTGGTGTTACTTTCAGCACTGTAAGTGCAAATGCCAATACGGCTCAGGCTAGAGGCTGTATTTATGAACCGATCTTTACGAAACTTCTTGGGTACCTTTGGTATCACCGTGGGACGAGAACGAGTGTTTTGGGGTCCGGTCCAAAATTCAAGATGGCCGATGGCAGCCATTTTGTACAAAATTAGGTGCAATCAGATTTTTGCACAGAACTTCCATATGAAAGCGCTGATTTGAATAATTTTTTGTGTGAATGTTTAGTACCATGGGATACATCACATATGATACGTTTTTTTTTCTCGTGCAGAAATTATGCAAATTAGATGAACTTTGATTTTTTCAGTGCGACTTACACACAGTAAGTACACATGTCAATACGGCTCGGGCTAGAGTCTGTATTTATGAACTGATCTTCACGAAATGTCTTGGGTATCTTTGTTATCACCTTGGGACGAGAACGAGTGTTTCTGGGTGCAGTCTAAAATTCAAGATGGCTGCCAGTGGCCATTTTGTACCAAAATTAGGTCTAATCAGTTTTTAGCTTAACTTGACATAGTCAAGATAAGCTATTGTCATCACGCATGCGGAAGTCTGTGAGTCTGTTAGTCTGCGAGTCTGTGAGTCTGTGACGTCTGTTCACATTTTCCTTTAGCACGGGCTACACCCCACAGTTCTTGTTTGATCGTCACGAAATTTCATATGCAGGTTTGGGGTCATGTCTAGATGAGAACGTCCCCTTTTGGTCGCGATCGGGCAACCGGTATGGCTGCCCAAGCCCAAAACCCGAAAACCATTAGCACAGTCTACAGGTCGTATTTATGAAGGGATTTCATTGTAACTTGGTAGGATGCCTCTGTATAATGCCTAGATGAGAACGTCTCGTTTTGGGCATGATCTATCAACCGTGATGGCTGCCCAAGCCCGAAACCCAAAAACTTTTAGCACAGTCTGCAGGTCATGTTTAATGTGGAGGGATTTCATTGTAACTTGGTAGGATGACTCCTTATGATGTCTAGATGAGAATTTCCCCATTTGGGCATGATCTGCCAACCGTGACGACTGCCCGAGCCCAAAACCCGAAAACCTTTACCACAGTCTACAGGTCATATTTATTGAGGAATTTCATTGTAACTTGGTGGGTTGACTTCATACATTGATCATACTAGATGAGAAAGTCACCTTTTGGGCATGATTGGGCAACTGTGAGGGCTACAGGGGCCCAAAGCCCGAAAACCTTTAGCACAGTCTAGAGGTCATATTTATGAAGGGATTTCATTGTAACTTGGTAGGATGACTCCAAATAATGTCTAGATGAGAACGTCCCATTTTGATCGCGATCATGCAGCCTTGATGGGTGTCCGAGCCCAAAAACCTTTAGCATAGGCAAAAGGTCATATTTATGGAAGGATTTCATTGTAACCTGTTAGGTTGACTCCATGTAATGCCTAGATGATGACATCCCCTTTTGTTCATGATTGGTCAGTTGTAATGGCTACTAGTACCCGAAGCCCGAAAAACGTGAGCACAGTCTACAGGTCATATTTATGAAGGGATTTCATTGTATCTTCTTAGGATCACTCCAGATGATGCCCAGATGAGATTGTCCCCTATGGTTGTGATCATTCAGCCATGATGGCTGCCCGAGCCCGAAGCCCGAAAACCTTTAGCACAGTCTACAGGTCATATTTATGAAGGGATTTCATTGTAACTTGGTAGGTTAACTTCATATAATATCTAGATGAGAACGGCCCATTTTGGACATGATTGGGCTACTGTGATGGCTAAAGGTGCCCGAAGCCCGAAAACCTTTAGCACTGTCTACAGGTCATATTTATGAAGGGATTTCATTGTAACTTGGTAGGATGACTCCAAATAATGTCTAGACGAGACCGTCCCATTTTGGCCGTGATCATTCAGCCTTGATGGGTGCCCGAGCCCAAAAACCTTTAGCATTGGCAAAAGGTTATATTTATAGAAGGATTTCATTGTAACCTGTTAGGTTGACTCCATATAATGCCTAGATGATGACATCCCCTTTTGGTCATGATTGGTCAACTGTGATGGCTACAGGTGCCCGAAGCCCGAAAACCTTGAGCACAGTCTGCAGGTCATATTTATGAAGGGATTTCATTGTAACTTCGCAGGATCACTCCACATAATGCCCAGATGAGATTGTCCCCTTTGGTTGCGATCATTCAACCATGATGGCTGCCCGAGCCCGAAGCCCGAAAACCTTTAGCACAGTCTACAGGTCATATTTATGAAGAGATTTCATTGTAACTTGGTAGGTTAACTTCATATAATGTCTAGATGAGAACGTCCCCTTTTGGACATGATTGGGCTACTGTGACGGCTAAAGGTGCCCGAAACCCGAAAACCTTTAGCACAGTCTTCAGGTCATATTTATGAGGGAATTTCATTGTAACTTGGTAGGATGACTCCAAATAATGTCTAGATGAGAACGTCCCATTTTGGCCACGATCATTCAGCCTTGATGGGTGCCCGAGGCCAAAAACCTGTAGCATAGGCAAAAGGTTATATTTATAGAAGGATTTCATTGTAACCTGTAAGGTTGACTCCATATAATGCCTAGATGATGACATCCCTTTTTGGTCGTGATTGGTCAGCTGTGATGGCTACAAGTGCCCGAAGCCCAAAAACCTTGAGTACAGTCTACAGGTCATATTTATCAAGGGATTTCATTGTAACTTTGTAGGATCACTCCAGATAATGCCAAGATGAGATTGTCCCCTTTGGTTGCGATCATTCAACCATGATGGCTGCCCGAGCCCGAAGCCCAAAAACCTTAAGCACAGTCTACAGGTCATATTTATGAAGGAATTTCATTGTAACTTGATAGGTTAACTTCATATAATGTCTAGATGAGAACGTCCCCTTTTGGACATGATTGGGCAACTTTGACGGCTAAAGGTGCCCGAAGCCCAAAAACCTTTTGCACTGTCTACAGGTCATATTTATGAAGGGATTTCATTGTAACTTGGAAGGTTGACTTCATATAATGTCTAGATGAGAACGTCCCCTTTTGGACACCAGGCCCGTCGGAACGAAAAATTTATATTGGGGGGGCTGATATTGCTAATTTGGGTGAACTGGCTGATACTAAATGGGTATGGGGTATCCAGATGCCGAAGGCATCTGGCGCGAGTGCTGAATGCACGAGGTTTTTTGGGGGGGGGGGAGGGGAGGAGGGGGTGACTCCCCCAGAAAATTTTTTGAAAAGGGCAATCAAAGGAAGCATTCTGGTAGCTTTTGAAGCAAAAACCTCTTGATTTTTTTAAACGGCAACAGTTGTTTTTTTAACAAAATGTTTCAAAAATCACAATGGAACCCCATAACATTTGGGGACGGTTCTCACACCGGGCTCACCTGCAGGCCGTGTCCGTATTCCGTCATGCTAAAAAACAGTCAGGCCTTATGATGGATGCATTAGTTTTATCATTACGCCAACGGTTGTCGTGGTCTTCTGAGCTGCCAAAGGAATTGCTCAAAACGTTTGCACATCAACATATGCAGGTGCATGTTATACATTCAGTGATACGTTCATAATTCTAATCCAGGGGCGTAGTAAGCTAATTTTATTGGGGGGGGGGGGGGGGAGGGGTAGGACCTATAGTCCCATGACGCGACGCGTCATCCGAGTGGCGAGTGGGGGTGAACACGAGAGGAGATATCCTCCGTCTCGTTGGTGGAGGGTCCAGGGCCCTCCCCCGGGAAACTTTTCGAATTGAAGATGTAAAAACATGCATTCTGGTTGATTCTGAGCAAATAAATCGTATATTCCTATGACGCGAAGCGTCATCCGAACCGCGAAAAGGTGAGTGGGGGTGAGCACGAGAGGGGGTACCTCCCCGTCTCGTCGGTGGGTGTCCGGGGGCCTCCCCCGGGAAATTTTTTTAATTTAAGATGTATAAATATGTATTCTGAGTGATTCTGAGCAAATACATCGTCAATAAGGAAATACGTCAGCTCTCTGATCAATTCAGCGTGATTTCCGAGCAGAATGACAGGAACAGTGAACATGCAATGAATTACCCTGTGGTTGGTTGGGGTTTAACATCGCTTTCCACAATTAGGCGAAAACACGACTGTCAGTTTTATTGGTGGAAGAAAGCACACATGGAACCCACTCAGTCCAGTAATCATTAACAGTAATGTCGGAATATGGTAACCAGTGGGCATCCCGTGAGGAGAAACCACCAACCCAGCCCAGTAAAGCCTACTTTTGACAAATTTGTGGGGGTCGGGGAAATATCTCCCTTAACACCCCCCCTCCCCCACCCCCCCCCCCACCCCCCACCCCCCCCCAACCGGTTCCTACGCCACTGTTCTAATCTGAGTTCAATAATGTAATGTCCATTTTTATTCAGATTACATCGGTTGCTCCCATCATGGATAAACTAACGACGAAATATGAGCAAATTATTGGGGGGGGCTGCAGCCCCCCCGGTTCCGACGGGCCTGGACACGATTGGGCAACTGTGACTGCTTCAGGGGCCCAAAGCCCAAAAACCTTTAGAACAGTCTGCAGGTCATAATTATGAAGGGATTTCATTGTAACTTGGTAGGATGACTCCAAATAGTGTCCAGATGAGAATGTCCCCTTTTGGTTGCGATCATTCAACCATGATGGCTGCCAGAGCCCAAAGCCCGAAAACCTTAAGCACAGTCTACAGGTCATATTTATGAAGGAATTTCATTGTAACTTGGTAGGTTAACTTCATATAATGTCTAGATGAGAACGTCCCCTTTTGGACATGATTGGGCAACTTTGACGGCTAAAGGTGCCCGAAGCCCGAAAACCTTTTGCACAGTCTACAGGTCATATTTATGAAGGGATTTCATTGTAAATTGGTAGGATGACTCCAAATAATGACTAGATGAGAACGTCCCATTTTGGCCGTGATCATTTAGCCTTGATGGGTGCCTGAGCCCAAAAACCTTTAGCATAGGCAAAAGGTTATATGTATAGAAGGATTTCATTGTAACCTGTTAGGTTGACTCCATATAATGCCTAGATGATGACATCCCCTTTTGGTCGTGATTGGTCAGCTGTGATGGCTACAGGTGCCCGAAGCCCAAAAACCTTGAGTACAGTCTACAGGTCATATTTATCAAGGGATTTCATTGTAACTTCGTAGGATCACTCCAGATAATGCCCAGATGAGATTGTCCCCTTTGGTTGCGATCATTCAACCATGATGGCTGCCCGAGCCTGAAGCCCGAAAACCTTAAGCACAGTCTACAGGTCATATTTATGAAGGAATTTCATTGTAACTTGGTAGGTTAACTTCATATAATGTCTAGATGAGAACGTCCCCTTTTGGACATGATTGGGCAACTTTGACGGCTAAAGGTGCCCGAAGCCCGAAAACCTTTTGCACTGTCTACAGGTCATATTTATGAAGGGATTTCATTGTAAATTGGTAGGATGACTCCAAATAATGTCTAGATGAGAACGTCCCATTTTGGCCGTGATCATTCAGCCTTGATGGGTGCCTGAGCCCAAAAACCTTTAGCATAGGCAAAAGGTTATATGTATAGAAGGATTTCATTGTAACCTGTTAGGTTGACTCCATATAATGCCTAGATGATGACATCCCCTTTTGGTCGTGATTGGTCAGCTGTGATGGCTACAGGTGCCCGAAGCCTGAAAACCTTGAGAACAGTCTACAGGTCATATTTATGAAGGGATTTCATTGTAACTTCGCAGGATCACTCCAGATGATGCCCAGATGAGATTGTCCCCTTTGGTTGCGATCATTCAACCATGATGGCAGCCCGAGCCCAAAGCCCGAAAAACTTTAGCACAGTCTACAGGTCATATTTATGAAGGGATTTCATTGTAACTTGGTAGGTTGACTTCATATAATGTCTAGATGAGAACGTCCCCTTTTGGACACGATTGGGCAACTGTGACTGCTTCAGGGGCCCAAAGCCCAAAAACCTTTAGAACAGTCTGCAGGTCATAATTATGAAGGGATTTCATTGTAACTTGGTAGGATGACTCCAAATAGTGTCCAGATGAGAATGTCCCCTTTTGGTTGCGATCATTCAACCATGATGGCTGCCAGAGCCCAAAGCCCAAAAACCTTTAGCACAGTCTACAGGTCATATTTATTAAGGGATTTCATTGTAACTTGGTAGATTGACTTCACATAATGTCTAGATGAGAACGTCCCCTTTGGACGCAATTGGGAAACTGACGGCAACAGGGGCCCGAAGCCTGAAAACCTTTAGCACAGTCTACAGGCCATTTTTATGAGGGGATTTTAATGTAACTTGATAGGATGACTCGTTTTGGAATAATTTCACTGTAACTTGGTAACTTTTGTTGATATACGTTAACTGTGAGGGCCACATACATTAACTGTGAGGTCATATTAACCCACCCCTCAGCTCTTTAGTACAGTGTACACCTCATATTATTTTTATCATAAACATATCACACAGGGAACAGAAATGAACATATTCCCAATTATCACAATTCTTGTCTTATTTCATAATCATTTCATAAACATTGAACATTATCCTTTTCATCAAACACAACACACAAGTTAAGCTACAGTGTCATTGACACTTTCATTAGTTTAACTTGACATAGTCAAGATAAGCTATTGCCATCACGCGTACGGAAGTCTGTTAGTCTGTGACATCTGTTCACATTTTCCTTTAGCACGGGCTACACCCCGCAGTTCTTGTCTGATCGTCACGAAATTTCATATGCAGGTTTGGGGTCATGTCTAGATGAGAACGTCCCCTTTTGGTCGCAATCGGGCAACCGGTATGGCTGCCCGAGCCCAAAACCCGAAAACCATTAGCACAGTCTACAGGTCGTATTTATGAAGGGATTTCATTGTAACTTAGTAGGATGCCTCTGTATAATGCCTAGATGAGAACGTCCCCTTTTGGGCTTGATCTATCAACCGTGATGGCTGCCCAAGCCCGAAACCCAAAAACTTTTAGCACAGACTGCAGGTCATGTTTAATGTGGAGGGATTTCATTGTAACTTGGTAGGATGACTCCTTTTGATGTCTAGAAGAGAATTTCCCCATTTGGGCATGATCTGCCAACCGTGACGACTGCCCGAGCCCAAAACCCGAAAACCTTTAGCACAGTCTGCAGGTCATATTTATTGAGGAATTTCATTGTAACTTGGTGGGTTGACTTCATGCAATGTCTAGATGAGAAAGTCCCCTTTTGGACGTGATTGGGCGACTGTGACGGCTACAGGGGCCCAAAGCCTGAAAACCTTTAGCACAGTCTATAGGTCATATTTATGAAGGGATTTCATTGTAACATCTTAGGATCACTCCAGATGATACCCAGATGAGATTGTCCCCTATGGTTGCGATCATTCAACCATGATGGCTGCCCGAGCCCGAAGCCCGAAAACCTTTAGCACAGTCTACAGGTCATATTTATGAAGAGATTTCATTGTAAATTGGTAGGTTAACTTCATATAATGTCTAGATGATAACGTCCCCTTTTGGACATGATTGGGCAACTGTGACGGCTAAAGGTGCCCGAAGCCGAAAAACATTTAGCACAGACTACAGGTCATATTTGTGAGGGGATTTCATTATAACTTGGTAGGATGACTCCAAATAATGTCTAGATGAGAACGTCCCATTTCGATCGCGATCATTCAGCCTTGATGGGTGCCCGAGCCCAAAAACCTTTAGCATAGGTGAAAGGTCATATTTATGGAAGGATTTCATTGTAATCTATTAGGTTGACTCCATATAATGCCTAGATGATGACATCCCCTTTTTGTCGTGATTGGTCAGCTGTGATGGCTACAAGTGCCCGAAGCCCGAAAACCTTGAGCACAGTCTACAGGTCATATTTATGAAGGGATTTCATTATAACTTCGTAGGATCACTCCAGATAATGCCCAGATGAGATTGTCCCCTTTGGTTGCGATCATCCAACCATGATGGCTGCCCGAGCCCGAAGCCCGAAAACCTTAAGCACAGTCTACAGGTCATATTTATGAAGGGATTTCATTGTAACTTGGAAGGTTGACTTCATATAATGTCTAGATGAGAACGTCCCCTTTTGGACACGATTGGGCAACTGTGACGGCTTCAGGGGCTCAAAGCCCGAAAACCTTTAGCACAGTCTACAGGTCATATTTATGAAGGGATTTCATTGTTACTTGGTAGATTGACTTCATAAATGTCTAGATGAGAACGTCCCATTTTGATCGCGATCATTCAGCCTTGATGGGTGCCCAAGCCCAAAAACCTTTAGCATAGGTAAAAGGTCATATTTATGGAAGGATTTCATTGTAACCTATTAGGTTGACTCCATATAACGCCTAGATGATGACATCCCCTTTTGGTCGTGATTGGTCAGCTGTGATGGCTACAAGTGCCCGAAGCCCGAAAACCATGAGCACAGTCTATAGGTCATATTTATTAAGGGATTTCATTGTAACTTGGTAGGTTGACTTCATATAATGTCTAGATGAGAACGTCCCCTTTGAACGCAATTGGGAAACTGACGGCTACAGGGGCCCGAAGCCCAAAAACCTTTAGCACAGTCTACAGTCCATATTTATGAAGGGATTTTAATGTAACTTGATAGGATGACTCGTTTTGGTATAATTTCACTGTAACTTGGTAACTTTTGTTGATATATGTTAACTGTGAGGGCCACATACATTAACTGTGAGGTCATATTAACCCACCCCTCAGCTCTTTAGTACAGTGTACACCTCATATTATTTTTGTCATAAACATAGCATACAGGGAACAGAAATGAACATATTCCCAATTATCACAATTCTTGTCTTATTTCATAATCCTTTCATAAACATTGAACATTATCCTTTTCATCAAACACAACACACAACACAACACAACAGTTAAGCTACAGTGTCATTGACACTTTCATTTTGTACACAACTTCTATATGGCTCAGACTAGAGGCCATATTTATGAACCAATCTTTACGAAACTTCTTGGGTACTTTTGTTATCACCGTGGGATGAGAGCGAGTGTTCTTGGGTGCGGTCCGAAATTCAAGATGGCCACCAGCAGCCATTTTGTACCAAAATTAATGCAATCAGTCTTTTGTACAGAACTTCTGTATGAAAGTTCTGATTTGAATAAATTTTTGTATAAATGTTTAGTAACATGGAATACATCACATATTGTAAGGGGTTTTTTTTCGTGCAGAAATTATGAAATTAGATGAACTTTGATTTATTCAGTGCTACTTACACAATGTGAGCACACATGTCAATACGGCTCAGGGTAGAGGCTGTATTTATGAACCGATCTTCACAAAACTTCTTGGGTACCTTTGTTATCACCTTGGGACGAGAATGAGTGTTTCTGGGTGCGGTCCAAAGTTCAAGATGGCTGCCAGTGGCCATTTTGTACCAAAATTAGGTCCAATCAGTTTTTTGTCACAAGTTCTATACAGCTCGTATTTATGAACTGATCATTACAAAACTTCTTGGGTACCTTTGTTTTCACCTTGGGACACGAACGAGTGTGTTTTGGGGTGCCTTTGTTATCACTGTGCTATGAGAACAAATATTTTGGGGTTCAGTCAGACCCACTCTGGGACTCAAAGATTTTTTTCTAGTTTAGCATCTGACTGTCACCCACCTTTACAATACTTTACCTATACATTTGTTACAGGCAATGGTCAGTATTTATGTACAGACCGTTACAATACTTTATATGTACCTTTGTTATCAAGTCATTACCTAGATGTTTGTCATTGCTGTGTCACATACTATACATGTACATGTCTTTGTCTTGACAAGTTGAGCTACAGTGTCATTGACACTTTCATTACTTACATTTTTCCGACTTCGAAAATATGATTGAATGTCCACAACAATATCTTTTTACAACTGTCTCATGAGTTCCACAAAAGTATCAACCCTTGTTTTGACAGATGTTTTGCTGTTAAATGTTATTTTTAAAGAATGATTAATAGAACAAACATTTACTTTGATGGAAGATGCAATGCAACAGGGAACACGCAAAATTAGTTAGCATTGAAGGCTTTACATTTGTGGTGAAAAGTAATAATAGAAATGGAACGGTGGATTGGAGGTGCAGCGTGAGGAACAAAAACATAACTTGCTCTGTGGCAGTTTGGCAAGATGAATTATCTTTCCAACAGATGTAAAAAAATACACATACACATGCATGCTTCTAAGCCGGGTGTGCTTGACACACTTAAGGTGCAAACTATGGTAAGTTTGATTTTTAGCTCACCGAAGGCAGCTTAACTTATCACTTGCCGTCCGTTGTCATCCGTCGTGAACTTTACCGTATCGACTACTCCTCCCAAACTCCTGGATCAAATTGAACCAAATTTGGTGTGCATATTCCCCATCATATGTCAATTCAAACTTATACAAATAAACTTGCCGCACCCACAGGGGGCACCATAAGGGGCATAACTGATAGCACCCATGAATTTCTTTCCAAAATTCAAAAAAATCTTCTTCTTCAGATCCATCAGGCAGAATTCTTTCCTATTTGGTATACATCATCTCTAGGTTCAAGTTTGTTCAAATCGGCACCCTGGATTCATATTTGGGCTCAGTATAGAAGCCCGAATTTGAACTTAGTGCATTTCAGGCAAATTTCTTAAAAAATTGTCGTCTTCAGAACCAGCAGGCAGAATCTTTTGATATTTGGTATGTAACATTGTCAGGTGAATCTGATTCAAGTTTGTACAAACCAACCCTCTGGGTTCGTATTTGGGCTCAGTATAGGAGCCCGAATTCAAACTTAGTGCATTTCAGATAAATTTCTTTAAAAATCTTCTTCTCAAGATCCAGCAGGCAGAATCTTTTGATATTTGGTATGCAACATTGTGGGGCGGATCCGATTCACGTTTGTACAAATCGACTCCCTGGGTTCATATTTGGGCTCAGTATAGGAGCCCGAATTCGAACTTAATACATTTCAGGCAAATTTCTTTAAAAAATTTTTTCTCAAGATCCAGCAGGCAGAATCTTTTGATGTTTGGTATGCGACATTGTGGGATGGCTCTGATTAAAGTTTGTTCAAATCTGCCCCCCTGGATTCATACTTGGGCTCACTATAGAAGCCCGAATTTGAACTTAGTGCATTTCAGGCAAATTTCTTAAAAAATTGTCGTCTTCAGAACCAGCAGGCAGAATCTTTTGATATTTGGTATGCAACATTGTCGGGTGGATCTGATTCAAGTTTGTACAAACCAACCCTCTGGGTTCGTATTTGGGCTCAGTATAGGAGCCCGAATTCAAACTTAGTGCATTTCAGATAAATTTCTTTAAAAATCTTCTTCTCAAGATCCAGCAGGCAGAATCTTTTGATATTTGGTATGCAACATTGTGAGGTGGATCTGGTTCAAGTTTGTTCAAATCGGCCCCTGGATTCACATTTGGGCTCAGTATAAAAGCCCGAATTCAAACTTTGTGCATTTCAGGCAAATTTCTTAAAAAAATCTTCTTCTCCAGGTCCAGCAGGCAGAATCTTTTGATATTTGGTATACAACATTGTGGAGTGGATCTGATTCAAGTTTGTTCAAATCCGCCCCCTGGATTCATATTTGGGCTCACTATAGAAGCTCGAATTCGAACTTAGTGCATTTCAGGTAAATTTTTAAAAAAATCTTCTTCTCCAGGTCCAGCAGGCAGAATCTTTTGATATTTGGTATGCAACATTGTGGGGTGGATCTGATTCAAGTTTGTTCAAATTGGCCCCCTGGATTCATATTTGGGCTCACTATAGAAGCTCGAATTGGAACTTAGTGCATTTCAGGCAAATATCTTAAAAAATCTTCTTCTCCAGATCCAGCAGGCAGAATCTTTTGATATTTGGTATGCAACATTGTGGGGTAGATCTGATTCAAGTTTGTTCAAATTGGCCCCCTGGGTTCATATTTAGGCTCAGTAAAGGAGCCCAAATTTGAACTTAGTGCATTTCAGGCAAATGTCTTTAAAAATCTTCTTCTCAAGATCCAGCAGGCAGAATCTTTTGATATTGGGTATGCAGCATGCTTAGGGGGGTGAGATTCAAGTTTGTTCAAGCCAAGTCTCTGGGTTCATATTTGGGCTCACTGTGGTAGCCTGAATTATAACTTAGTTCAAAATGAGAAATTTTCTTTAAAAATCTTCTTCTTCAGATCCAGCAGTCGGAATGTTTTGATATTTGGTATGCAGCATCCTGAGGGGATGAGATTCAAGTTTGTTCAAGCCATGTCCCTAGGTCCATATTTGGGCTCACTGTGGGAGCCTGAATGATAACTTAGTTCAAAATGAGAAATTTTCTTTAAAAATCTTCTTCTTCAGATCTAGCAGTCAGAATGTTCTGATATTTGGTATTCTTAGGGGGGTGAGATTCAAGTTTGTTCAAGCCATGTCCCTAGGTCCATATTTGGGCTCACCGTGGGAGCCCGAATGATAACTTAGTTCAAAATGAGGAATTGTCTTTAAAAATCTTCTTCTTCAGATCTAGCAGTCAGAATGTTTTGATATTTGGTATGCAGCATCCTTAGGGGGTGAGATTCAGGTTTGTTCAAGCCATGTCCCTAGGTCCATATTTGGGCTCACTGTGGGAGTTTGAATTGTAACTTAGTTCGAAATGAGGAATTTTCTTAAAAAATCTTCTTCTTCAGATCCAGCAGTCGGAATGTTTTGATATGTGGTGTGTAGCATCCTTAGGGGGGTGAGATTCAAGTTTGTTAAAGCCAAGTCCATGGGTCCTTATTTGGGCTCCCTGTGGGAGCCCGAATTTTAACTTAGTCAATATGAGGAGTTTTTCTTTAAAAATCTTCTTCTTCAGATTTAGCAGTCAGAATGTTTTGATATTTGGCATGCAGCATCCCGGGGGGTGAGATTCAAGTTTGTTCAAGCCAAGTCCCTGGGTTCGTATTCAGGCTCACTGTGGGAGCCCGAATGATAACTTAGTTGAAAATGAGGAATTTTCTTTAAAAATCTTCTTCTTCAGATCCAGCAGATGAATGCTTTTAATATTTGGTATGCAGCATCCTTACGGGGGTTAAGATTCAAGTTTGTTCAAGCCATGTCCCTAGTTCCATAAAATTTGTCTCTCATGACTTCATTCCTTTGTAGTGTTAATGAACCATGTCTAACTGAATGTAACCCCAAATACTTCTTTGAACCACTTTGGCCGGTGAGCGATTAAGGCTCCTTTGGGCCTCTTGTTAAATTTATAATCACATATAAAATAATGTAATTGTTTAAATACGAATAAATAAAACAAGTAAATAAATAAAAAATATAATGGAGGTTTGATCGATCTTACTTACCGGAACACCTTTCTTGTTAAAACATAGTTTGAAAATAGTAACAACACATTGCCTAATTAATGTATTGTGTTTTTTTGTCATCAGCTCAACTTTGACGTAGTCAAATTTGAGGTAATGCCATGGCCCGTCATACGTCTGTCTGTACATCTGGACGTCTGTCTGCCAGTCAACAATTCAATACGGCTCGGGACAAGATACCGTATTTATGAACCAATCTTTACGTAACTTCTTGGATACCTTTGTTATCACCATGGAACGAGAATGAGTGTTTTGTGTGCGGTACGAAATTGAAGATGGCCACCAGCAGCCATTTTGTACCGAAATTAGTACAATCAGTTTTTTGAAAGTACTGATTTGAATAAATGTTTGTATGAATGTTTAGTAACATGGACTACATCACATATAATACAGGTTTGTTTCTCGTGCAGAAATTATACAAATTAGGTGAACTTTGATTCATTCTGTGCTACTTATACACAGTAAGTACATATGTCAATACGGCTTGGGCTAGGGGTCTGTATTTATGAACCGATCTTCACGAAACGTTTTGGGTATCTTTAATATCACCTTGGGATGAAGGCAAGTGTTTTTGGGTGCAGGTCTAAATCCTAGATGGCTGCCAGTGACCATTTTGTACTGAAATTAGGTACAATCATTTTTAGCTCAACTTTGGCGAAGCCAAATTTGAACTTATGCCATGGCCTGTTGTCCATCTGTCTGTCTGTCTGTCAACAATTCAATACGGCTTGGGCTAGAGGCCGTATTTATGAACTGATCTTTACGAAACTTCTTGGGTACCTTTGTTATGACTGTGGGACGAGAACGAGTGTTTTGGGGTCCGATCTGAAATTCAGGTTGGCCGCTGGCAGCCATTTTGTAAAAATCAGACTTTTGCACAGAACTTCTATATGAAAGCGCTGATTTGAATAATTTTTTTTATGAATGTTTAGTACCATGGGATGCATGACATATAATACAGGTTTTTTTCTCGTGCGTAAACTATGCAAATTAGACTAACTTTGATGTATTTAGTGTTACTTTCATCACTGTAAGTGCAAATGCCAATACGGCTTGGGCTAGAGGCCGTATTTATGAACCAACCTTTACGAAACTTCTTGGGTACCTTTGGTATCACCGTGGGAGGAGAACGAGTGTTTTGGGGTCCGATCCAAAATTCAAGATGGCCGATGGCTGCCATTTTGTACAAAATTAGGTGCAATCAGATTTTTGCACAGAACATTCATATGAAAGCGCTGATTTGAATAATTTTTTGTGTGAATGTTTAGTACCATGGGATACATCACATATAACACAGGTTTTTTCTCGTGCAGAAGTTATGCAAATTTGATGAACTTGGATTTTTTCAGTGCTGCTTACACACAGTAAGTACACATGTCAATACGGCTCGGGCAAGAGTCTGTATTTATGGACCGATCTTCACGAAACGTCATGGGTACCTTTGCTATCACCTTGGGACGCGAACAAGTGTTTCTGGGTGTGGTCCAAAATTCAAGATGGCAGCCAGTGGCCATTTTGTACCGAAATTAGGTCTAATCAGTTTTTTGTACACAACTTCTATACGGCTCAGGCTAGAGGCCGTATTTATGAAACAATCTTTATGAAACTTCCTGCGTACCTTTGTTATCACCGTGGCATGAGAAGAGTGTTTTTGGGTGTGGTCCGAAATTCAAGATGGCCACCAGCAGTCATTTTGTACCAAAATTAGTGCAATCAGTCTTTTGTACAGAATTTCTGTATGAAAGTTCTGATTTGAATAAATTGTTGTATGAATGTTTAGTAACATGGAATACATCACATATAGTACAGGTTTTTTTCTCGTGCAGAAATTATGCAAATTAGATGAACTTTGATTTATTCAATGCTACTTATACACAGTAAGTGCACATGTCAATACAGCTCGGGTTAGAGGCTGTATTTATAAACTGATCTTCACGAAACTTCTTGGATACCTTTGTTTATCACCTTTGGACGAGAACGAGTGTTTCTGGGTGCGGTCCAAAATTCAAGATGGCTGCCAGTGGCCATTTTGTACCAAAATTAGGTCCAATCAGTTTTTTGTCACAACTTCTATACAGCTCGTATTTATGAACTGATCTTCACGAAACTTCTTGGGTACCTTTGTTTTCACCTTGGACAGGAACGAGTGTGTTTTGGGGTGCCTTTGTTATCACTGTGCTATGCGAACAAATATTTGGGGTTCAGTCAGACCCACTCTGGGACTCAAAGATTTCATTTCTAATTTAGCATCTGACTGTCACCCACTTTTACAATACTTTACCTATACATTTGTTACAGGCTACGGTCAGTATTTATGTACAGACCGTTACAATACTTTATATGTACCTTTGTTATCAGGTCATTACCTAGATGTTTGTCATTGCTGTGTTACATACTATACATGTACATGTCTTAACAAGTTGAGCTACAGTGTCATTGACACTTTCATTTAACCTGGCACAGATGCATCATAGACAACTGGACCTGGATTATTTGGACGTAAATAGAGGACCACAAATTGAAAATATGAAGGGGTGGCGGGGGTGGTACATGAATATTCTTAATTTTCCCCACTTGACAATAAAGTCTCCCTACATGACTCTGCAGTCTCCCTATTTTTTCTGAAGGTTCAAGTCTCCCTAAAATGCCCCCTAGGCTGGTCCCTGGTAAGGTGTGTCCTAAACACCTTACATGCTGAAATTTTAAGGCTTCAACACAGACTTTCATATTTGATGCATTATCTGTAACAATGCCAAGGACTGCTTCCTCCTCTATACCAAACTCACTAAAGATTTACATGGCGGTATTAACAGCAGTGTGGCATTCATTTGTGTCTCGTGTCACCAAAACACCAATTTTGAACTGGAATTCAGGTGTTAAGTTGTGCACAGTTATTGTTATATAACCTTTCATTGCCATACTTGTCCAGTGGTCACTGGTTAGGGCTATTTCAGTTTGTTGTTTCAAATCAGTTTTAAGAAAGGCCTTTTCTCTTTCATATGTGTATTTGAGATAATTTGAAATAGTTTGTTTGCTTGGGTCTGCATACGCGGGATTCATTTCACGGCAAAAATCTTTAAAACCAGCCCCTTCAACAATACTTAGAGGTCACAGATCGCATGCACACATAGCTACAATCCTGTCTGTATTAATTATAATAATAATAATTGATTTTCTAGAGCGTAAAACCATAAATAGTGCTCTAAAACACTTGACAGAAATAAATACACTTTTCTGAAATAAAGAGTCACATCTGTTTTGGTTGCCTCTTGCCTCTTAGAGAGATTCAGGAGAATGCTCCAGTAAATAGTCTGACACTAATTGGCAGGGAATTCCACAATCTGGGACCCACGATGGAGAACACTCAATAATGAGCCTAATTAGATCTGCTAAAAGGTACAACTAGTTAAACTTTTTTCAATTGGAGACTACGTGATGGTTTATATACAGTGAGGAGCTCTTGCAGGTGAACGGGAGGCAGTTTGTGGATACATTTGAATATCAAGATCAATATTTTGGAATCGATTCTCTGTTTAACTGGAAGCCAATGTAGTTGTCTTTAAACAGGTGTTATGTGTTCAGAGCGTTTGGAACCAGTAATTATCCAGCAACAGTATTCTAAACTTTTTAAAGCTTCTGAATCAGGCACTGGGACAGCCCCACTAACACTGAAATACAATAGTCTAGTTGTGAGGTGAAGATGGAGTGCAGAAGTTTTTCAAGTGTTGACTGGTTAAGATAAGGTTGCAGTCTTCCAACATTACGAAGCTGCCAGTAGCATTTTTGACATATTTTATTGATATGGATGTCTAGTTTTAAATTTGAGTCCATAATCAGTCTAATATTCCTGGCTGATTCACTTTTCATAGTGATGTTGTTTCCAACCAGAATTGATGTAACAGAGTGTGTAGGCATGCGAACCCCAAATATCACTAAGACTTAAGTTTTAGAATCATTCATTTTCAGTTTAAAGTCTATCATCCATTCCCGCACAAGATTTATGCAAGTTTCCATGTTATTGTGTGTTGTGAATGAGTCAGTTGGAACAGATGGGTTGAATCAGATGTACAGTTGGGTGTCGTCTGCTAGCAGATGATATGATATGCCATGCTTTTTAAGAAGGCGACCGAGAGAAGAAATGTATAGAGCAAACAAGAGTGGTCCAAGAACTGAGCCCTGAGGAACACCCCACTTTAATCTTCTACCACTTATTAGTGTGTTGCACCAGGGTCTTGTATGTCATTATTAGCAGCTGGCATGTTTTCTGATGTGACTCCCACTCCAGTTGATGCGATTTATGTTTATGTTTTAAATGATTTTTCATTGTCCATGTGCTGCCCCCCGTTAGTGACAGCAACACAGAACACATGTTGCATTTCACTTTCACACCCGATGTCGTCTCCTCTTTGGTGAAGTATTTCTGCACTTCACTTTTCAGGTTTTCAGTTTTACTCTTTGTTGATTTTAAAGCCATGTTAAGTTGTTAACTTCAGACACTTGGGATTTATGTTGCAGGGGATATTACTCTAACTGAACTCCCACGTTGAGAGGAAATCACTCTAAACTCCATCCTGTAAAAGCGTTTATGTAAATCGTAAATGTTTATCATCGTGAAATGAAATGTTTCCGTTTAAATGTAGAAGCCTTATAATCCAGTAGAATTCAGGATTTTTACAAAAATGTTTTCTGTTTCCCGCATCTTGTATAAAATCTCCTTTACAGGAAGAATAAATTCTCTTCAAAATTCTCTTTTGGAATCACTTTTCCAAATTCATAAAGGAGGGCTGCTTCTGTAATAACTTAATAATGCACTGCTTTGCAACAATAATAATCTCCAGTGTAAACAACTGCTCTGTTATGAATAGAATGACAATCTGAAATGAGCCTATCTGAAAAGAGTTTATCTGAAAAGAGATTTTGAATTCTTTTGACAAGGGTTCAGTTAGTTCTCAGATAGAATTTCCAGGAAGACATTTCTCCAATGTTCTGTTTTCTATCAGTTTCTAGGTGATTCTGTCTTAACTGGTAGAGTGCTGGAAGCCCATATTTGGGCTTTATTCTGAAGTGCAGGTACTGCAACTTTAATTAAAGGCTTCAAATTCAGTGGCTGTGCTTCATATTATCCTATAAATTGTAACAAGGCAAAGACATGTGAACAAATTTTGGTGGCCAAAAATAATTTAGCACTCTACCAGTTAATTGATGTAAACAGGGATCTCCTACTTAAACAATTAAACAATCAACAGGAATATGTACAGTGATCTAAAAATAGTTACCAGATGTAAACATGTTGCTACATGTGGATACACACAAAGGTCATTTTGTGCAAATGAGTCAGACCAGCCAAAATCTCCTATTATAAAAGAAAAAAAAACATGCCCTCAGAAAAATATCTATTGTGTACAATCATCAACAAAGGACATATCAATTGTGATATAATATGGGAGGCAAATCAGGCAATAACATTGTTCAAATTGGTCACTTTGGAATATGTTTGGTCTCCCTGTGGGAGCCTCAATATAAACTTAGTGCTATATGAGGAATTTTAAAAAAAAATCTTCTTTGGACTCTGCAGTCAGAATGCTTTCATATTTGGTATACAACATCTCTAAAGGGGTCAGATTCAAGTTTCTTCAAATTGGATCACTGGGTTGATATTTGGAATTTTAACTTAGTGGAATATGAGGAAATTTCTTTAAAATTCTTCTTCAGATTCACTAGTCAGAATCTTTTCATTTTGATATACAACATCTATTGGGGAGTGAGATGCATATTTGTTCAAATTGAGGCCCTGGACTATTAATTTGGGCTACCTATGGGTGCCTGAATTTCAACTTAGTGCAATATGGGGAAATTTAAAAAAAAATCTTCTTCAAATTCACCAGTCAGAATCCTTTCATATTTTAGCATCTCTAGGTGGGTCAGATTCAAGTTTATTCAAATCAGGTCTCTGGGTTAATATTTTGGCTCTCTACTGGAGCCCAAAGTTTAACTTAGTGCAATGTGAGGAAATTTCTTTAAAAACCTTCTTCAGATCCACCAGACAGAAGTCTTTCATAATTGGAATATAACATATCAAGGGGCATCAGATTCAAATTTGTTCAACTTGAATCCTTGGCTTAATATTTGGGCTCTCTAATGTGGTGGGGAGGGGAGCAGGTTAGGTTCAAGTTTGTTCAAATCCATTCATAAGTGTTTTTCCATAAATTTTGCCTTTCATGACTTCATTCCTTTGTTAGTGTTGATGAACCATGTCTAACTGAATGTCCAGTTTCAACCACTTTGTCAGGTTAGCGATTAAGGTCCCTTGGAGCCTCTTGTTTTTAATTTGTTTATGATAAAATTCAACATTTTAGTAGTACCCATAACACTTGTCAGGAACAGTACTTGCAGTTTGTTAGTTCACCTGCCTGGTGTCTGCACCTTCTCCCCCAAACATGCTCAACTGATT
Source organism: Pictodentalium vernedei (assembly GCA_031216915.1). Classification (NCBI taxonomy): domain Eukaryota; kingdom Metazoa; phylum Mollusca; class Scaphopoda; order Dentaliida; family Dentaliidae; genus Pictodentalium; species Pictodentalium vernedei. The sequence continues at coordinate 186,125,422 of CM062294.1, forward strand.
TCAGTAAAATTTGAGGTGATTGTTCTGACATCGCATTTTTATCTTAACTTCACACAGTCATCATGCGTGCAGAAGTCTGTGAGTCTGTGAGTCTGTTCACATTTTCCTTTAGCACGGGCTACACCCTACAGTTCTTGTCTGATCGTCACAAAACTTCACATTCAGGTTTGGGGTCATGTCTAGATGAGAACATCCCCTTTTGGTCGTGATCGGGCAACTGGTATGGCTGCCCCAGCCCAAAACCCCAAAACCATTAGCACAGTCTACAGGTCATATTTATGAAGGGATTTCATTGTAACTTGGTAGGATGCCTCTGTATAATGTCTAGATGAGAATGCCCCTTTTGGGCATGATCTATCAACCGTGATGGCTGCCCAAGCCCGAAACCCAAAAACTTTTAGCACAGTCTGCAAGTCATGTTTAATATGGAGGGATTTCATTGTAACTTGGTAGGGTGACTTCTTATGATCTCTAGATGAGAATTTCCCCATTTAGGCGTGATCTGCCAACCGTGACGACTGCCTGAGCCCAAAACCTGAAAACCTTTAGCACAGTCAACAGGTCATATTTATTGATGAATTTCATTGTAACTTGGTGGGTTGACTTCATACAGTGTCTAGATGAGAAAGTCCCCTTTTGGTCCTGATTGGGCAACTGTGATGGCTACAGGGGCCCGAAGCCTGAAAACCTTTAGCACAGACTACAGGTCATATTTATGAAGGGATTGCATTGTAACTTGGTAGGATGGCTCCAAATAATGTCTAGATGAGAACGCCCCACTTTGATCGTGATCATTCAGCCTTGATGGGTGCCCGAGCCCAAAAACCTTTAGCATAGGCAAAAGGTCATATTTATGGAAGGATTTTATTGTAACCTGTTAGGTTGACTCCATATAATGCCTAGATGATGACATCCCCTTTTGGTCATGATTGGTCAACTGTGATGGCTACAGGTGCCCGAAGCCCGAAAACATTGAGCACAGTCTACAGGTCATATTTATAAAGGGATTTCAGTGTAACTTCGTAGGATCACTCCAGGTGATGCCCAGATGAGATTGTCATCTTTGGTTGCAATCATATAGCCATGAGGGCTGCCCGAGCCCGAAGCCTGAAAACCTTTAGCACAGTCTATAGGTCATATTTATAAAGGGATTTCATTGTAACTTGGTAGGTTGACTTCATATAATGTCTAGATGAGAACGTCCCCTTTTGGACACGATCAGGCAACTGTGACGGCTACAAGTGCCCGAAGCCCGAAAACCTTTAGAACAGTCTACAGGACATAATTATGAAGGGATTTCATTGTAGCTTGGTAGGTTGACTCCAAATAATGTCTAGATGAGAACGTCCCCTTTTGGTCATGATCATTCAGCCTTGATGGCTGCCCGAGCCTAAAAACCTTGAGCATAGTCTATAGGTCGTATTTATGGAAGGATTGCATTGTAACTTGTTAGGTTGACTCCATATAATGGCTAGATGATGACATCCCCTTTTGGTCGTGATTGGTCAACTGTGATGGCTACAGGTGCTCAAAGCCCGATGTCATTGTAACTATAGTAGGATCACTCCAGGTGATGCCAAGATGAGAATGTCCCCTTTTGGTTGCGATCATTTAACCATTATGGCTGCCCGAGCCCAAAGCCTGAATACCATTAGCACAGTCTACAGGGCATATTTACGAAGGGATTTCATTGTAACTTGGTAGGTTTGACTTTATATAATGTCTTGGTGAGAACGTCCTTTTTCAGACACGATTGGGCAACTGTGACAGCTACAGTGGCCCGAAGCCCAAAAACCTTTAGAACAGTCTACAGGCCATAATTATGAAGGGATTTCATTGTAGCTTGGTAGGATGACTCCAAATAATGTCTAGATGAGAACGTCCCCGTTTGGTCGCGATCATTCAGCCTTGATGGCTGCCCGAGCCCAAAAACCTTTAGCATAGTATATAGGTCGTATTTATGGAAGGATTTCATTGTAACTTGTTAGATTGACTCCATATAATGCCTAGATGATGACATCCCCTTTTGGTCATGATTGGTCAACTGTGATGGCTACAGGTGCCCAACGCCTGAAAATCTTGAGCACAGTCTACAGGTCATATTTATGAAGGGATTTCATTGTAACTTCGTAGGATCATTCCAGATGATGCCCAGATGAGAATGTCCCCTTTTGGTTGCAATCATTCAACCATGATGACTGCCCAAGCCCAAAGCTCAAAAACCTTTAGCACAGTCTTCAGTTCATATTTATGAAGGGATTTTATTGTAACTTGGTAGGTTGACTTCATATAATGTCTAGATGAGAACGTCCCCTTTTGGACACCATTAGGCAACTGCAATGGCTACAGGGGCCTGAAGCCCGAAAACCTTTAGAACAGTCTACAGGTCATAATTATGAAGGGATTTCACTGTAGCTTGGTAGGATGACTCCAAACAATGTCTAGATGAGAATGTCTCCTTTTGGTCGTGATCATTCAGCCTTGATGGCTGCCCGAGCCCAAAAACCTTTAGCGTAGACTATAGGTCATATTTATGGAAGGATTTCATTGTAACTTATTAGGTTGACTTCATATAATGCCTAAATGATGACATCCCCTTTTGGTCATGACTGGTCAACTGTGATGGCTACAGGTGCCCAAAGCCCGAAAATCTTGAGCACAGTCTACAGGTGATATTTATGAAGGGATTTCATTGTACCTTGGTAGGATGACTCCAAATAATGTCTAGATGAGCACGTCCCCTTTTGGTCGCGATCATTCAACCTTGATGGCTGCCTGAGCCCAAAACCTCAAAACCTTTAGCACAGTCTAAAGGTCATATTTATGGAAGGATTTCATTGTAACCTGTTAGATTGACTCCATATAATGCCTAGATGATGACATCCCCTTTTGGTCATGATTGGTCAACTGTGATGGCTTCAGGGGCCCGAAGCCCGAAAACCTTGAGCACAGTCTACAGGTCATATTTATGAAGGGATTTCATTGTAACTTGGTAGGTTGACTTCATATAATGTCTAGATGGGAATGTCCCCTTTGGACGCAATTGGGAAACTGACGGCTACAAGGGCCCAAAGCCCAGAAACCTTTAGCACAGTCTACAGGTCATATTTATGGAGGGATTTCAATGTAACTTGACAGGATGACTCGTTTTGGAATAATTTCACTGTAACTTGGTAACTTTCGTTGATATACTTTAACTGTGAGGGCCACATACATTAACTGTGAGGTCATATTAACCCACCCCTCAGCTCTTTAGTACAGTGTACACCTCATATTATTTTTTAACAAAAACATAGCATGCAGGGAACAGAAATGAACATATTCCCAATTATCACAATTCTTGTCTTATTTCATAATCCTTTCATAAACATTGAACATTATCCTTTTCATCAAACACAACACACAAGTTAAGCTACAGTGTCATTCACACTTTCATGTTTTTGTTCAAATCAACTTGTCCAGGCCCAAAGGAAGAGGGGTGGGGGAAAATGCTCCAAAATTTTAAAAAAATCTTCTCATGATTCAGTGGGTACATTGACTTGATATTTGGTACAGGGCTTCCTTTTGAGGTGTACATGTAGAATCAAGTTTGTTCAAATGACATCAGTGGAACAATATTTGCCTTTGTAAATATTCGCGATATTCGATATTACTGTGATATTATCGCGATATTATTTTCAGTGCATTTCATATAGGGTAATCTACATGAACGAACAACAATGAGGGTAAAAAACAATAGTTCAGCTATCAGAACATTGTGGCTGCCAACTACGGGGCTGCCACAAAGTTCGGATAGCTTAACTAATGGTCGTAATGGTACATGTACCCGTGTCTGTATGAGTGCAAATCTAACAACACAGTTTACTGCTGAGTGCTAAGTCTGTTGATGATGCCCAATAGCAAGAGCTGGTTAAGTTCAGCTCTCTGAACATTGTGGCTGTCCCACTTGACTAGTGGGGTAGCCGCAACGTTCAGAGAGCTGAACTAAAGCAGGTTCAGCTCGGACCACATCATCATGGTCCACATGCTTATCTACCGCAACACTTCCAAATATGTAACATCCAACAGACAGTAGCACTCTACTTCATCTGTGCAATTCTTCCAAAGTCAGAGTGATAAAAACAGATCAGAAATTCAGAATTTCACCAGATTAAAAACGAGAATCGGGTCATTGGGGTGACGTAATTCCAGGTTAGGGCATGTGCAGTTGTGCACACATAGTCACATACTCATATTGACAGTGACAAGCTGACAGCTGTATGTTAATTGTTTACCGTGCGGACACTGTGGAGTAAGTAAATGTTATGTCACGACAGGTGATATAGAAGAAATCTAACTTCCAGCTTTTGGGGAAATTACTGTTATATCTAGTATATCATGGGAACCGTGGCCTGCATTCATCATACCGAAAATACACCGGCATTTCGATATTTTGTACTGGCCTCGATATTGAAACCGGTTTTGATTTTAATATCGCCATTATCAAAGTGAGTCATAAGTACTTGATTCGTGCAAAAAAAAAAAAAAAAATTCTGTGTCTCCATTGGAACCCCAGAAGCTAAAAATAGAACATTTTTCAAAATGCCCATATTTCACAAACCGCATGGAAGGGAGAACGGTTATGTGGTATGAAGAATCCTCAGGACAAAATAGAATGGTAAAAAAAATTGCCATTGGTTGTGTCATGGTGTTGTGTGTGTTGGGGGATGGGGAGAGGTGGTAGAAGGCATCGAAAAAATGCTGAGTCAGCATATTTGCAAAAATTAAAAAATTTCCGCAGAACCACTGATCAGAATTTTTTCATATTTGGTATATCCATAGGGGGACAGATATTAGTTTGTTTAAATTTAAGTCCCTCAGTTCATATCTTCGCTCAATACAGGCTCCTAAATTACTCTTTAAAAGCCTTATTCTCCACAACCACTGGTCGGAATTTTTTAATATGTGGTATACAACTTTGCTGCAGAGGTTAGATTCATATTTGTTCAAATCGAGTCCCCAAGATAATATTTGGGTTGCCTGTTGGAGCACAAATTTTAACTCCGTTCAACATGAGGAATAATCTTTAAAAGTTTTCTTGAGATACACTAGTCAGAATCTTTTGATATTTGCTAATCAGCATCCTTAGAGAGGTCAGATCTAAGGTTGTTCAAACCATACCCCTGTGTTAATATCTGGGCTCCCGATTGGAGCCCAATTTTTAACTTAATCCAACGTGAGGAATTATCTTTAGAATTATTTATCTCCAGAAGTACTTGATGTGTGGTATACACAGTCCTTGCAGGGGTCAGATTCAAATTTGTCCAAATCAAGCCCATCAGTTAATAATTGGGTTACCTTTGCAATATGGGAAATGATTTTTAAAAATCACCTTCATATTCATCAGTGAAAATCTTTTAATGTTTGATGTACAGCATCCTCAGAGATGTCAGACCTAAGTTTATTCAAACAAAGTCCCTGTGTTAATATTTGGGCTCCCTATTGGGGCGCAAATTTTAACTTAGTTCAGTATGGGGAATAATCTTTAAAACTATTTTTTACCCAGAAATATTGGTTAGAATCTTTTGATATCTGGTACATGGAATCCTTGCAGGAGTCAGACTAAAAGTTTGTCCAAATCAAGCATATCAGTTAATAATTGGGTTTTCTATGGGAACATGAATGTTAAAACACAGTATAAGGATTAATCTTTAAAAATATTCTTCAGATCCACCTGTCAAAATCTTTTGATGTTTCGTATACAGCATCCTTACAGGGTTCAGATTCAAGTTTGTTCAAATCAAGTTTTCCGGTTAGAATTTGGACTCCATATTAGACCCCAAGATTTTACTTGGTACAATATGATGAATATTCTTTAGAAATCATTTTTTTCTCTTGAACTCCCAATCAAAATCTTTTGATAAATGGTATACACCATCCTTATTGAAATTAGATTCTAGTTTGTAAACCTAAATCTCTGGGTTAATATTTGGGCTCCCTATTGGATCCTGAATTTTAAATTTGTCCAACATGAGGAATCATCTTTTAAAATCTTCTCCAGAAGCACTGGCCAGCATCCTTACAGGGGATGGATTCAAGTTTGTTCTTAGGCCTAAAAAAATTAAAAATCTGTTTCTCAGGCCCTCCCCCATGGTCCTTTTGGCCGCCGCATGCTCTCTTTTTATAACCAATTTAAACTTAAAAAAACCAAAAATTAAATGGTTTATGTCTGATATTTTACCCAAGTTAAAAAATTTTATGAATTTGTCCCTTGAGTGCAAGATGGCTTTGCAATGCTAAAGCATTGCAAAGCCTTCTTGCACTCAAGGGATGAAATACACCACCACCCGTGCTATTCTGTAGATTATGAGGCCTAAAACTTGAACCAAGAACATGAACTTTTGATGGCAAAGAAGTAATTACTGAAATAAAAAATAAAATAAAAAAAACGCTTGCCCGCATGCAATTTTACAAATAATGGCCTGAGAAACAGAAGATGTACTTTGTGTGGTCTTATCAATCCTCTTTGTTAATATTTGGGCTTTCTATTGGAGTCTGAATTTTAACTTGGTGCAATATGGGGAATAATCTTTAAAAATGTTCTTCAGATCCACCAGTCGGAATCTTCTGATATTTGATATACAGCATCCTCAGGGAGGTCAGATCTAAGTTTGTTCAAATCAAGAAGCCTGGTTAATATTTGGGCTTCCTAAGGGAGTCAACTCTTTTAACCCTTTCCAAACTGATGTCAAAATACAGACATTTCAAGAAACAGTTTTTTCCCCATTATGTAACAAGGAATTTAACCAATTCAATCTTGGATGACAGAGCTCACTGGTTTAAAATCAGTTGCATTATGGGACAAACTTTCAGTTTAAAATTTTGATATTTCAACCTCTGTGTGCAGGGGTTAGCTTAGTGCAATTTGAAGAATAAATAATCTTTACAAATCTTCTTCAAATCCACCAGTCAAAATATTTTAATATTTGGTATACAACATTCTTGTAGAGGTCAAATCTAAGTTTTTTTCAATCCAGGTCCTTGTGATGATATTTGGGTTCCCAGTTAGAGATCAAATTTTAACTTGGTTCATTATGAGGAATATTCGTTGAAAATCTTCCCACGAACCCCAATCAGATTTTTTTGATATATTGTACACACTATCCTTAGGGGTCTCAGATTCCATTCGTTAAAACCATGTCTTGGGTTAATATTTCACCTCCCAACAAGGCTCGAAATAAGTTGGGGGTGAGGGGACAAGGGCAATGACCAACACCCAACCTACTTTGCCCTACATACTTTGAAATCCACAGGAGATTTGGACTGACACAAAATTCTGCTCAATTTTAGAATCTGAGTTTAAAAAACACTGGAAATTCAGTATAAACTTAACCTTTTGACCACTGGTGGTATCTTCCATGCAGTTGAAATGCAGCAATTAGAAGAGTCCATATTCATTATTTGGAGGTAGACCAATAAATATTTTCAACGTCCAGTCATGGGGCTGCACATTGAAAATATTAATTGGTCTAACCCACCCTTAAATTAGAGGCATCCTACTTAATGCGACTATGGCACCACATGTCCCTGAGCTGGTAAAGTGACCTCTCATGTGCAAAGGGTTAAATGCCATTTTGAATTAACAAGTCATTTCCTCGTTTAGTAGTCATCATGTATCAAATTACAATGTGTAAAGCAATATACTGAAAGTGACCTGCACCAAATTAAAATGACCTGTACCAAATACTTGGGACAGGACATTTTGACCTGCACAAGAAAAATAATTATTTCGTGCCTTGGCTCCCAATTGGAGCCCAAATTTTAACTTAGTCCAAAATGAGAGTAATATTTGAAACTCTCCTTCTCCTGAAGCACAAGTCAGAATCTTTTAATATATGGCATACAGAATCCTTACAGGGGATTCAGATTTGTTCGAAACATGAGAGCCTGAGTTTTAACTTAGTAGAATATGGGGAATAATCTTTAAAAATCTTCTTCAGACCCAATGGGTGGAATCTTTTGATTTTTGATACACATCTTCCTAACTGGGTTCAGATTTAGGTTGTTCAAATCAAGTGCCTTGATTAATATTTGACCCCACTACTGGAGGTCAAATTCTAACTTGGTACAATATGAGGAATTTTCTTTAAATATCTTTTCATGAATTTCCAATCGGAATCTTTTCGTATATGGTTTACACATTTAACAAGCTACAAACGTATTACTTGAAAATAGAATATGTTTTCATTTTTGGAGTTCACGAAAAAAATCAAACTTTCAATGAGAGGTTACAAACTAAGTTTTGAGAACATTACTGGCTGGTTCCAATGAGAGGTTACAAACTAAGTTTTGAGAACATTGCTGGCTGGTTCCAATGAGAGGTCACAAACTAAGTTTTGAGAACATTGCTGGCTGGTTCCAATGAGAGGTCACAAACTAAGTTTTGAGAACATTGCTGGCTGGTTCCAATGAGAGGTCACAAACTAAGTTTTGAGAACATTGCTGGCTGGTTCCAATGAGAGGTCACAAACTAAGTTTTGAGAACATTGCTGGCTGGTTCCAATGAGAGGTCACAAACTAAGTTTTGAGAACATTACTGGCTGGTTCCAATGAGAGGTCACAAACTAAGTTTTGAGAACATTACTGGCTGGTTCCAATGAGAGGTCACAAACTAAGTTTTGAGAACATTACTGGCTGGTTCCAATGAGAGGTCACAAACTAAGTTTTGAGAACATTACTGGCTGATTCCAATGAGAGGTCACAACCTAAGTTTTGAGAACATTACTGGCTGGTTCCAATGAGAGGTCACAAACTAAGTTTTGAGAACATTACTGGCTGGTTCCAATGAGAGGTTACAAACTAAGTTTTGAGAACATTACTGGCTGGTTCCAATGAGAGGTTACAAACTAAGTTTTGAGAACATTACTGGCTGGTAAAGAGTTGGTATAGATGAGATTTACACTGAGGCTGTACAGTGCATAGGGTTATTTACTTGGTTAATAATAAAATTTGTTTATAACTAGAAAGTGTGTCTAACCCTGTGCATCATTGCACAGGGTTAGTCACACTTTCTGGATATAAAAACAGGCTTGGCAGTTTCAGGAGCGCGATTTTTTAGCTCTCCTTACTGCCCTCCTGAAAGAATTAAGGAGAGCGAAAAATTGCCCTCCTAAATATTTTGGTCTGGGATGATTGAGATTACATGTATTATGCTCAAATTAAATTTTTGTTGTAAAACAAAAATGTAATTTAAGTTCGAAGTCACATACATGTAACATCACGTAATTTCATTTTGAAAGTGGTTTAGTGGTAAAAGGTAATGGCTGCAACCATACCCAAACACAGTTGCAATCATTTGAAGCAAAATGGGTCACAGCAATATTTTTTTTTCTGTCAGTTTCAAGTTCAGCAACTGACATCACAGTTTGAGGGGTAATTATTCAAGGAATCTTGACAGTATAATATACTATCATTACTACTATCCTGTCACTTGAAGCACTTGCACCAGGATGTGACTGTAGATTCAAGCAGACCTGTTGTCCAAGAAAGTCATATGCCTACCACTACCACCTTCAACCCCCCTTGGGTCTGGGTACACACACAGGTCTTGTCAAGTGTGTGTTCGGTCTAGATGTCTAAGAGATTTCGCTTTACCTTAGTAAAGTTAATAAAATCACTGATGTAGTCTGTTGGTTTCAGTTTCAATGAGTTCGTTCAACTGGATACTTAAAATGCTGTGTAAAGCTAATTGCTGTCCTAAGCTGATTGAGGAGAGCGATTTTTTGCCCTCTTGCATTTTTCAGAATGCCAGGCCTGTAAAAAAAACCCTGGTAACTGCCATATCGCACTACATGAAAATAAACACTAACTAAAGCTGTAAAATGCACAGGGTTAGTTGGTTACTTGTTACATAGGGTGCAGGATTTAAGGAACTAATGGAAATACTTACATGTATATAAGATTGTGGAGATTTTTTAAAAGTGAATTCCAAAAATGAAAACATATTCTATTTTCAGTTAACCCTTTACCCAACGTAACAGCCAAAACCGGCCAGTGTGATTCTCCAAAATCACCCTTTCATTTTCTTATTTTTTGTCTCAAAAACTTAGGTTATGACCCTTTGTTGGAATGAGCTCATCAAGCTTGTTCCAATGAGGGGTCATAACCTATGTTTTTGAGACAAAAAATGAAAAAAATTAGTTATTCAAGAATTTTTTTTTTGCAAGTGTCGTCTGCTTTTCATGTTAGATGCTCAGTTCAAGTTTGTTTTTCTCCATTTGTTGATATTTGTGCTCCCTGTTTCCATTATAGGAAATCTGGGCATTACTTGTGTGGTAGCATCTCAGTACCAGAGCAAATCATTTCATTGGACAATGGATTTATGAACATTATATTTATTTATTTATTGGTGTTTAAGGTCACATAAGGATTTATGAACAGTAACATGACTTCATTCCTCTGTAGCACTTACTGGCTGCGGTTGCTAATTTAATCCTTCTTTAACCCTTTACCTAACATGAAAAGCAGACGACACTTGCAAAAATAATTCTTGAATAACTATTTTTTTTCATTTTTTGTCTCAAAAACATAGGTTATGACCCCTCGTTGGAACGAGCTCGACGAGCTCGTTCCAACGAGGGGTCATAACCTATGTTTTTGAGACAAAAAATGAAAAAAATAATGAAAATTAATTGGCGATTTTTGAGAATAGCGCTGGCCGGTTTTGGCCGTAACGTTGGGTAAAGGGTTAAACAACTTAGTCAGGTGAGCATCTCAGGCCCCATGCCCATGGGACCCCTTGTTTGATTTTTATGCCTTTGCATTGAATAGGGGAGGGCTTATTGTTTTACCCCATCCATCCATCCATCCATCCATCCAATCCATCCATCCATCCATCCATCCATCCATCCATCTCTCGCAGTTTTCATGCTAGGACTATTTTAGCTTTTCTTATCACTCTTCGTCCGTCTTCCGTTGTCTGTCGTCAGTCGTCCTGCATGAAGGTGGTGTTTGAACCTCTTTCTTCTAAACCACTGACCACATTTTAATTAAATTTCACGTAAGTAGTGGTTATATAGGGGCATTTGGGTTTTTCTTCAAATTGGATTTCTGCTCATATTGTGGAGTGGGGTGGGGCCAAAATGCACAAAATTTTTAAAAATCTTCTTCTCATGAACCAGCCATAGCAGAGACTTGATATTTGGTATGCAGCTCCCATTAGACTCAAGTTTGTTCAAGAGAAGTTTGACGGGCAATATTTACCTTTGTTCTGAGAGGGGCAAGAATTTTTGCCCCGCCCCAAATTTCTATTTTCTGAACCCAGAGGCCGATTTGAACCAAATTTAATATGAGGTATTATTGGGTTATAAGTACTTGATTTATGCCAAAAAAAATGTTTCCTGCAGCCCCGTGGGAACCGCAGGAGCTAAAAATAGAAAAAATTAAAACGCCCATATCTCCAAAACTGCACGGCACCGAGAATTTTTATTTCGTGTGATGCTTCCTTAGGACCAACAGAAAGGATTGGTAAAAAAAAAATTGCCATCGGTTTTATCATAGGGTACAGTTTCGGGACTTTGAAAAAGTGCTGAGTCAGCACTTTTTAACACTGCAGGCAATGGGAAAAATATTAAAAAATCTTCTTCTCCAGATCCAGCAGGCAGAATCTTTTGATATTTGGTATGCAACATTGTAGGGTGGATCTGATTCAAGTTTGTTCAAATTGGCGCCCTGGGTTCATATTTGGGCTCAGTATACGAGCCCGATTTCGAACTTAGTGCATTTCAGGCAAATTTTAAAAAAAAAATCTTCTTCTCCAGATCCAGCAGGCAGAATCTTTTAATATTTGGTATGCAACATTGTGGGGTGAATCTGATTCAAGTATGTTCAAATTGGCCCCCTGGGTGTATATTTGGGCTCAGTATAGGAGCTCAAATTTGAACTTAGTGCATTTCAGGCAAATTTCTTTGAAAATCTTCTTCTCCAGATCCAGCAGGCAGAATCTTTTGATATTTGGTATACAACATTGTGGGGTGGAGCTGATTCAAGTTTGTTCAAATTGGCCCACTGGGTTTATATTTGGGCTCAGTATAGGAGCCCAAATTAGAACTTAGTGCATTTCAGGCAAATTTCTCTAAAAATCTTCTTCTGCAGATCCAGCAGGCAGAATCTTTTGATATTTGATATGCAACATTGTGGGGTGGATCTGATTCACGTTTGTTCAAATTGGCCCCCTGGATTCATATTTGGGCTCACTATAGAAGCCTGAATTCGAACTTAGTGCATTTCAGGCAAATTTCTTCAAAAATCTTCTTCTCCAGATTCAGCTGGCAGAATCATTTGATATTTGGTATGCAACATTGTGGGGGTAGATCTGATTCAAGTTTGTTCAAATCGGCCCCCTGGGCTCAGTATAGGAGCCCAAATTTGAACTTAGTGCATTTCAGGCAAATTTCTTTAAAAATCTTCTCAAGATCCAGCAGGCAGAATCTTTTGATATTTGGTATGCACCATGCTTAGGGGGTGAGATTCAGTTTTGTTCAAGCCAAGTCCCTGGGTTCATATTTGGGCTCACTGTGGGAGCACGAATTATAACTTAGTTCAAAATGAGGAATTTTCTTTAAAAATCTTCTTTAGATCCAGCAGTCGAAATGTTTTGATATTTGGTATGCAGCATCCTTAGGGGGGGTGAGATTCAAGTTTGTTCAAGCCATGTCCCTAGGTCCATATTTGGGCTCACTGTGGGAGCTTGAATTGTAACTTACATGTAGTTTGAAATGAGGAATTTTCTTTAAAAATCTTCTTCTGATCCAGCAGTCGGAATGTTTTGATAGGTGGTGTGTAGCATCCTGGGGGGTGGGGGGGGGGGGGGTGGAGAGAGATTCAAGTTTGTTAAAGCCCAAATTATAACTTAGTCAATGTGAGGAATTTTTCTTTAAAAATCTTCTTCTTCAGATTCAGCAGTTGGAATCTTTTGATATTGGGTATGCACCATGCTTATGGGGCTGAGATTCGAGTTTGTTCAAGCCAAGTTCCTTGGTTCATATTTGGGCTCACTATGGGAGCCCGAATGACAACTTAGTTCAAAATGAGGAATTTTCTTTAAAAATCTTCTTCAGATCCAGCAGATGAATGCTTTTGATATTTTTTATGCAGCATCCTTAGGGGGTAAGATTCAAGTTTGTTCAAGCCATGTCCCTAGGTCCATATTTGGGCTCAATGTGGGAGCTTGAATTGTAACTTGGTTCAAAATGAGGAATTTTCTTTAAAAATCTTCTTCTTCAGATCCAGCAGTTGGAATGTTTTGATATTTGGTGTGCAGCATCCTTGGAAAGGGGGGGGGGGGGGGGGGAGAGATTCAGGTTTGTTAAAGCCAAGTCTCTGGGTTTATATATGGGCTCCCTGTGGGAGCCTGAATTATAACTTAGTTCAATATGAGGAATATTCTTTAAAAATCTTTTAGATCCACTAGTCAGAATCTTTGGATATTTGGTATAAGATTTTCTTAGGAGGAGCAGATGCAACTTGTTGAAATCAATTCTCTGGGTTGATATTTAGGGTACCATGTCAGGTGAGCACCCTCAGGCCCCCTGGGGCCTCTTGTTTTTTTTGCTTCAACATTTCAAAAAATTACAGGATGTTCAACTCAAGTCAGTTTTTTGTAGAACTTCACCTGTATGGTACGTGGTTTGTCTGGCGAACTCGTCTCACAGTTTTAAAGCTAGGACCTTTTTATTATTTCATCAAGAGTTTGTACATATACCAGAGTATGCATTTTGTCAGGATTTTGATTTGCTTCAATATTTTACAAAATTACAGGTTGTTGAACTTAGTCAATTGTTTTTTTTTAAATTTCATGTGTATGCTACATGGTGGGTTCAGCAAACTCCTCTCACAGTTTTGAAGCTAGGACCTTTTTATTATTACAATGTGTTGTTGTTAAGCTATTTAATATATAGACAAAACGTGATGTGTGGTTGAATCGGTGGTTGTTTTACATAAGTTGGAATGGCATAGTCATATGACTATGCCATTCCAACGAGTTATGTAAAACTCTCACCAATTAAAACACACATGTCATGCATTAAAATTCAGTTAAATAAACAAGTTTTAATTGTGATGTTTAAACCCAAAGGTGAAGACTCTGTTTGTTTTGTTCGCTTGATGATGTACTGATCAAATGAGTTGGTAAAAAATAAAAAAAAACTTGTTTAGGGGTACAGTCTGTATTACATTTGTTATCTTTTTTATTGGGTTTGTTTGTTGAAATTCGTATCACTGTTTCTCTTCAGCTGGTGTCCACTCACGCCAAACCATTTGGTGGCTATTGCTGTTAGTGAAAATATAAATACAAATTTGGTCAGATTTGCAAAACAGCTGAGAGAAACTTTTTTAAAAGAACTTTGAAGCATGTCAAGATGTCTGAAGATTTATCAAAATAAAGTTGCCTAATTAATTTAGATATAATCGGATCTGCAAACGAGACGGTCAAGGGGCTGGGTTAATGTTGTGGTTGGGAATGATTAGTTTTTAGCTTAACCCTTTACCCAACGTAACGGCCAAAACCGGCCAGCGCTATTCTAAAAAATCGCCAATAAATTTTCATTATATTTTCATTTTTTGTCTCAAAAACATAGGTTATGACCCCTCGTTGGAACGAGCTCGTTGAGCTCGTTCCAACGAGGGGTCATAACCTATGTTTTTGAGACAAAAAATGAAAAAAATTAGTTATTCAAGAATTATTTTTGCAAGTGTCGTCTGCTTTTCATGTTAGGTAAAGGGTTATCTATGAGTCACAGGCTACACCCCGTAGTTTTTGTCCGATCATCACAAAGTTTCATATGCAGGTTTGAGGTCATGTCTAGATGCGAATGCCCCCTTTGGGTTGTGATTGGTCAACCGTGATGGTTGCCTGAGCCCAAAACCCGAAAACCTTTAGCACAGTCTACAGGTCGAATGTATGAAGAGATTTCATGGTAACTTGGTAGGATGACTCTGTATAATATCTAGATGATAACGTCCCCTTTTGGTCATGATCTGTCAACCATGATGGCTGCTCAAGCCCGGAACCCAAAAACGTTTAGCACGGCCTACAGGTCATATGTAATATGGAGGGATTTCATTGTAAATTGGTAGTATGACTCCGTCTGATGTCTAGAAGAGAATTTCCCCATTTGGTCATGATCATTCAGCCATGACAGCTGCCCAAGCCCCAAACCCAAATACCTTTAGCACAGTCTACAGGTCGTATTTATGAAGGGATTTCATGGTAACTTGGTAGGATGACTCTGTATAATATCTAAATGAGAATGTACCCTTTTTGTCATGATCTGTCAACCGCGACGGCTGCCCCAGCCTGAAACCCAAAAACGTTTAGCACAGTCTTCAGGTCATATTCAGTATGGAGGGATTTCATTGTAACTTGGTTGGATGACTCTGTATGATGTATAGATGAGAACTTCCCCATTTGGTTGTAATCTGTCAACTGCGATGACTGCCCAAGCCAAAAACGTTTAGCACAGTATACAGGTCGTATTTGTGGAGTGATTTCATTGTTACTTGGTAAGATGACTCCATATAATGTCTAGATGAGAACGTCCGCTTTTGGTGGTGATTGGTTAACTGTGATGGCTACAGGGGGGGGGGGGGGGGGGGGGAGGGCCAAAGCCCAAAAACCTTTAGCACAGTCTACAGGTTGTATTTTTGAAGGGATTTCATTGTAACTTGGTAGGATGACTCCAGAAAATGTCTAGATGAGAACGTCCCCTTTTGGTTGTGATCATGCAACCCTGACGGCTGCTTGAGCCCAAAACCTGAAATCCTTTAGCACAGACTACTGGTCATATTTACGAAGGGATTTCATTGTAACTTGGTAGGATGACTCAGTATAATGTCTAAATGAGGACGTCCCCTTTTGGTTGCAATCAGTTAGCTGTGATGGTTACCCAGGCCCGAAGCCCGAAGCACAGTCCACAGGCTGTATTTATGAAATGATTTCATTGTAACTTTGAAGGATGACTCGTTGGAATAATTTCACTGTAACTTGGTAACTTTGGTTGACATACATTAACTGTGACGGCCACATACATTAACGGTGAGGGCCACATTGATCCACCCCTCATCTCATTAGTACAGTCTACACCTCAAATTATTTTTATTGAAAACATAGCATACAGGGAACAGAAATGGACATACTCCCAATCATCACAAGCCTTGTTAGCTCACCTGACTGAAAGTCAGGGTGAGCTATTCTGATCACTTTTTGTCTGTCTTCCATCGTACGTCGTGAAGGTGGTGTTTGGGTCTTTTTCTCCCAAACCACTGTCCACCTTTTAATGAAATTTCATGTGAGAGTTAGTTATATAGGGGCATTTTGATTTTTCTTCAAATTAAGTTGCGGCTCATATTGAGGACGGGGGTGGGGCCAAAATGTCCAAAATATTAAAAAATCTTCTTCTCATGAACCAGCAGTAGCAGAGACTTGATATTTGGTATGCAGAGTCCTTTTGAGGTTTAGAATCAAGTTTGCTCAAGAGAAGTTTGTTGGGCATTATTTTTACCTTCGTTATGGGAGGGGCAAAAATTTTGGCCACATCTTAAATTTCTATTTTCAGAACCGTGAGGTCGATTTGAACCAAATTTGATATGAGATGATAATGGGTCATAAGTAGTTGATTGATGCAAAAATTATTTTTCTCATTGCCCCGTGGGAACCACGGGAGCTAAAAATAGGAAAAACCTTAAAAATGCCATATCTCCAAAACTACACGGCACAGAGAATTCTTATTTTGTATAAAGCTTACCTTTATCCAGTAGAATAGAATGGTTAAAAAAAATCCCTATCGGTTTTATCACAAGGTACTTTTTTCAGGACTTTGAAAAAGTGCTGAGTCAGCACTTTTTAGGGAGCATGGTGGCTCAGTAGGTAGAGGTGCAGGCTGCAAGCCGAGAGGTCCTCGGTTCGAATCCCACCTGCGGCAACCGCGTTGTGTCCTTGGGCAAGACACTTCATCTCCATTGCCCGCGTGGGGGCACGATGACGCCGTGTACTAAGGCGTACTGCACGTCGATGGTACGCATGTCTTCAACCAATCTAACCCTGCCTGTGCTGCAGTGCGGAGTTACGATGTTGGGGAGCTGGCAGCTGCTCGTCGTTGCTCGGTGGTTCTCTCCGGGTACTCCGGCTTCCTCCACCCGTAAAACTGTCACGGTCATGATTAGCCATTGTGCATAAATATGTGACATTAAACATTAATAAATAAATAAATAACAGCACTTTTTAGCACTGTAGGCAATGGGAAAAAGATTAAAAAATCTTCTTCTCCAGATCCAGCAGGCAGAATCTTTTGATATTTGGTATGCAACATTGTAGGGTGGATCTGATTCAAATTTCTTCAAATTGGCCCCCTGGGTTCATATTTGGGCTCAGTATAGTATAGAGCCCAATTTCAAACTTAGTGCATTTCAGGCAAATTTCTTAAAAAATCTTCTTCTGCAGATCCAGCAGGCAGAATCTTTTGATATTTGGTATGCAACATTGTGAGGTGGATCTGATTCAAGTTTGTTCAAATCGGCTCCCTAGATTCATATTTGGGCTCACTATAGAAGCTCGAATTCGAACTTAGTGCATTTCAGGCAAATTTCTTCAAAAATCTTCTTCTATAGATCCAGCAGGCAGAATTAATCTTTTGATATTTGGTATGCAACATTGTGGGGTGGATTTGATTCAAGTTTGTTCAAATTGGCTCCCTGGGTTTTTATTTGGGCTCAGTATAGGAGCCCAAATTTGAACTTAGTGCATTTCAGGCAAATTTCTTTGAAAATCTTCTTCTCAAGATCCAGCAAGCAGAATCTTTTGATTTGGGGTATGCACCATGCTTAGGGGGGTGAGATTCAAGTTTGTTCAAGCCAAGTCCCTGGGTTCATATTTGGGCTCACTGTGGTAGCCCGAATTATAACTTAGTTCAAAATGAGGAATTTTCTTTAAAAATCGTCTTCAGATCCAGTGGTCGGAATGTTTTGATATTTGGTATGCAGCATCCTTAGGGGGGTGAGATTCAAGTTTGTTCAAGCCATGTCCCTAGGTCCATATTTGGGCTCACTGTGGGAACCCGAATGATAACTTAGTTCAAAATGAGGAAGTTTCTTTAAAAATCTTCTTCTTCAGATCCAGCAGTCGGAATGTTTTGATATTTCGTATGCAGCATCCTTAGGGGGTGAGATTCAAGTTTATTCAAGCCGTGTCCCTAGGTCCATATTTGGACTCACTGTGGGAGCCCAAATTATAACTTAGTTCAATATGAGGAATATTCTTTAAAAATGTTTTTTTTTTTAGATCCACTGGTCAGAATCTTTGGATATTTGGTATAAGCTTTTCTTAGGAGGAGCAGATGCAACTTGTTGAAATCAATTCTCTGGGTTGATATTTAGGCTACCATGTCAGATGAGTGCATTCAGGCCCCCTGGGGCCTCTTGTCTTACTTCATAATCCTTTCATAAACATTGAACATTATCCTTTTCATCAAACACAACACACAGTCAAGTTAAGCTACAGTGTCATTGACACATTCATTTTTAGCTCAACTTTGGCGAAGCCAAATTTGAGCTTATGCCATGGCCCGTCGTCCATCTGTCCGTCCGTCCATCTGGCCGTCTGTCCGTCAACAATTGGATACGGCTCGGCTAGAGGCCGTATTTATGAACCGATCTTTACGAAACTTCTTGGGTACCTTTGTTATGACCGTGGGACGAGAACGAGTGTTTTGGGGTTTGGTCCGAAATTCAAGATGGCTGCCAGCCGCCATTTTGTACCGACGATGCAGAAATCTGTTTTTGTACAGAACTTCCATATGAAAGCTAGGATTTGAATAATTTTTTGTATGAATGTATAGTACCATGGGATACATCACATATAATACGGGTTTTTTTCTCGTGCGTAACTTATGCAAATTAGACTAACTTTGATGTTTTTTGGTGTTACTTTCAGCACTGTAAGTGCAAATGCCAATACGGCTCGGGCTAGAGGCCGTATTTATGAACCGATCTTTACGAAATTCCTTGGGTACCTTTGTTATCACCGTGGGACGAGAACAAGTGTTTTTGGGTCCGGTCCGAAATTCAAGATGGCCGATGGCAGCCATTTTGTACAAAATTTGGTGCAATCAGATTTTTGCACAGAACTTCCATATGAAAGTGCTGATTTGAATAATTTTGTGTGTGAATGTTTAGTACCATGGGATACATCACATATAATACGGGTTTTTTTCTCGTGCAGAAATTATGCAAATTAGATGAACTTTGATTTTTTTCAGTGTGACTTACACACAGTAAGTACAAATGTCAATACGGCTCAGGCTAGAGTCTGTATTTATGAACCGATCTTCACGAAACGTCTTGGGTACCTGTGTTATCACCTTGGGACAAGAACGAGTGTTTCTGGGTGCGGTCCAAAATTCAAGATGGCTGCCAGTGGCCATTTTGTACCGAAATTAGGTCTAATCGGTTTTTTGTACACAACTTCTATATACGGCTCAGGCTAGAGGCCGTATTTATGAACCGATCTTTACGAAACTTCTTGGGTACCTTTGTTATCACCGTGGGATGAGAACGAGTGTTTTTGGGTGTGGTCCAAAATTCAAGATGGCCACCAGCAGCCATTTTGTACCAAAATTAATGCAATCAGTCTTTTGTACAGAACTTCTGTATGAATGTTCTGATTTGAATATATTTTTGTATGAATGTTTAGTAACATGGAATACATCACATATAGTACAGGTTTTTTTCTCATGCAGAAATTATGCAAATTAGATGAACTTTGCTTTATTCAGTGCTACTTATACACTGTAAGTGCACATGTCAATACGGCTCGGGCTAGAGGCTGTATTTATGAACCGATCTTCACAAAACTTCTTGGGTACCTTTGTTATCTCCTTGGGACGAGAACGGGTGTTTCTGGGTGCAGTCCAGAATTCAAGATGGCTGCCAGTGGCCATTTTGTACCCAAATTAGGTCCAATCAGTTTTTTGTCACAACTTCTACACAGCTCATATTTGTGAACTGATCTTCACGAAACTTCTTGGGTACCTTTGTTTTCACCTTGGGACAGGAATGAGTGTGTTTTGGGGTGCCTTTGTTATCACTGTGCTATGAGAACAAATATTTTGGGGTTCAGTCAGACCCACTCTGGGACTCAAAGATTTTTTTCTAGTTTAGCATCTGACTGTCACCCACCTTTACAATACTTTACCTATACATTTGTTACAGGCAACGGTCAGTATTTATGTACAGACCGTTACAATACTTTATATGTACCTTTGTTATCAGGTCATTACCTAGATGTTTGTCATTGCTGTGTCACATACTATACATGTACATGTCTTTGTCTTGACAAGTTGAGCTAGTGTCATTGACACTTTCATTAAATATCTCATTTTTGGTTAACAAATTTTTTGTGAACTGACTATGCGATAGACGATCGATAATTGTATAATGAAATTTGGAAACTTTTTGAAGCATAACTAATGACTTGGTGGTAAAGTAACTACTATAAACAGTACTTGGAAAAATGTTCTAGCTTGTACATCACCAGTTGAATACAGAAACAATTATGTCATGGCGGCCATTCCGTTAAATACAGGAGTTTAAAGTTTAATGGATGTGTAATATATATAGAATAAATGTATAGTGCTTTTTAGTAAAAAAATTATTCTATGAATAGAATTAAGAATGAAACCGACAAGCCTCTTATGAATAGAATAAATATTTTTGCCTTTCTCATACATCATTTACAGGGCAGTCGCAGCGAAATTGTGCTGTTACTTGCTACAAAACAATGCGAGAAGTGAGGAGCACATTGGCCCAATTTGATTGATAAGCAAAACTGCCAAAAATAAACAAGGTGCAGTGATACATTTCTGTCTGAAAATAGTTCCCCTACTGAGCTAAACTTGCAAAAATACTTTATTAAATGAACAATGTTTATCTTTCTTATTTTCGTTGTTGTTGGTTCAACTTGAGTTTTTTAAGCAAAGCAGATGACACATCCATTTGTTTATTTACAATTTCCTAATTTGGAAAATGAACATCACTCATCATCCTCCTCTTTTCATAATCAAAAATGTATGCTTTTCAACCCAGGGTTTTGATTGATTTAATTTATGTTTTTGTTAATTGTTGTTCATTTTATTGTAAGGCAGAGTTGAAACGTGTCATATATTCTAAAACTAAACATTTAAGCAACGGTCAGTGTTTGATAAATGTCAGTTCATTGTGTGTCCCACAAGCGTAAAACAGGTCATGACAACACAAATGCAGTAGAGGTTAGAAGTCAACAAGTCTGTCCCTGCAGTGGGAATAAAGTCTTTCAGTGTCAAGCCTACAAGGAAAATGTTTCCACCCTACTAGGTGAATAAAGCTAAACTTTTTCCAAGACTTCTGTTGTTGGAATAAATGGCCATTTATGGGAAAAAAAATGATTATGAATCTTTTTTACCTTAAAGATTTGTCAAACTCAAAGTTTCATGCTGTTGAATTCATCATAAATCACACTACAGTAGAACCTGTCTTGAGAGACCACCCTTTTTGCCAAGGAAAAGTGGTCTCTCAAAACAGGTGGTGTCTCATCACAGGTCCATTATAGAGTAAAACAACCAAATGGTGCAAGGTCACAGTGGTCTCTCACAACAGTGGTCTCTCAAAACAGGTTTTACTGCACAAGATATTTTGCTACATAACTATAGTCCAATGTTAGGTATTTTTAAATACGTACATAAAAGTACATGGTAGAACTTGCGAGGGAATTATAAGTTTTTTACAGACTCAGCACATGTAATAAACAAGGCTCAAAATAAGTGACGGGACAAGGACAATGACTGACACCAAGCTTACTTAGATGTACACACCTTGAAATCCAAAGGACGTTTTGAATGACACAAAGTCCTGCTGAATTTTAGAATCCGAGTTTTAAAAACAAGGGTAATTCAGTGTAAACTTAATAACCCTTAGAACACTGGTGGTATCTTCCATGTCAGTTGAAATGCAGCAATTAGAAGAGTTCATTTTCATTGTGTGGGGTAGACCAATCAATATTTTCAATCAACGTACAGCCGACATCCTTTTTGATGCGAGTATTGCATACCATGTACTTGGATGGGTAAAGCAGCCTCTAGTGTTCAAAGGTTTAAATTCCATTGTGAATTAACAAGTCATTTCCACAGTTAGTAGTCACCATATGTCAATTTACAATGTGTAAAGCAATATGCTGAAAATGACCTGTACCAAATTAAAATGACCTGTACCAACTACTTTGGGCAGGACATTTTGACCTTCACTTACAAAAAAAATTATTTCGAGCCTTGGTAACAAATCACTGCTCTTCAACATCCTGTGTCCATGTGCTGTGCGGGGAGCATGCTTCAGTCTAGTTTCTTTCTTTTTTTAGGAGTTTATATAACGGTGCCCTCTATTCACAAAACATGGCCACACAAGAAAATGGAAAAAGGTTTTATGAAGACCTTCTTAAGAAAATAAAAACAGAATTTATCCAACGAGTAAATCCAACTCAGTTGTTGATATATTTGACATTCTTCAGCCAAGAGGATGAGGTATGTATTTTACTTGTTTATTGAATCCAATCTTTTAATGTTAAGGTGAGCTGTTGCTCGTGTGCACCTGCAATCTTTATTTGTGAGTAGACAACAACACGAGTCAGTTCTTCCTAGCAAGAGATTACCCTTATCTAACAAATCAACTGCATCTGGAAGCTCAGTGGCTCGGTAAGTAACAGTGCAGGTTACAAGCCGAGAGGTCCTTGGTTTTGAATCTCACCGGTAGCAACCACGTTGTGTCCTTGTCAAGACACTTCACCCCAATTGCCCACGTGGGGGCATGGTGACGTTATGTGCTAAGGCATACTGCACATCGATGGTGCACTTGTCTTCAACCAATGCTAATCCTGCTTGTACGTTGTGGAGCTGACAGTTGCTCGCCATTGCTTGGTGGTTTTCTCTGGGTACTCCAGCTTCCACCATCTGTAAAACTGTCATGGTCATGATTATCCATTATGCTGAAATATATGATCTTAAAAAACACCAATAAATAAATAAACCATCTGGGTCAGCCACATAATATACAATTTGTGTGGAACCACAATATTCAACAAGACCATTTCATGTCACCCCCTCGAATGGAAGGTCACTTCATGTCACCCCCTCGAATGGAAGGTCACAGGATATGGTTTTGTTCAATTTTTTTTAAGAATTGAGGTAAAATAATTTATAAAAAATGAAATTTTGATATTGTGTGTTTTCGGTAAAGTGTTAAAATCTGTTCATGGGAAATACGTCGAATAATACAATATGTGTACAAACATTAAACAATACTGTTAAAACTAGAAGTTCTGTAATGAAATGCGCACAAATAGCACGTCGATCTGCGCGTTAATTTACGCGTTATGACCATAGTAAGACTATCAAATTCTGTACATATGGCCTGTGCACAAGCACTGTTTCAGCCAATGGACCTCCGGGTAACCCGGAGGTCCATTGGCAGAAACATTGCCTGCATTTGCTATGAGTAACCAGGAGAATCTGCCGTGCTTTGGCTGCCATTCGATATGGCAATTGCATGCAGCTAAGCCTAGATAAGTGCACAGTTTGTGACAGGACTTTAGTTTTAACTGTATACATCATGAATTATAAGCTGTAATTTTCCAAGACTTCAGACTAATCAAAGAAT
Organism: Pictodentalium vernedei; assembly: GCA_031216915.1. NCBI lineage: Eukaryota > Metazoa > Mollusca > Scaphopoda > Dentaliida > Dentaliidae > Pictodentalium > Pictodentalium vernedei. Next base: position 186,149,134 of record CM062294.1, read on the forward strand.
CGAGAATTGGTACATAAACAACATAATTTGACAAACTTCAAAGGTCAGTAATGCTACTCTTTTTGCCCATGCATTTCATGGAGAACCGAACTCAAATATGATTAGTGCTACTAAAAGCTTATTCGAAGAATCAGGTAATATTTTTGAAAGCCCTACTAACTGTGCACCAGTGGAGTGGAAACATTTTCCCGATACTGAGACTCAATAGTAGCGTGTTTCACTGCAAATGGTTGCAAGTAGTATACAGTGCACCTCCCATTTTCAAAATAAAAGAAATGGAGTATATCTAGTGTTTTTGAGTAGATGCTGAAAATTATCTCATGAGTGACTGAGACAAATGTTTATTTGACAATTTGTCTCTGTAACAAGTGAGATAGTTTTTGGTATCCACTCAAAAACATAAGATTTTCTTTTTATTATACATTTTTATAAGAATCTGATAATTCCACTCCTTTCAACTTTGAATTGATGCAAGAAAGTAAATAGCGCATTGAATCATTGATATGTAGAAGTGATTTGATCGATACTCATAACAGATAGCGTTTTGTGATCTAATTCATCCGGCGGGTTTCTAGTCCAAACATGGCCTGAAAGTTTGTAATATAAATTTCGGGTTTGGTACATCCTTTTGGAGGACGTACCAAACCAAAACTTATGCAATTTTGTCATGGTCTGTCATTCGTCTTACACACAGTTAGTACACATGTCAATACGACTTGGGCTAGAGGTTGTATTTATGAATCGATCTTCACGACTTATTGGGTACTTTTGTTGTCACCTTGGGATGAGAATGAGTGTTTTTGGGTGCGGTCCAAAATTTCAATATGGCCACCTGCAACCAATTGAACAAACTTTGATTTATTCAGTGCTACTTATACACAATAAGTGCACATTTCAATACGACTCTGGCTAGAGGCTGTATTTATGAACTGATCTTCACAAAACTTCTTGGGTACCTTTGTTGTCACCATGGGACAAGAACATTTAAGTGTTTTGGGGTTCTGTCCAAAATCCAAGATGGCTACCATTGGCCATTTTGTTCTTAAATTAGGTGTACTCATCTTTAGCTCAACTTGACAAAGTCCAGCTGAGCTATTGCCATCACTTCTCGTCTGTCGGCGTACGTACATACATACATATGTACATCCACAATTTCCTTTGGCACACCTCAAAGGTCACATTTATGATCAGATCGCTTTGAAACTTGGTATGCTTGTTTGGGTTGACCTCTAGACGGGAGCTATTGATTTTCTTCAGTTTCCATCAAAAAATGTTGCCGTGGCCAACATTCTTAGAACTTAGTTTAGTCACACCTCAATATTTCCCTTTGGCATGCCCTACAGGGCACATTTATAATTGGATTGCTTTGAAACCTGGCATGCTTGTTTGGGGTGACCTCTAGATGGGAGCTATCGATTTTCTTTCATTTCCATCAAAAAATGTTGCCACGGCCAACGTTCTTAAAACTTAGTTTAGTCAGACCTCAATATTTCCCTTTGGCACACCCTACAGGGCACATTTATGATCGGATTGCTTTGAAACCTGGCATGCTTGTTTGGGGTGATCTCTAGATGGGAGCTATCGATTTTCTTCTATTTCCGTCAAAAAAGTGTTACCGTGGCCAACGTTCTTTGAACATAGTTTAGTCAGACCTCAATATTTCCCTTTGGCACACCCAACAGGTCACATTTATGATCAGATTGCTTTGAAACCTGGCATGCTTGTTTGGGGTGACTTCTAGATGGGAGCTATCGATTATCTTCCACTTCCGTCCGTCAAAAAATGTTGCCGCTGGCAACGATCTTTGAACTTAGTTTAGTCAGGCATCAATATATTCCTTTGGCATGCCCTACGGGGCATATTTATGAACAGATCAGTTTGAAACTTTGTATGCTTGTTTGGGGTTACCTCTAGATGGGAGCTATTGATTTTCTTCGTTTTCTGTCAAAAAATGCTGCTATGAACTTAGTAAAAACTTAGTGCAGTTAAGCATCAATATTTCCCTTTACCACACCCTGCAGGGCACATTTATGATTGGGTTGCTTGCAGACTTGGTGTGCTTGTGTGGGGTGACATCTACATGGGAGCTGTCGATTTTCTTTCATTTCTGTCAAAAAATGTTGCTGCTGACATTTGAACTTAGTTTAGTCAGACCTCAACATTTCCCTTTAACACACTCATCATTCATTATCATGTTGTTTTGAAACTTTGATGCTTATGCAGAGTGACAAAGATAGGAACTATTGATTTTCTTTTCATTTCCATCATAAACTGTTGCTGTTGGTAACAATCTTTGAATTTATGGCATTTGTGCATCAGCATTCTTTGACATGGCCTACAGGCCACATTTATCATAGGATTGTTTTTGAACTTGGTGTGCTCATTTGGCAAGACCATTAGAAAAGAGCTATTGATTAGCATTCGTTTCTGTGAAAAAGGTTGCCTTTTACAATAACCTCTGAACATACTGCATTTGTGTATCAACATTCTTCCTTTTGCCAGTCTTACAGTTTACATTTAAAAATGCATGGATTACTTTGACGTTGTATACACACAATGCTGTTATGTTGAAATTTCATCAAATAACATTGGTACCAATGATCTTCAATTTTGCCATTTCATTGTTTGATTTCTTTATTTTGCAATATACATGACACAAATAAAGATGATACATACAGTAGTAAAGAGTGTTTTAAGGATGCAAAAAAATCTGTAAATTAACACTACTGAAGCATGACAATATCAGTTGTACACTGCAGGGAGACAATATAGCCAGATTGGCTGTCTACCTATTGTCTCCCAAGCTGTGCATTGCGCAACCTTAAACCAGACTGTTTTACAAGTATGTGTTTTTACCTAACGTGGTTAAAGAGCAGGGAAACAATTGGATAAGATGAGATAAGATGACCCAGCAGTCACCTGAAACAATGGCACACCTCCTGGTACATGTACTTATTTTTTATTAAAATACACACTATGAAGAAACTACTACAGAGACCAAAAGGTGCACGAGGGGTGATCCAGACCAGTGCTAGGAATATGTTGGATACCAATTTAGATTGAATATTGGGCTTATGACCGATATGAGAAGAAAGGAATAAGTCGGATTTATCCAGAGTCAGGACAGTGTCTGTCAGCCTCTGTACGAGTTCCCACAGGATTACTATGAGTTTTAAATATATGGGATTTAATCTTATTGGGAGAATATGTAGTATTCCATGCAGGGAGAGTCAATCTGACACGGGTGATTCCGTTCTTCTCACTGAGGAATGGACTGCACAAAATGACCAGATAAATTGTCTGGGGAGTTGATTTGGTGGCGAGTTTACCAGGAACCAAGAAATACAACCCCGCATTGACATTCTAATTGCAATTTTGCAGGGTTCGATCCAAGTTATTAATGCATTTTCACAGAATTTAAAACATCAGAATCGGCCGATTATTAAATTTTTAACATCGGTATCGGCCAATGGTTTGTTTACCATATTGGTTCATCACTAATATTAACCCTTTATCCTTCAAATTGAAAATTCCTCCAATCCCTTTGGCATTCAATAACTTGAAAAATATTGCTTGGATTGTCAAGTTACTTATATTTATGTTCAGGTTACTGATGTGCCGAGCTGTATATTTTTTGGTGTAAATCTGATAATTTGATCCTGAGATATTAACCCTTTATCCTTCAAATTGAAAATTCCTCCAATCCCTTTGGAATTTGATAACTTGAAAAAATATTGCTTGGATTGTCAAGTTACTTTATATTTGTGTTCAGGTTACTGATGTGCCGAGCTGTACAGTTTTTGGTGTAAATCTGTTATTTTGTTCCTGAAATATTAACCCTTTATCCTTCAAATTGAAAATTCCTCCATTCCCTTTGGCATGAGATAACTCAAAAAATATCAGTCCGATTGTCATGGTACTGCATACGTGTGTTCAGGTTACTGATGTGCTGAGCTGTATAATTTTTGGTGTAAATCTGATAATTTGATCCTGTGATATTAACCCTTCATCCTTCAAATTGAGAACTTCTCCATTCCATTTCTTTGGCATGCAATAACTCAAAAAATATTAATCCAATTATCAGGTTACTTTATATATGTATTCAGGTTACTGATGTGCTGTGCTGTATAGTTTTTTATGTAAATCTAATAATTTGATCTGGAGATATTAACCCTTTATCCATCAAATTAGACACTCCTCCAATCCATTTCTATATGTACCCATGCCATGTATGGTGTACATAATGTCGGCATCCGGGGTGGCCCTCCGTCATACATCTTTCTACTAGTTGCACGTATGGATACACATCTGATGATTTAATCGGCCTATTTTTATTTTTTTAAGTTTGCATCAGTTATAAAAAAGACATCAAGTGGCCGCCAACAGGATCATGCAGGAGGGCCTGAGAAACAGATTTTTAACTTTTTTAGGCCTTATATAACTGTAGGCCCAAATACTGGTATATGGACTTGGTATGTTTCATACAGTATTGTGATCACAAGATGCAACTGATCTTGAAGAAGCGAAATATCGGATAAAGAAACAGAATGCAACCAAGACTAAATAGAGATGCAAATTGAAGACCAACAAAAGATTTATTTATAATTGTATTTTTTGCAAGGGTAATTTGCGTGCTGTTTTAGATTGATGGGAGTGTAAAAATTTGCATATTTATTTGTGTCATAATAAATTTTAAGGTTGAATACTGACTGGTTGCTCTTCACTGGAATGTTTATTTTGTATTGATTTTGCACTTGTCTACCTTAGAAGTTTTCCTTAGTGTCACTGTGTAATGAAAATCAAATTGTGATTTTGTTGTGACTTGACTGAATGCAGTATCCAGGGATATCGGAGGGTGAGAACTTGTCCCCTTGAAGATGGGAGAAGGTCTCATCCACGACCTTTCATGTACAAAAATGCACAAGTGAATAGAGCTGGTCGGTTTTGAAAATTTCCCTCTGTTCAGTTTTGGACCAAAAAAATCGGTTTTCGGCTTCATTCTTGGTTTTTGTAACACATTACATATTTTCCATATCTCATGTACTAAACTGGGTCAGGATAGTGCTAAAACTTATTAAATATCAAACAAATGAACTAGAAATGAAATAAAATTGTATTGCAATTGTTTCCTGTAAATTCGATGTACAAAAAAGTACATCTAATTATATATGCTGTCTTAAAAAGTTATTCAGACTCAAGGGCATAGATATGGGGGTCGGAAGTGTGTGTAGAGGGGAGTGGGGCTCAGAAATTTAGTCGCAACGATACCATTTGAGACTGATAATTTATTATTGGACTGTTGTGTCAAATTCGTTTTTTTCTTTTCCATTCGCGGCAGGGGTTAGCCTGGCAGCTGATTTTAGGGAGAAGTGACTTCTCCCTCCAGAGACTTTAGGGAGAAGTCAGTGGACATGAGGGAGAAGTCAGAAAAAAACAAAACGCATATGACATCGTGACAAAATAAATGTATGTGGGGGAGGGGACACAATTGTGGAGAAAAAAATAAATAAAAATTATACAAACATACATACACACACAAAACTAAGATGGTATATAACAAGAATGTAGGTTAAAATCCTCCTCCCCCCCCCCCCCCCCCCAACAAACACAGTGTCGTTCATGGTTTCTGAAACCCAAACTCTTTCCCTAACAGTGATGACTAGGGGTACCATGCAGTTGGTTTTGTATTTGCCTCAATGCAGTGGATTTGAAATTTAGCATTTCCCTTGGTGAGAGTGTTCTCTGTAATAGGAGGTACATGTGTATATTCTTTTTAAAAAAATATTTAAAGTATTTAAAATAAATTTCAATCTCATGTAAGAAGCTTGATCATTCATGGTTTCTGAATGCCCTAATTGAATTGAAAATCTTTGTTAAAAAGGTTTTCGATATCCTTCGTAAATTAAGCTTTATTAACAATTTGAGTTAATTTATTTCTATAAAGGTAAATGACAAAATATTTCTGTTGTCTCCCTTCCCTGCTGCACTGGGTAACAATACACTGTTCAGAAAAATGACAATTTCTGCCAACCATCTTACATTGACACGTGCGATTGGTGCTATGAAGGCCTGTCATTCTTATCCATCCTAATATGTATGATTTCTGTTGTAGCCTTATTACATTTAACCCCCTTCAAACACAAGTTTATTGCAAATTGCAGGGTGAATTATAATGCAACCAATTTTTCAGTGGAACAGAGAATAACTGTAAGCAATTTCAACATTTTTATGGATGAACTGTTTCCTACACATTTTTTTTGTTTTGAAACGGTGGTTACCCCTGTAACTTTAATAAATTCTAATTAACTTGATGCATGTCTTGTGTGATTTGTTGTTTTTTCTGACACTTTGTCTTTAAATAGCCATTTTGTGCTGGTTGCTATCAGTTGGGGCATATTGTTTGAATGACTACACCATTACAACTCTTTTCAGAAATATAAAATTGGGGTAGTTTAGGCTATTTTCAGAGCTGTATGATGCATTTTAACAGCAGCCGTGATTACTTTTTTGTGAATGCGAAAGCTGTTTTTTTGGAAATAAAGCTTAAGAAAATACAGTAAACTGCCATATCTCCCAAGGCAGTTTTAGAGGGTGACTCGAATTTTGCCCCTAATGTAAGTCAAGGCAACTTGAGTAATGACAAGGCGACTTCTTCGCCCTAGTCGCCCACTCGGCTGACCTCTGATTCATGGCATTGACGTATTGTCTGACATGAAAATAAGGGAAGAGGGTCAGAATTTGAGAAAGCCATTGCTCAAAATCGAGGAGAAGTTGAGAACTTTAGAACACGCCTTTTACTTTGAAAAAGACAGATACCCATTTCACAAGCTAACTAACTTGACAAGTTGACATTTGTACATATACCCGAAAGGTTTAATTCTCAAAATCCATGAATCATTCATTTACAAAGCAAAAGTGGAGGTTATGCAAATTATCGACAAGATGGTCACCTGACCTGATTTCCCTGCCCATTCTTCCTTACAGCTTGCATTGAGTTATCATTATCAGAGAGTTTTCACTGAATTCTGAGAATTCCCATTACTTTGAAAAGCAAAACACAGCCACATGTGTTTTACACGTATAAGTGTATTTTGTATTTTTAGTTTTCATTCTTTTGAAATTTTTCAATTGACACTTTGTATGACACATATATGTGTAGCTAAACCTTTATTAATATTAATTTAAACTCTTTTCCGAAATTCCGGGTTCGACCAACATTAACAGTGAATTGAGCGAATTGATACTTTTCTCTCGCCATGACTCCAAGTTGCTTTGCAGGTGTCACAGTCCGTTCTTTTTCAAGAAGAGTTTTGTACTCTTCGGGTGATGATTTGGCATGTGGTGACGTAGGTTGAAGGTATTTACGCACTGGGCGGTGACTGACTTATTGCATAACTGGTATTTCTATCGTTGCTTCTTAGAAAATATTGACATATGCTATGCTACTATGCGTTTGAGGTGACATTTAGTTATACAAAATCTATGGGGTGCTAAATATCAATATTCAAAAAACCAAGTTTCCGTTTGGTAACTTAAACTGACCACCGCTTATTTTCTGGCTTGCTTCCAACCTTTTGAAACCTGTTAATGATTTTGTCCCACCTGCGACCATAGAAATAATGCCGAGATGTATGCATGTTTCAGTAAATGCGATAAACTAATGTAGCCTCAAAGCTCAAGTCCTGCATGGAGCCCCAAATTAGGAATCAAAAGCATTATGATTTGCAATCTATCGATCGATGTAGATGCAAACAGTGTGTAAATGTATGAATAATGAGAAGACAGATCGGCTGAATTGGAGCAGATTTTCTCAACCTTCAGTGAAGAATATTGGGGTAGGAATTTTTTTTCTGAAGAATTCAGATTGACCCTCCAAGAAACAAGTTTAACTCAACACACACTGAAACAATTTCATGACAAACGTGAACAAAAACAAACTATCGCAGGAGTAAAAGTAGATTCAGTCTGTTTATAAAACTAGGTCACATGTCTGAAGAATTTGTTACTTATGTAAATTTGAAATCGTGTAAATTCAGCATTCCAATGTCCATTTTATAATTCATATTTCCGTGGAATAAACTCTCCATATTGTTAGATGTGTTGGACTGTTTTTTTATGACATATTCTTGTCTGTAGCAGGATTATCATTATTTAAAACTATGCTGTACTAGAGGCCACAGCCGAAGGTGACAGTGTCATAATTTGAGTGATTTTGCAGTCATGGTTTGGAGTTTAAACCATTGGATTGAGTCGTACATTTAGAAGAGGAAATTGCTCATAATAACAGTGAACATTTTTAACGCTCAGTATAAGTTATCACTGACAAGTTTTTATTGGGAGTTATTGGGTACTGTTCAACCGATTACCAAATGGTCGCTAACCCATTACCAGTTATCTGAGCTCACAATCGCTTGATTCTGATTGTAATAACGTGTTCTACTAGACAAATCAAGGCTCGAAAGAACTACATTAAACTGATACTTTTCACAGTGTTAAACTTCGTTGACTGGGGTAGCAGTAACATTACTAGTCGCACACACTTGTGCTCTTAGAGTCATGTTTACTGCCCAAGTGCGTGCGACAGGTAATGTTATTGTGACCTGATTAAGTCAAGGAAGTGCAACCTTCACTTTTCCAGTATGAACTTGTGATTGCCGCAACTACGCTCAAGTTAGGGCCCTCAAAGCTTCAAGATTCAATTTGGATTCAAATCTTTTCAAATCTTTCATGGGATTCGATTTGAATCCATTATCACCAACTCAACTTTTCGAATCCTCCCAACTACTTTGAACATACTCATCGAAAGGAAATTGTAACATCATTGTTCCAGTGTATTTCACTCATGAAGTTGGTAAATCACTATTGTAACATGTATTAAAGGCAGAGTATATGAATTAGAAGTATCTGTAGGCCTGAGTACCGTCCGATCATATGGAAATAGCTGGTGTCAGGTGAAGAGCTGTAAAATCAATAGAGTTACTCCCAATTAAAAGGGGAAGGAGGGGTTTTTACCGGCACTGTTCAGTTGTGCTGATGTCGGCTGAAACTGCAACAGACTATGCTGTATACCTCTGAGTCAGTGCTGCCTTTGAACCTGACATTTTAACTGTGTGTCATAGTTCTGACTTTCCCCCTTAAACCTCGCAGTTAAGAATTTTATATATTTGTTTCATCTTGGATTCATCCTCTCTCCTTATGACAGAGCAAAATGACAAAATACTTTGATGGCTCTGATGTCTGTTCGTTTCTTCGCTGATCATCGTGGTTTGGATATACAATTTCTTTTCAACCTTCTCACAATTGTTTACAATTGGCTATAACATAAGTGCAAGCCCTACTTCGGAACTAATTCAAGCTTTTAGAAACTTTTCCAAACAAGCTGGAAAAGTACTAGAGTGCAAAAGCACGAAAAAGATAAAAAAAAGGGTCGAGCGAGACCAGTGTTCGAAATTACAGGTACTCTCTCTGCACACCTCTTGCGTTTACTGAGCACATGCGCAACAACCGTGATGTCAATTCCTTTTATTTCCGCCATTTGTACATGGTCGGAAATTTTTGTGACTCATGCTACTTTGCTGATTTTCTTCGTGAACAACTTATTAAATGTGTTTTCTACATTATTAGTGTGCAAGTGGATTGTATCCTTTTATCAAGCTATCCAAATTATTATTGATTCATGTCAATTTTTATCATTATTGCTTGTTTCTTCACACTTCATCTTGTTTTTCCCCCACGTGTGAACACGACCTTTGTGCTGTTTTCCGTCGGCGAGAAGCTTGATTACATTATTTTCATTAATATAATGCCATAGACTATTCCTTTTACCTCTTGCTTGCAAGTGAAGCATGTGGACGACTCTCATTCCACATGTGTCACTTGCAACAATTGCACTCAGGCCCAATCATGTGGTATTTGTGGGGTTTGGTCCTCTAAATTCTGGGCTTCTGTTAACAAGGTGGTTCTGTCCAGAGCTAGAACCCCTCGTTCTCGGGGTAAGGGTAGCCATGCTGTAGCAGACATTTCTGCTGGTGCACGTGGTGACTCTGTCACACAGGATTCTGATCTGTCTTCTGTGGCGAGTTCCTCTGCAACTGTTGACGGTACTAGTTCAGTGATACCTGACGTGGAGACCGTGGTCTCTTTGTCTTCTGATGTCACTCTTGAGGCGTCTGTTTTCGTAGAGAGCTTCTCCGAGGTCAGCTCGGTGACCCTCTCCGATCTGCCTCCTACGCCGTCGACAGTTGATGAGGAGGTTGTTAATACAGATCCTATTCTGTCTGATGGTGGCTCTTCCATCTCCTCTGGGGATGGTCTACAGTCTCAGGGGACCGAGACTGTATCTACTGATGTGTCTGTGTGCTCTCAGCCTCCCCTAGCCTCGCGGCGGGACTGTGCAGGTTTGCTGTCTGCTCCGTCTCATCTGGCTAGGTTTGCTCCTAGTCAGTTGATCCAGTTGGTTGCTTCGGCAGCGATTCCTCGTCCCTCGAGTGAATCGTTTATTGTTCCTCCTTCCCCTGTTAGTGTGCCGCCTAGCAGGATGGTGTTGGGACGTTGGCATCCAGGGCCTGCTGTTCGGCAGCGGTCAGTGACAGCCCCTGTTAGCTGTCACTCTCGGAACCTTCCTCCGGTGATTCCTCACTGTGTTCCGAGTCTGGGTGTCGATCGATGCTTGTCGTCGGTCTCAGAGGATGGGCAGTTGGGGCCGTCTGCCACGCAGAGGCCTATGACAGGTTCCTGTCATTCTTGGGACAATCCTCCGGTGTCTTCTCACCGTGTCCTAGGTCCAGCTACCGATCGACGTGCGCCATCGGTCTTTTTCAAGGATTTGCAGGCAGGACATTCTATTTCTCAAAGGTCAGTGATGGCCCCTGGGCATCACAATCGGGACTATCCTCCGGTGTCTTCTCACCGTATCCCTATTCTGTCTGCCGATCGACGTTCGACGTCGGTCTCTTCTGAGGATTTGAGTTCTTCTACCAGAAGGGTCCATTGGGAGGACACTCCGTCGGGTGATGCTGCTGCGACAGATCGTCAGGATGACCTGCATCAGGCCGTTTTGGCGCTCACCCGGTTGCTTTCTGGCAACCCTCAAGCTGGCCTCCCTGTGCCTCCTGAGGCACAACCTCCTTTGGTCGGTCGCCGAGATGTCTCGCCTGGCCCCTTGGATACTGCTCAGTCTTCCCAGGAGGTTTCTGCTGGTCAGTCTGAGTTGGGCTACGTCTCCTCTGCTACGGAGGATGACGATTATCTGGAAGGTGATGGGGCCCCCCTCGTCAGTCTTGGGGCAGGCTTTGGATTTCGTCTTCGACTTATTGCTGGACGTTCAACCTTCAGACCAGCCAACTGTGACCGTCCGGCCGCAGTCCACTGTGGAGCGCCATAACCCTGTTGAGCCTTCTAGCTCCGGGGCTTTGCGACCTCTGCAATCGGCTCAGGTTGTTGAGTCCTTCCAGGGATTAGATGCCAAAATGCGTTCTAAGGCCCTCAAGGGTTCCTTCTTTTCTGGAGCTGATGCCTTTCTGCCTCCATCACGGTTTCATGTTTACGATTCCGTCTCTCCACCACTCTTCCAAGGGATGACTACTGTGGATGAGGATTCTTCTTCCCTCGGGTTGACTAAGCCCAAGTCGGCAGTTCTCCCGATGTCGGTAGTTGAATCTATGGTGGGCCTGTCCCGAGAGATGCTGGGTATGTTATCTCTGGCGGACCATGTCGTCACTGCTCTGGCTGAATATTTTCCACCAGGGGAGTTTGATGACGCTCAGGTGCCTTTTCGCGTTTTGTCACAGGCTCTTATGAACTTGACACACGCTCACGCCTGTAACACGGCTAATTTGGAGCTGGCATGCCGGGATGCGGTGTTGGATTCTTCTCCATCCCTTCCTTCTGAGCAACATACTGTTCTGAGGTCTGCCTCTTTGGTGGGACCTCAGTTGTTCCATGGTTCCATGGAAGCTGTTCATGGCGAAGTTCTTCGTCATTCGAAGGACCAGCTTTTGCTGCGATAGCTTGACCAACCTGCTGCTGCGGGTGGTGGTCATTCCAGGCCCGCCAAGCGTGCTGCTGCATCTGCCTCGTCGGTGACTTCGGCTCCGTCTGCTCCTTCTGCACATAAGAAGCGCTGACGTGGCCAGGCTCGCTGGCAGCCTCAGGCAGGAAAGTCTCAGGACTCTGTCACTTCCTGAGGTGGTTTCTCCTCTCGGGGGCCTCGTCAAGGTGGCAAGTGAAATTTCTCACCTCGATTCGCCTCCAGTCGGGGGAAGGCTGTCGTTGTTTTACGACCGTCGGACAGAGATAACGTTGGACCCTTGGGTCCTCAACGTCATTCAATCTGGTCTGCGACTGTCCTTCCATTGGCACCCCAGTTTATCTCAGGTGCCCCTCCCAACTCAGGTCCCTCTCGATTCTCTGCATCGGGACCTTCTGGTGCAGGAGATCAACAATCTCCTCTCCAAAGGGGCGATCGAGGTGGTCAGGAACACCCTTTCACCGGGGTTTTACTCGAGACTTTTCTTGGTGCCAAAGAAAAACAGCCAATTTCGTCCTGTCATCGATCTGAGTATCCTGAATGCGTACATTATAGCTCCCCATTTCAGTATGGAGACTTTCCGGTCGGTTCGACGTTCAGTTCATCAGGGCGACTTTGCTGCCAGTATCGACCTGAAGGATGCCTACTTCCATGTACCCATTCATCTGGCGTCACGGAAATACCTTCGGTTCTCGTTTCGGGATCGAGTCTATCAATTGAGAGCTCTCCTGTTCGGTTTGAACCTGGCTCCTTGGGCCTTCACCCGACTGATGTCACATGTGCTTGCTTTCCACTGCACTCAGTCAGCTGTGACTTCGTCAGCCTACTTAGACGACATCCTCCAACGGCACCACGATGCTGCTGTTCTGGAGTTCGATGTCCAGCAGTTTCTTTGCCTGCTAGCGTCACTGGGTTACAGAGTCAATCGCGAGAAGTTGGATCTCCTTCCTTCTCGGCGATTCCATTATTTGGGGATGGATTTCGACACTCTTCACAATGTTGTGTCGGTTCCCCATGCTCGGGCGACGATTCTTCCTGCCTTGACTCGGAACCTGCTTCAATCTTCCTCGGTCTCGGCCAGGACTTTCCTTCGGATGCTGGGCCTTTGCGGTTCGGTGACAGATCTCATTCTGCTCGGTCACTTGTTTGTCCAACCTCTCCAACACTTCCTGTTGGATCATTGGCGTCCGAATGTAGATCCGCTGGACCTGGAACTCACTATTCCTCGGTCTCTGCTTTGTCACCTCCACCCTTGGGCAATATTCCCTGGCTGACATAGGGTGTTCCATTGGATCTTCCTTTGGCCGATCACATCCTTACTGCGGATGCCAGCGATCGGGGCTGGGGTGCGATGTTGGATCCTCTCGGTCTGTTTACTCACGGCGAGTGGGACAGCGAGCAGGTGGGCCTTCATATCAACCAGAAGGAGCTCCTTACTCTTCTGTTGAGTTTTCGGCTTTGGATCCCTCATCTGTCGGACCATATTGTCCTACTTCTTTCGGACAATTCGACAGTAGTGGCCTACATACGGAATCAAGGAGGCACACATTCGATTCCCATGTATCGGCTCTCTCGGGATCTTCTTCTGTTGGCGCGGGATGTGAACGCTCGGGTGTCCATTCGACACATTCCCGGGCGTCTCAACGTCCTAGCAGACTCCCTGTCCCGACGCGACAGTGTCCTTCCAACCAAATGGATGCTACATCGGTCGGTGTTTCAGGCGATTTGCGAGCAGAGGGGCCGTCCTCAGGTCGACCTTTTCGCTACTCGCTGGAATCATCAGGTAGAGACCTTTGTCTCTCCTTGTCCAGATCCTCTGGCATTTGCAGTAGACGCTCTGTCTCTGGACTGGACAGGTTGGATCGGCTATGCCTTTCCTCCTGCACCGATTCTTCCGCAAGTATTAGCAAAGATTCGTGCTTGCAGTTGCCGGATCATTCTGATCGCACCCTTGTCTCCACAGAGGGTGTGGATCAATCTGCTGCGGCCTCTATTGGCCGATCGGACGATTCGTCTACCTCTACATCACAATCTTCTTTCCCAGGGTCGTCCCAGGAAGTATCACAACAACCTGGCGAGTCTGTCCCTTCACTCCTGTCTTTTATCAGGTCCAGTTTCCGATGTAGAGGTTTTTCGAGACGATCAGTGGAGAACATTTCTGCATCGCGGCGACATTCCACTGGCATGACTTATGCTGCCAAGTGGAAGGTTTTCTGCCGCTGGTGTGCAGATCACAATGTGAATTACCGTGATCCTTCAATCGCTCAAATTGCGGATTTTCTGGTATATCTTTTTGACTCCAAGGGCCTCCAGCCTATTACGATTAAGGACTATCGGTATATGCTGACTGATACTTTCTCTTATGTGGGAAAGCGGTGCATCGGTCATAATCTTTTTCTCTCCAAACTCATTCGGCACTTTTCTTTGAAGAGGCCTCGAGTTTTGCGTCTTACACCCAAGTGGAACTTGGCAGGGGTGTTGCACTGTTTGGAGGGGGTGCCATTCGAGCCTTTATCTGAGACCGATATGCGTTTTCTCACCTATAAGACGGCTTTTCTTCTAGCGTTTGCTTCTGCTCGACGAGTCCGTGAGCTTCATGCGCTATCTGTTGATTCTGCCTTCTTCCGAAATGAGGCTAACAGTGTCACCTTCACTACTGATTGCTCTTTTCTGGCTAAGAATCAACTTCCTGATTCAGTACCTCCTCCCATCTGCATTCAGGCTCTCCCTGCTGTCGATGGCCGGAGACCTCTTCTTTGTCCTGTTCGTGCGATCAAGACTTACATTACTTGCACTCAGTTCATTAGTTAGGAGGGGTCGGAAGAGATCTTTTCTGTCTCTCATTCCTAAGAGGCAGTCTATCTCTTCCCATTCTATTTCCAAGTGGATCTGTCTTGCAATCAAACTGGCTTATTCCTGCTTGTCTGCGTCGGATCTTGTTTCGAACCGGTTTAATGCTCATGAGGTTCGTGCCATTTCTACATCCTGGGCATTCTCCAATTCTGTTTCGCTCCGGGATGTTATGAATGTGGCTTACTGGAGGAATGCTTCTACCTTCTCCTCCTTTTTATCTCCGCCACCTTCAGCAGCAATCTGCGGACCTTTATTCTTTAGGCCCTCTCGTTGCTGCTCAGGCTGTTGTGCACCCTCGTTAAAATTGTTTTTATCGAGGTTGTGCTTCGCTCAGCCTTGTTTTTTCAGGTGCCTTCTCTCTATCTTCATTACAGGTTTCGCTATTGTTCTCTGCCCTTCTTGCTTTTCTTTCTGCTACTCTTGTTGGTATTGGTTATGTGATTCACCTCCTCCTATTGTTTATTCAGCCAATTGTAAACAATTGTGAGTAGGTTGAAAAGAAATTTTTTTTAGTAAATTTTGTTTCTTAACATACCTAACACAATTGTTTACCAGAGGCCCACCCTCCTTGGGGATATCTTTGAAATCGATGCCTCTCCGCTAAGTCACAAACTTCTCGTTGGCGGAAATACGGAATTGACGTCACGGTTGTTGCGCAGGAGCTCTGTAAACGCAAGAGGTGTGCAGAGAGAGTACCTGTAATTTCGAGCGCCGGTCTCGCTCGACCTTTTTTTTGATCTTTTTCGTGCTTTTGCACTCTAGTACTTTTCCAGCTCATTTGGAAAAGTTTCTAAAAGCTTGAGTTAGTTCCGAAGTAGGGCTTGCACTTATGTTATAGCCAATTGTAAACAATTGTGGTAGGTATGTTAAGAAACAAAATTTACTAAAAAATTTTAATTTCAGAGAACTTCCCATAGAGCTTCTTGACAGGTTATTTCCTGCAGAAATGGATTCAATTTGGATTTGAATCTTTTGTAAGATTGGATTTGGTATCCGATTCAAGCAAAAAATAAGGATTTGCAGGACCCCAGCTCGAGTGTAAGCTTTACATGTTTAATTTGTATATCCCTTAAAGGGGTGTCTATAAAGATTAAGAATACACATTATGGTTGTTTCTCAACTTTATCGAATCCAATCATTGACGCCATTTTACATTAACAATTGAACAGTTGCAGAAGTTAATAAAATCCAGTTAAGGAATCATCACAAAGTGCTTGGCGACAATCGTTTGAACTGATGTTCCCGTAGCCGTTGCCATTGTCATCCGATTGCCCACAATCGGTTGATTGTGGTGGCCACTTTCAATCATCAGTTGAACACTATTATTGGGAGTTTCCACAGTCAGAGTTAGCTAGTCGGGGTCAAAGGTTATTCTTAGTATGTGACTTGTGTAACAAATGGGTAACAACAGCATGAGCTCCTATAACCTGCATGTTTTAGAATTGCTGGTGCCATTGCCATTCGTTTCAGCCACTTCAACCAATCTGAAGACGCCTTCTATGCTGACAGAGGGACAATGTTTATTCTTCAGGAGCAGATTAGAGCTGAGGAGTTTTCTAGGGGTGCTACAAATGCAGCATCTACCATGTGGCTGAAGTTAGGCAGATATGACTGGTATAAAGAGGTGCTTATGGGGCTGAGAATGCTTGAGATGAATACCTTGGCTGACCGTCTGGAAGAAAGGGAAGGTTAGTAGAACTGAATGTGTTAGAAAATGCTGTAATCCACTAACTTTTTAGTTACATGTATAACCATTCTCTTTCTGAGTAGTTGCATTACGGGAATGCAATTTGGGCACATACGGAGAAGATGTTGCCCTGTTGGAACCCTGGGAAGTAAAGCAGTGCTTGTTTACTGTGGTAAACAAGCTACGCATTCCTTTTTGTTAGAGGGTAGTGTGCAACCAGAGTGTGTTCTTTGCCAACAGCTTTTAACAGCAGAGCACATTCGTTGACATTGCACTGCTTTTAATCATGTAAGAGGGCAGTATTTCACTCTTGGATATTTTAAGAGATCTATTTTATCATATACATCCCTTTATATACTTTTATTATTTCTTGCAGCAATTAACGTTTTTAATAAAGTTTAAAATTGATTTTATTCTTTTAAACTAGACTCTTCAAATCTTAAATCATCAGGTTGATTTATAAGATATTTACTTTCTAAGTATCATCACTCATTACTGCTCATACTTCTCCTGTCTTTGACATTCTATTGTAAATGTTTCCTATTTTTAACTCAACTTTGTAGTGTAATTTGAAGTTATGCCATGACCCATCGTCTGTCTGTCCATCTGGACGTCTGTCCAACCCTCAACAATTCAATACGGCTCGGGTTAAAGGCAGTATTTGTGAACAGATCTTTGCAAAACTTCTTGGGTACCTTTGTTATCACCGTGGGACTAGAACGAGTGTTTTGGGTTGCGGTCCAAAATTCAAGATGGCCACCAGCAGCCATTTTGTACCAAAATTAGTGCAGTCAGTTTTTTGTACAGACCTTCTGTGTGAAAGTTCTGATTTGAATAAATTTGTGTATGAATGTTTAGTAACATGGAATACATCACATATAATAGTTTTTTTTTCTCGTGCGGAAATTATATAAATTAGGTGAACTTTGATTTATTCAATGCTATTTATGCACAGTAAATACACATGTCAATACAGCTCAGGCTATGGGCTGTATTTATGAACCGATCTTCACTAAACTTCTTGGGTGTCTTTGATATCACTTTGGGATGAGAATGAGTGCTTTGGGGGTGCGTTCCGAAATTCAAAATGCTGCCAAAATCAAAAGCCGTCGTTGTTACCACACGTTTTAAAGTGGGAATTTCTTTTTGGTAAACCCATATACATCACACGAGTCATGACGTTGCACTGCCATATCTATTTTTATCATATGCTTCACACATTTCAACATGAGAAAAATTCAGTGGCTTTGTGTTGATAAATCCCACTCCGAATGGCCCATTATTAAACTTATTGCACCCAAACTTCTCACATTTAACACAGATTACTAATATGGAGGAATTATCTGTCCAATATGGGAATAAAGAATGCCATTATATATTTAATGAGACGATGAGCATGGTTGAAAGAAATATTGCAACATTTTGTAGAATGCAGTACAGTTTGGGCAGTGAAGAGCATCCGTATTCACATGAAGGATAAAAAACAACTCAGTACACAGTTACACAATCAAAATCTTTAATATAATATTCTGCCTTTTTTTCACGGACTATCACTTACCTGATACCATTAACAGAGTAAACAGACGAGTGACGTATTGATCGCTTGCCACCGGTTGTCTCACGAATGGTAAGAAAGTTTGTTACAGATCATCCATAACGCTTTCACATTCTATGAGTTTCAGACAATCGGCGAGGGCCTGTGTTGAACCATTGAGTGCCGATGGTGAACTGATGGGCGCTTATCGGCCGAGTGCCGATGTTAGACCGATTAATCGTCTCATCTGTACACATGTCAATACGTCTGGGGCTAGAGGCTGTATTTATGAACCGATCTTCACGGAACTTCTTGGGTACCTTTGTTATCACTTGGGACAAGAACGAGTAGTATTTTTGGGTGCAGTCCAAAATTCAAGATGGCTGCCAGCAGCCATTTTATACTAAAATTAGGTATAATCAGTTTTTTGTACAGAACTTCTAGGACTGTGTTTGTTATTATCATGGGTTGTAATGAGTGCTTTTGGGCCCGGCCAAAAATGTAATATGTCTGTTGGCAGTCATATTTACGGAAAGTGTGCATTACATTTTTTGCACAGAACCTGTAAAGAAATTTTTTTATGTCAGTAATGTTTGCTATAAATTTATTGGGTGCCTTTGTGATCACTGTGGTATGAGAACACTCGGGGACTCAAAAAGGGAGATAATTAATCTTTTCCGAAAACAAAATAATGTTTCTTGAATTCAGCATCCCTAGGATGTGTATATTCAAATGTGTTGAAGCAGGCCTGAAAATAAGCAGTCTGACATTTGCAGAATGAGGTCCCCAGAGGATGAATTTGATGATGCTATCCCATATAGTGGGCCAATTTTTCTTCTGCGTACATCTTTCTGTTTAGTTTTGAGACCCTGATTCAGAATGAATGAGGTTCACAGAGGGTAAATTTAGTGATGCTACCCTGTTGTGCAGGGTAGCATCACAAAATTCTCCCTCAGGGGACCTCATTTTGCAGATGACAGTCTGCTTATTTTCTGGCTTGTTAGCTCACCTGAGTGAAGCTCAGTGAGAGCTTTACTGATCACATTCTGTCCGTCGTCCGTCATTGTCCGGCGTTAACTTTACATTATTGACTTCTCCTCCAAAACCACTAGCCCAATTTTAGTCAAATGTTGTGTAAATGTTTATTACCTAATGCCAATTCAGATTTGTTCAAATGAAGTTGCCCCTCCTCCTGGGTGGTGCCATGCCCCCAAGGGGCACCAAAATCTTTGAAAATCTTCTTCTCATGAACCAGCAATAGCACAGACTTGATATATGGTATGCAGCTTCCTTTTAAGGTGTGTAGACTCAGATTTGTTCAAGAGAAGTTGGATGGTCTATATTTGGCGTTGGCATGGGAGGGGCAAAATTTTTGACCCGCCCAAAATTTCTGTTTTCCGAACCGAGAGGCTGATTTGTACCAAATTTTATGTGGGGGCTTATTGGGTCATAAGTACCTAATTTATGCCGAATTTTTTTCCCCGTAGCATTGTGGGAACCACAGGAGCTAAAAATAGAAAAAAATTAAAACGACCATATCTCCAAAACTGCACGCCACTGAGAAGTTTTATTTGGTGTGAAGCTTCCTTAGGACCAACAGAAAGGATTGGTAAAAAAAACTTGCCATCAGTTTTTATCATAGGGTACAGTTTCGGGACTTTGAAAAAGTGCTGAGTCTGCACTTTTTAACACTGTAGGCAATGGGAAAAACATTAAAAAATCTTCTTCTCCAGATCCAGTAGGCAGAATCTTTTGATATTTGGTATGCAACATTGTGGGGTGGATCTGATTCAAATTTGTTCAAATCGGCCTCCTGGGTTCATATTTGGGCTCAGTAGAGGAGCCCAAATTTGAACTTTGTGCATTTCAGGCAAATTTCATTGAAAATCTTCTCCTCAAGATCCAGCAGGCAGAATTTTTTGATATTGGATATGCGGCATGCTTGGGGGGTGAGATTCATGTTTGTTCAAGCCAAGTTCCTGGGTTCATATTTGGGCTCACTGTGGTAGCCCGAATGATAACTTAGTTCAAAATGAGGAATTTTCTTTAAAAATCTTCTTCTTCAGATCCAGCTGTTCGAATGTTTGGATATTTGGTATGCAGCATCCTTAGGGGGTTGAGATTCAAATTTGTTCAAGCTATGTCCCTAGGTCCATATTTGGGCTCACTGTGGGAGCTTGAATTGTAACTTAGTTCGAAATGAGGAATTTTCTTAAAAAATCTTCTTCTTCAGATCCAGCTGTCCAAATGTTTGGATATTTGGTATGCAGCATCCTTAGGGGGTTGAGATTCAAGTTTGTTCAAGCCATGTCCCTAGGTCTATATTTGGGCTCACTGTGGGAGCTTGAATTGTAACTTAGTTCGAAATGAGGAATTTTCTTAAAAAATCTACTTCTTCAGATCCAGCAGTCAGAATGTTTTGATATGTGGTGTGTAGCATCCTTGGAGGGTGGGGGGGGGGGGGGGGGGGGGTTAGATTCAAATTAGCCCAAATTATAACTTAGTCAATATGAGGAATTTTTCTTTAAAAAACTTCTTCAGATTCAGCAGTCGGAATGTTTTGATATTTGGCATGCAGCAACCTTGGGGGGGGGGGGGGGGGATTCAAGTTTGTTCAAGCCAAGTCCCTGGGTTCAAATTTGGGCTCACTATAGGAGCCCGAATGACAACTTAGTTCAAAATGAGGAATTTTCTTTAAAACGTCTTCTTCAGATCCAGCAGATGAATGCTTAACTTAGTTCAAAATGAGGAATTTTCTTAAAAGATCTTTTTTAGATCCAGCAGATGAATGCTTTTGATATTTTTTATGCAGCATCCTTAGGGGGTAAGATTCAAGTTTGTTTAGGCCATGTCCCCAGGTCCATATTTGGGCTCACTGTGGGAGCTTGAATTGTAACTTAGTTCAAAGTGAGGAATTTTCTTTAAAAATCTTCTTCTTCAGATCCAGAAGTCGGAATGTTTTGATATTTGGTGTGCAGCATCCTTAGGGGGGTGAGATTCAAGTTTGTTAAAGTTAAGTCCCTGGGTTCATATGTGGGCTCCCTGTGGGAACCTGAAGTATAACTTAGTTCAATATGAGGAATATTCTTTAAAAATCTTTTTTTTAGATCCACTGGTCAGAGTCTTTGGATATTTGGTATAAGCTTTTCTTAGGAGGAGCAGATGCAACTTGTTGAAATCAATTCCTGAGTTGATATTTAGGCTACCATGTCAGGTGAGCGCCTCAGGCCCCCTGGGTCATCTTGTGTTGAAGACAAGTTCCTGTGTTAATATTTGGTGTTGTTTGGTGAGAGTAAACATTATTAGCACAACCCGATTTTCTATTTCCAATAAGAAAAATAAAACCTCCTCATCCGTGGGAACCCTATGAGCTAAAGATAAAAAAAATTCAAATACTTATATTTTAAGAAGCACTGGACAAATAGTAATTTGTATAAATCAAACTTAGAAGTGTTTGAATCAAACAGGCGAAAACTATTGCTAACATTTGGCTTATGGTGAAACATACAAGGATTTCCATTGTAACATTAACCCCATGAATTTTTTTTTTCTAGTTCAGCATCTAACTGTCATCAACCTTTACAATACTTTACCTGTACATTTGTTGACAGGCTATAGTCAGTAGTTATGTACAGACCCTTACAATACTTTACATGTACCTTTGTTATTGTCTGCAAGTGGACTGTATCCTTCACAAGCTCTAAATTCTGGGCATCCGCGAACAAGGTGGTTCTCTCCACGGCTAGAACCCCTCGTTCTCGTGGTAAGGGTAGCCGAGCCTCTTCAGACATTTCTGGGAGTGCACGTGGTAACTCTGTCATGCAGGATGTTGATCAGTCTCTTTCTGTAGCAGGTTCCTCTGCAACTGTTGATGGTGCTGGTGCTGTGATGCCTGAAGTGGAGACTGTGGTCTCTTTGGTTTCTGATGTTTCTCTTGAGGCGGCAGTTTTCGTCGAGAGCTCGGTGACACTCTCCGATTTGCCTCCTGCATCGTCGACAGTTGCTGGGGAAGTTGTTACTACTGATCCTATCTTGTTTGATAGTGGCCCTTCCATCTCTTCCGGGGATGGTGTACAGTCTCAGGGGTCAGAAACTGTATCTGCTGGTGTGTCTCTGAGCTCTCAGCCTCCCCTGGCTTCTCGGCGAAGCTGTGTGGGTTTGCTGTCTGCTCCGTCTCATCTGGCTAGGTTTGCTCCTGTTTGGTTGGGCAATTCGGTCGCTTCAGCAGCGTTTCCTCGTCCCTCGAGCAAACCGTTTGTTGTTCTGCCTTCTCCTGCTGGTGTACCGACTAGCAGTATGGGGCTGGGGCATTGGCATCCAGGGCCTGCTGTTTCGCAGAGGTCAGTGACAGCTCCAGTTAGCTGTCACACTTGGAACCTTCCTCCGGTGATTCTTCACTGTGTTCCGAGTCTGGCTTTCGATCAGTGCTTGTTGTCAGTCTCAGAGGATGGGCAGTTGGGGCCTTCTGCTGTGCAGAGGCCAATGGCAGGTTCCTGTCATTCTTGGGACAATCCTCTGGTGTCTTCTCATCGTGTCTCAGGTCTAACTACCGATCGACGTACACTGTCGGCCTCTCTAGAGGATTTGCAGGCACGGCCTTCTGTTCCGCAGAGATCAGTGATTGTCCCTGAGCATCACTCTTGGGACTATCCTCCGGTGTCTTCTCACCGTCTCCCTATTCTGTCTGCTGATCGACATTGGTCCCTTCTGAGGAATTGGGTTATTCTGCTAGTGGTGTCTATTGGGAAGACACTCCGCCTTGCGCTGCTGCTATGATGGATTCTCAGGGTGAGCTGCGACAGGCTGTTTTGGCGCTCACCCGATTGCTTTCTAGCAACCCTCAAGTTGGCTTCCCTGGGCCTCCTGAGGCACAACCTCCTTTGGTCGGTCGCCGAGATTCCTCGCCTGGCCCTTTGGATACTGTTCAGTATTCACAGGAGGTATTCACATCTCTTCTGCTACAGAGGATGACGATTTTCTTGAAGGCGATGGGCCCCCTCGCCAGTCTTGGGGCTTTGTCTTTGGCTTATTGCCAGACATTCAGCCTTCAGACCAGCCATCAGTGACTGTCCGGCCGTGGTCCTCTGTGGAGCGGCATAACCCTGTTGAGCCTTCTAGCTGTGGGGTTTTGTGTCCTCTGCATTCGGCTCAGGTTGTAGGAGTCCTTCCAGGGCTTGGATGCCAAAATGTGTTCTAAGGCCCTGAAGGGTTCTTTCTTTTCATGAGCTGATGCTTTTCTGCCTCCGTTGCGGTTTTGTGTTTACAAGTCCGTCTGTCCACCAGTGTTCCGAGAGATGACTAGTGTGGACGAAGATTCTTCTTACCTCGGGTTGACGGAAGTCGGCAGTTCTCCCGATGATGGTCGTTGAGTCTAAGGTGGGCTTGTCCCGAGAGATACTGGGATGTTATCTCTCGCGGACCATGTCGTCGCCGCCCTGGCCGCATATTTTCAACCAGGGGAGTTTGATGATGCTCAAGCGCCTTTATGCGTTTTGCCACAAGCTCTTATGAACCTGACACACGCTCACACCTGACACACGGCTAATTTGGAGCTTGCACGCCGGGATGCGTTGTTGGATTCTTCTCCATTCCTTTCTTCTGAGCAGCATGCTGTTCTGAGGTCTGCTTCTTTGGTTGGACCTCAGCTGTTCCATGGTACCTGAACGAGTCCATTATAGCACCTTGTTTCAGTATGGAGACTTTCTGGTCGGTTCGACGTTCAGTTCATCAGGGCGACTTTGCTGCCAGAATCGACCTGGAGGATGCCTACTTCCATGTACCCATTCATCTGGTGTCACGGAAATACCTTTGGTTCTTGTTTCGGGATCGAGTCTTTCAATTCAAAGCTCTCCCGTTTGGCTTGAACCTGGCTCCTTGGGCCTTCACCCGACTGATGTCACATGTGCTCACTTTTCACCGTACTCAGTCGGCTGTGCTTTCGTCAGCCTACCTGGACGACATCCTTCAATGGCACCATAATGCTGCAGTTCTGGCGTCCGATGTCCAGCGGTTGCTTGGCCTACTAGCATCGCTGGGTTTCAGAGTCAATTGCGAGAAGTCAGATCTCCTTCCTTCTCAGCAATTTCGTCATTTGGGAATGGATTTCGACACTCTTCACAATGTGGTGTTGGTTCCCAATCCTCGGGCGACGATTCTTTCCGCCGGAACCTGCTCCAATCTCCCTCGGTCTCGGTCAGGACTTTCCTTCAGATGCTGAGCCTTTGCGGTTCGGTAACAGATCTAATTCCGTTAGGTCGCTTGTTTGTCCGACCTCTCCAACACTTCCTGTTGGATCATTGGCATCCGAATGTAGATCCTCTAGACCTGGAACTTCCTATTCCTCGGTCCCTGCTTTGTCACCTCCACCCTTGGGCCGATGTTCCCTGGTTGACTCAGGATGTCCTGTTGGATCTTCCTTTGGCTGATCATATCATTACTGCGGATGCCAGCGATCGGAGCTGGGTTGCGACGTTTTGGTTTGTCGACTCACGGCAAGTGGGACAGCGAGCAGGTGGGCCTTCGTATCAGCCAGAAGGAGCTCCTTGCTCTTCTGTTGAGTTTTCGGCTTTGGATCTCTCACCTGTCGGACCACATTGTCCTACTTCTTTCGGACAATTCAACAGTGGTGGCCTACATACGGTATCAAGGAGGCACACATTCGATTCCCATGTATCGGCTATCTCAGGATCTTCTACTGTTGGCGCGGGATGTAAACTCTCGGGTGACCATTCAGCACATTCCTGGGTGTCTCAACGTCCTAGCAGACTTCCTGTCCCGACGCAACAGTGTCCTTCCCACTGAATGGATGCTGCATCGGTCGGTGTTTCAGGCGATTTGCGAGCATTGGGGCATCCTCTGGTTGACCTTTTCGCCACTCGCCAGAATCATCAGGTAGAGACCTTTGTCTCTCCTTGTCCAGATCCACTGGCATTTGCAGTAGATGCTCTGTCTCTGGACTGGACAGGTTGGATCGGCTATGCCTTCCCTTCTGCACTGATTCTTCCTCAAGTGTTGGCAAATATTTGTGCTTGCAGTTGCAGGATAATTCTGATCGCACCTCTGTCTCCACAGAGGGTGTAGATCAATCTGCTGCGGCCTCTGTTGGTAGATCGGCCAATTCGTCAACCTCTACGTTGCGACAACAACCTGGTGAGCCTGTGCCTTCACGCCTGTCTTTTATCAGGTACGGTCTCTGACATACAGGTTTTTCGAGACTATCAGTGGAGTGCATTTCTGCATCGCGGCAACATTCCGCTGGCATGACTTATGCTGCTAAGTGGAAGGTTTTCTGCCGCTGGTGTACAGCTCAAAATGTGGATTACCGTGATCCATCAATCGCTCAAATTGCTGATTTTCTGGTATACCTTTTTGACTCCAAGGGCCTCCAGCCTATTACGATAAAGGGCTATCAGTCTATGCTGTCTGATACTTTCTCATATGTGGCAAAGCGGTTCATCGGTCGTAATCTTTTTCTCTCCAAACTAATTCGGCACTTTTTCTTGAAGAGGCCTCGAGTTTTGCGTCTTACACCCAAGTGGAACTTGGCATGGGTGTTGCATTATTTAGAGGGGGCGCTATTCGAGCCTTTATCTGAGACCGATATGCGTTTTCTCACCTATAAGGCAGCTTTCCTTCTAGCGTTAGCTTCTGCCAGACGTGTCAGTGAGCTTCATGCTCTATCTGTTGATTCTGCTTTCTTCAGAAATGAGGCTAACAGTGTCTCCTTCATTACTGATTGCTCTTTTCTGGCCAAGAATCAACTTCCTGATTCGGTACCTCCTCAAATCTGCATTCGGGCTCTCCCTGCTGTCGATGGCCGGAGGCCTCTTCTTTGTCCTGTTCGTGCGATCAAGACTTACATTAATTGCACTCAGTTCATTCGGAGGGGTCGGAAGAGATTCTTTCTGTCTCATTCCTAGGAGGCAGTCTATCTCTTCCCATTCTATTTGCAGATGGATCTGTCTTGCAATAAACCTGGCTTATTCCAGCTTGTCTGCTTCGGATCTTGTTTCGAACCAGTTTAATGCTCATGAGGTTCGTGCCATGTCTACATCCTGGGCATTCGCCAATTCTGTTTCACTCTGGGATGTTATGAATGCAGCTTACTGGAGGAATGCTTCTACCTTCTCCTCCTTTTATCTCCGCCACCTACAGCAGCAATCTGAGGACTTTTTTTCTTTAGGCCCTCTCGTTGCTGCTCAGGCTATTGTGCACCCTCGCTAAATTTGTTTTTATCAGGTTTGTGCTCCACTCAACCTTGTTCTTTTCAGGTGCCTTCTCTCTTGCTGCATTACAGGTTTTGCTATTATTCTCTCCCTCCTTGCATTTCATTCTGCTGCTCTTGTTGGTATTGGTTATGTGATTCACCTCCTCCTATTGTTTATTTAGCCAATTGTAAACAGTTGTGAGTAGGTTGAGAAATTTTTTAGTAAATTTTGTTTCTTAACATACCTACCATAATTGTTTACCGGAGACCCATCCTCTTTGGGGATATCTCTGATATCGATGCCTCCCTGCTAAATCACAAACTTCTTGTTACCAGAAATAAGGAATTGACGTCACGGGTGTTGCACATGCGCTCGGTAAACACAGGAGGTGTGCAGAGAGAGTACCTGAATGTCAAGCGCCGGTCTCGCTCTACCCTTTTTCGATCTTTTTCGTGCTTTTGCTCACTTTCACTTTTCCATCTTGTTTGGAAAAGTTTCTGAAGTAGGGCTTGCACTTACGTTACAGCCAATTGTAAACAATTGTGGTAGGTATGATAAGAAACAAAATTTACTACAAAATTTTAATTTTTATTCAATTAACAGGAGTTTGCTCTATAACCTATATTCAGTTAACAAGTCAGATTTGTACTGGATGTATGGTAAAAAACTAAATCGTTTTGTGTTAGGAAATTGCATTCACTTAACAGGGTTATTCAGTCAAAAGATATCCAATTATATGGGCTCCACTGTATAATCAGCAAAAATTTAATTAATGAAGCACTGGGTGTAACCTGATAATTCATTAATTAAAATTTTGCTGCTGTTAATTTTTATCACCTGGTAAATGCATACGTGGACATTATTACCCACACGTGGAGTACGACCAGTCGATGATGACTGCACTGTAGCTGCTAATATGGCATTAACCCTTTACCCAACGTAACAGCCATTAACCGGTCAGCACTATTCTAAAAAATTGCCAATTAATTTTCATTATGTTCTCCTTTTTTGTCTCAAAAACATAGGTTATGACCCCTCATTGGAACAAGCTCATTCTTGAAAAACAAAATATTAGTTTTTCAAGAATGTTTTTGCAAGCGTCGTATGTTAGGTAAAGGGTTAATCACCAATTAAATAAATACTAGAAAAATATACTACTCAGAGTTTGCTAAGCTCCAAATATTTGACACATCATTGTGAAATTTGCTTGTGGCGTATTTGTGATATTTTTGGTGGATATGATTGAGGAATGTATTGAGATGGTCCTTACTGTTTACTTTAGCTCTCTTGACAGGCAGACTTTTCATGACTGTCATGAAAAGCTTGTACCCCTTGATTTTCATGATGTTTTTGTGTACTGTCTACATGTACATGACATGCATAGGGTATTCAATCTTCATTTCAACACAAACCCTTGTGATTTAATGATTGATTATGGCAAATGCAAATGACATTTGTCTGAAGCAGAAATGTGGGAGGCTGCAGGGATGGTGGAGCAAGGGGATACCCATCGTCAGGTTGATGAAGCCCTTGGTATGCACATACGGTGATCACCAGAGTCTGCGCAGGATTTCAGCAGTATGGCACACCAGTAAGACGGAATGATGGTGGCAGAGACAGGGCAACTGCAGCTGAAGACCGGTTTTTGATCATTCAGGTCCGTAGGAACCGCTTTGCCACAGCAACCAGCTTCACAGTGACCTTCAGAATGCATTTGTGGTAAATGATTTGACTCAGACTGTCTGGGCAAGGTTGCACGAAGGTGGTCTCCGATCGAGAAAATGATGTATTTGCATTTCGCTGTCCCAGGACCACCACCAGGCACGATATGAATGGGCCATGGACCACGTTGGATTGACCAGTGAAGATTGGCGACCTGTCCTTTTTACAGATGAGTCAAGGTACTGCCTAGACCACACAGATAGTCTAGGGTATGGAGAAGACCAGGAGAGCGATTCCATGCAGCCAACATTGCTGAGCATGACTGCTGTGGTGGAGGATCAATCATGGTCTGGGGCGGCATCAGCTGGGATGGACGTGGGGGGGGGGGGGGGGAGTGGTACACTGACTGCACAACAGTATATTGATGAGATCCTGGATGTTCTACACCTCAAAGGAAGCTGCATACCAAATATCAAGTCTCTGCTACTGCTGGTTCATTAGAAGAAGATTTTCAAAGATTTTGGTGCCCCTTGGGGGCATGGGCCCCACCCAGGAGAAGGGCAACTTCATTTGAACAAATCTGAATTGACATTAGGTAATAAACATTTACCCAACATTTAAAAAATATTGGGCCAGTGGTTTCTTCGGAGAAGTTAGTTTTGTAAAGTTTACGCCGGACAACGATGGACTGCGGACGACGGACAGAAAGCAATTAGTAAAGCTCACCTTGAGCTTCGCTCAGGTGAGCTACAAAACTAGAATTAGTGTGCGGCGATAGCTCCAACATCGAGACTTCACCATGTACATAACACAACACCCTCCTCCAACATTTGGCATCCCAAACGACACAAGTAGCACATGTATTAGAAGGAGTGCAGCGACCTCAAGCAAGACAGCAAGCATGTAAATTTCCTCGCCTTACACTTAGTGCAAAAAGATTTCATAATATTTATCCAAAGATTAAGTCTACTGCACTCCTAAACAATCAATAAATTATACATTCTAAGGATACATAAAATATACGGCAATCAAAATCGTTTCGAAAAAAAAAATCAAAATTGAAAAAAAAAAATTTTGAAAACACCTAATTGCCCAAAGGGAACCTAATGAGACCAAGAGCATCCTGATAGAGCCTCCTAAGGGTGGACAAACACCAAAAAATTTAAGTTACACTACCGGCAACATAAATACATGTATCCTACTACAAATATGATAACTGTGCTACACAATAAAATAATAATACACTAATTGTCCAAATGAAAAACAACATCAACAGGAAAAACAGGAAACTAAACAATAGGCTATACAATAAGCCCAAAGTCAGAAACCAGTCAATAACTACCTGATGCAAAGCTAGACCTTCCTGAGAAGAAAACCAGAGGCTGAAGTGAGCCTAAAACACTCATCTGGCTCAAATTGGCAAAACAGATGAGTGTATCAGCATGTGATCAGCAGTGACGCATGGGAAAGACGTGCAATCGCTCTCGCACACCATCGCTCATGCAAAAATTGTCCAAGGTGTGCGAATAATCTCTCTCCTCTATTCTTGGGGGTGTTTTCATCCTTTTGAGTTGCGTCAACAAAAACGTTCAATTATTTTGATGTTGGGAAATTTTTAAGAATCACTTACATTTGAAGCGTTTTAAATACAATTCCAAACAATTTCTTTTCCGTCTTTATGAACATGACACATAGTAGTTCGCTTATACATCCACAGACTACACGCTAACAGTAAGAGGGTTAAACATTGACAACTCACCCAAAGCTTACTCCTGCCACAAAATGAACATGCATGTTCAGATAAAAAACGGTGGCCATTCTGAGATCTGAGAAACGTTTTAATACTTCGTATTCAGAGACACGCGGAATGTTGTCCCATTCCTTATTTTCTTTTATACACATGACACCTGTCGCTCCAATTCATCAGTGACACGAACTAATGTGCCCGATTTGGAATTTACACATCCATTTTCCATGATTTTAATAATCTGCCTTTTAAAATCCAGACCTAATTTTAGTGGGCGACATATATTTTCACCGTCAAAATTTCCATTTGTGTTCAGTTGTATTCATGCATTCATTTCGAAGGACGTTTGTCAGTTGAAGTTAAACATTGAAATCGACACTCTCAATCAAAATCACTCTCCTCACATTTTTCACTCTCGCAATCTTTATTTGAGCTGAGCGATTTTCCACTCGCCTCCATTTTGCTCCCATTCGTCACTGGATCAGCAGCAAGAGCAATTTTTTTGATTTGCTATGACACTACCAAAGGAAACTTTTTTGGCCATTCATTTCTGCAGGTCCTAGGAAAGCTTCCCAGCAAACTCTGTTCTGTGAAGTATTAAAAAACAACAACCAAAAGAAATTTTTGTTTCGTTTTAAACTACTGTGTTCTCTCTAGCACCACCCCACCCCCCCACCCCCCCCCAAAAAAAACAAACAAAAAAACAAGCGAATCGATTTGAAAAATCTGAGCACTTAGTTCAATATGAGGAATATTCTTTAAAAATCTTTTTTTTTTAGATCCACTGGTCAGAATCTTTGGATATTTGGTATAAGCTTTTCTTAGGAGGAGCAGATGCAACTTGTTGAAATCAATTCTCTGGGTTGATATTTAGGCTACCATGTCAGGTGAGCCCCCTCAGGCCCCTTGGGGCCTCTTGTTCAGTCTCTCGTTCAGAGGAACAAAAATATGGTGATGGTTCAGCGACACCCATCCAAAATGTGCTACCGGCATCATGCTCAGATGAGCAATCAGAGCTAGCTGCGAAGGTGTTCTTGAATATAAAACAAGGAATAAGGCCTCTTATTCCATTAAAAGCAGCTAGCTCGACCAGTGAAGCAGTAACCCTGCCTGTGAGGGCTGTATCGCTGGATAAGTCTGTAGCGGTCGAGGAGACTGTAGAATTGGGTAGAGCGAGCACCTTAAATTCAAAAGCTCACCCTGCGACGATGGCAAAAGGGAAGGCGCCAGCAAGTTTTTTAGTGGAACGCTCGATGAGATCTGGCAAGTGGGAGACCCTTCTCCCTTCCGTCGACAGTTGGTGGCCAACTATATATTGCAGTAGCACAAAACATTACTGAGTTCGAGCTAATGTCCTTGTTGGCCGATCGAGGCACTCCATCCACACTGCAGGCAGTGTCACCAACATTTACAGATTCTTCCTCTTCAAGTACCAAGTACTTAGACCACTTACTAGCTATTCAGCTTCAGAAATTCAAGCAGTTACGCAAAGATGCTCCCAGTCTTCCCCTCCGAAGTCCGGTCATCTGGTAGCTAGTACATCGAGGGATGAATATGCGGAGCATTTGGGATGTCCGGCAAAACGATCTGGGGACAGACTGCCATCCTGAGAACATCATGTGGCAAAGAAGCATAAGACCACTGCTCTGCAATCCTCAGTTATGGACTTGCTGTCGAAGATAGCGCAGCTTATCGCAGCCTCCCAGCCAATGCAAGTGCAGCCGTCAGCAGACATCAGGAGTGAGCTGTTGGATGGTGCTGGGTTGGTACAGTCATCTGCTCACTCGGAGGGAGCCATCCTAATTTCACAGTCTGACCAAGTGGATGATGATAGAGAGGTGGAGGAAGATTCTCCAGCCTATATGGAACAACATATGGAAACAATGAATTTCATTCATAAGTTTTTTCCTGAATTAGTTACCCCGGTCAGCAAGCTGTGTCTGCTAGGCAGAGATCGCCTTTCATCCCTAGACAGGGATACCCTGCAAAGGAAAGAGGATATTCTTTCCTTCCTGGGTCAGTCGGTCCACGTTTTGGAGGTTTTCAACCATGTTGACGAAGCATTATTTAACCTAGCAAGTTCAAGAAAGAAATATCCTTTCTTAACAGCATCTTCCATTCACATACCGTTTCCTGGACCTAGCAAATTAAAAACGATTGGAGAAGATGTACAGAGAGCTCCTCTGCATTTGGATGATCAGGCTATGGATATGGACCTATCGTTACCCGCATCATTCAATGTCTGCTCATATGTGATCGAATATACAATTGATTCTAATCGGGCAGTTTTGGACACTATGTCTTAAGCAGATC
This sequence comes from Pictodentalium vernedei, assembly GCA_031216915.1. Lineage (NCBI taxonomy): Eukaryota > Metazoa > Mollusca > Scaphopoda > Dentaliida > Dentaliidae > Pictodentalium > Pictodentalium vernedei. The sequence goes on from CM062294.1 coordinate 186,181,165, forward strand.
ATATCACCAGGGCTTTGGACCATCGTCTTGTGAGGAAAGAATTCGACGATATTAATGCATTGCCTAGAATTCTTTCTAGGGCAGTTATGTATGCCACACATCATTCTGCACTTACAGTGGAAAATATGGAATTATTAAGATGTGATGGAGCCTTGGCGTCATCTTCTTTGATTGACGATCGGGTGAAAAGCTCTCTTAGAGTCGCTCCGGTTTCAGGACGTAGGTTGTTTGATGACAAGTTGTCCTTGGTGTACGATGAAGCTACCAAGAAAGCTACCAGTTCTCTTCTCTTCATGAACTCGGTAATGTTGTACTTCCGAGCTCATTCAGTCGTGGTTACATCGGCTTATCTGGACGACAATCTTCAGAGATACGGCGACAAAGATGCACTTCAGAACGATGTGCAGAGTCTGCTTCACTTATTCCGACGTCTCAGTTTCATAGTAAATAAGAGAAAGTCGGATTTAGCTCCGTCCAAGCCATTTATTCACCCTTCAAATGAGCTTCTAGACTCCTTGCAATCTGGTTTGCCTTCCTATAACCCGAGCGAAATTGGTCACTTGCTATGCTCGCTTCTGTCTAAACTCTCTAACAGTATCGATGAGAGAGTTCATGCGACTAATGGGTCTGAGCGGAGCTGCGGCAGATTTGATTCCACTGGGGTGCTTATGCGCGCATCCTCTCCAGATATTCTTTACTCTGGAGTGTCAAGACGCATTTTTTAGAACACCAGATTGTTTTAACAGATCTGAGAGAAGAAAAAGTTCAGATTTGGGTGAATCTCGAGTAGTTGACTCAGGGAGTTCTACTTCAAGCAACGGATCCGGTCTTGGCTATTATGATGGTGCGAGTCTGACAGGTTGGGGTGCATCCCTGATTCCTACAGACCTGAAGTGACGGGGTCTTTGGGACTCTTCGTTCCTGCAAAAGCACATAAACTTCAAAGAGATGATGTCTATTTGATTTGCACTAATGCAATGGATTACTTGCGTAGCCAATGTACATGTGCAGATTCTGTCAAACAATTCAACAGTAGTTTCATATCTCAGGAACCAGGACAGCACTCATTCAATTCCTCTAAGCGAATTGATGGAGAAGATTCTCCTATTTGCTTTGACTCATCATGTTCATCTCTCTGTCTGTCATATTCCAGGTCGTCGGAACGTAGTAGCAGACTTGCACTCAAGGAAGGGTCACCTGTTGCCATCGGAGTGGACTCTCAACAAATGAAGTTGCTGGCAGATTTGCTACCAGTGGGATCATCCCATAATAGATCTCTTTGCCACAAACCTAAACAATCCACTACCAACGTTTGCTTCACCTTGTCTGGATCATCGTGCGTATGCAGTAGATGCTCTATGAATCTCATGAAACAGAATAATAGGATATGCATACCCTCCAACTCTGCTGATTCAGCAGATTCTGTTAAAATCAAACAGTCTCATTGCAAAATCTTGTAGTAGCAGCCCTGTTATCTCAGAAACCCTGGATCAACCTGATCAGGTGTCTGTCATGGGATGTTCCCCAGAAGCTTTCTCCTCTCAAGGACCTTCTGTATCAGGGAAGTCCCACACTCTGCATCACAACCTGGAAGGTCTCAACCTTCACATTTTTCCGTTGTGCAGTCCTTCTTGCATGGGAAGCAATTTACAGGACAAGCAGTGGATGCAATTTCTAACTGTAGGAGTTCCTCCTCTTCGCTGAATTATGCAGCAAAATGGAGGGTTTTCTTTTGTTGGTGTAAAGACGAGTCAGTGGATATCTATAATCCATCTATTCCTCAGATTGCCAATTTCCTGGTCTAGTTGTCGGACTTACTCAGACTGCAGCCCGTTACCGTTTAGGGCTATAGGTCTATGTTTTCAGACACATATTCTCATCATAATAATTTGAGTATTGGATTAGATCCTTCTTTATCCAAGCTGGTTAGAAATTTCTCTACCAATAGACCTAGAACCCTCAGATTAATTCCTAAGTGGAATTTGGCTTGGGTTCTTTTGAATGATTCTCCTTTTAAGCCATTAGATGATGTAGAATTTAAATTCCTCACTTATAAAAAGGCTTTTCTTTTAGCCTTTGCTTCTGCCAGACGAGTTAGTGAACTCCTTGCATTATCTGTCAAAGATTTCCATTACCGTAGTGTGGGTAATACTATTATTCTTACTAAGGAAGTGGGATTCTTGGCTAAGAATCAGTTTCTGGATAAGCGGCCGGAACCTATTGTCATTAAGGCTTTACTGTCCTTGGATAGCCGTATACTGCTGTTGTGTCCAGTGAGAGCGATGCACATATATAAATGTTGATCTAGCTTCATTAGAAAAGGAAGAAAGAGGTTTTTCCTTTCTCTTATACATAACAGAAAGGATATTTCTGTTCATTCAGTCTCAAGATGGATTCAACTGGCAGTAAGAATTGCTTACAAGAATCTATCGGCGGATCAACATTCTGTCAATAAGATTTCAGCGCATGAAGTTAGGGCACTGTCTTCTTGGGCTTATTGAAATAGTATTGCTATTACTGATTTAATGAAGGCTGCATACTGGATGCAACAGTCTTCATTTACAACAGTCCTCATTTACAAAGTTCTATCTTAGAAATTTAGAGTCTACCTCCAGTGACCCGAGGTCCTTGGGTCCTCTTTCTGTTGCACAGAATGTCTTTCATTAGTCATACATTTCAGTGATGACTTAGGCTGTCTGCTCGAGCACTGATAGCATTCCGCTGCCCTCTTCATTCTGAAGAATCTCCTTCAGAGGAAGGGGTGAGGGAGCGGGGCGTTTTTTTCCCTTTATATCATCTGGCTTTATAGTGAAAAGCAAGGGAATACCTCCTCCAGTGTCAGTAGTCCAGCATCAGTGCTGGGTGGTTTTAATGTGTAGCTCAGTGTGAAGCAACAGTTGTGTCTCATTCATGTATTGCTTTTGAAGTGGAGCTCAGTGTGAAGCATTTGTGTATGTTACCTGTTATACGAGCATTAATATACAATCCTTGGACACTTTTAATGAGTAAAAGGCATCTCATTTTCTGAACTTCCTTATAATTGATTTCCTTCACCGAATTAGCATAAGGATTATGCTGGCATTAAATGGAGAAATTATTATGTCTTACCCCAGTGTATATTGGGTGTTGTGTCGTTCTCTTTTTTTATTGGGAAAAAGAGATAGACATGAATAATTCCTATGTCTTTGTATGGAGCTATTTTTTGTTATGGAGTAATTGAGATACTACAGTCTTCTAAAAGTCCTAGGCCCTCCAGCCTTTTTACTATTCAGCTAAGTCTGGGCCATTGGTTATTAGTATAAAAATCTGATAAATTTAAAGTAATTTGTATATTTTTTATACTTACCAATGGCCCAGATGGGGATGACCCTCTCATGAGTGGGCACTCATACCGCCCTGCTGATAGATATGTATAACATTTAGCAGGCATAACTAGGAAGAATGATGTTGGCGCCAGTTTCGGTCATATCCTGGTTACTGCGCATGCCCAGTAAGCTAAAGTATGGAGGGCCAGTTAGAACTTTTCTTTTTCAAAACCGAACCGCCACCTTAACAAAAACCGAGACTTTCAGTTTCAACAAATTTCCCAGAATTGGTAAGTTTATGCCCTCTCAATCACTTGCTTTCTGCACGCCAAATGCTAAAATGTTGAGCAAAGGTAAACGCTGTGCCATTTATGCTTACTTCGAGAGGACTGACAACAAATCCCTCTCAAAATAGTAGGAGCAAATTTCTTATATCTTAAACGATATCTGCAGAACCACCACCAGAAGGAATATGAAAAATTAAAAAGTCTTACGTAAGAATCCACACATGCAATTCAAGAATTGTAAATGTAAATTTAATGAACTGGACACAGCCCCAGGCTCACTCATATTTGACCAAATAGGTATTGAAAGTTACCTGTCAATATATGATGTAAAAGTAATATAAATTATCTTTGACTCAAAATCATCTGCGTACGGTGTGTAGTAAATTAGACTGGAGTTAAACATAAAATTTATTGAGTTTTAAAACCACAAAGTTCACATGGCAAAAATGACAGGTAAATTATGTTAACCGATTTCTGACACGTTCTCTGAAGTCACATGCTCGGAGATAACGCTGAGTATTGGCAGTTCTGTTTTTTGTCAACAATAAAATGGTTAAATTAAAATAGAACATATCCTGTTAAATGGATGGCAGGTAACTCTTGAAATATTTTTTAAACAATGGGGAATTATTTGTAAACTATTGGAACTTACTTTAAGAAATCGTGCAGTACTGCAGGTCTGTCAGGTATAAACTGTCAAGAGTCAAGTTAACGCTGCATTCTCAATACGCAGTTGTTATAATCAACACGCGTTTTTCCATGTGTATGTTGTGTACACAACAAATTCCAAGATACAATATTGCAAACCTTCAAATCCCATTATGCAGCCGTCTTCCTTCAAAAAACATCAATTGCTTCAATGCCTTGACTGAGATGAAATCAGCGCAGGGATCAGCTAAGAGGGCGAAGTGAAGTTGGCAATATCTTCACCTTGGCACCGCTCACTTCGCCCAGTTTCTGTGTTTGGGCAAAATCAAAGCCAAAAATGAACCTCTACAGTCGAAATTAGGAGAGATATTGTGAAAACATTGGAGTGAGTGAGTTACCAATAAAAGTGATTCGTATATCACAACTTACTTCAATAATAATTATCAAAATCACAAGAAATATGATTTGTGTTCCTTTCATTCCACTGTCATTTGAAGCAGGAACCATAGAGAAACACGGGGCAGTCTATTTTGATGCGATGTGACAATTACCGAAATAAGCACAACTATTGCATATTATCCACCAGAGCCAGGGGGAGAGCTTAGCGACTCCTTAAAAATAAGAAAATGTTGATTTTTGCTAAAATGTAGCTTTTCTTGGAAATTTTTGCTTCTTGACAAAGGCCTAAATCTCACTGACAGAACAAGGCAGATCCCACCAGTGCTGGAGCCATGATTTGAAATCTCAGGACAGCATACTGTACCTGTACGGAGGGCAAGAAATTAAAAAGAATCTTTTCTAATTTGGGGATGATACCCCATTGCTCCCACCAGTGCTGGAGCCATGATTTGAAATCTCAGGACAGCGTACTGTACCTGTACGGAGGGCAAGAAATCAAAAAGAATCTTTTCTAATTTGGGGATGATACCCCATGGCTCCACCACTGTAGCCCACTACAGTAGCTCGCCACAACATGTCCATTAGCTGAGAAGAGTGGTGAACACTAAGTAACCAGGGTGACTCAACATGCTGTACGAGCCTCATGACTTGGATGACAAATACAGTTACATTTTATGTGTACATTACCCTCTAAAATGTGGATTTCTACAATATATTTTGAAAAACCGAAAACCGAACTGAAAACCAAGTTTTTGTTCAAAACCGAAACCAAACCGAAATGCAAATTTCAAAACCGCCCAGCCCTATCTATAACACAGTTATTTTGAAGCATTCAGTACAAAAATTTGATTTGAACAACTGTTCAAAACTCATTAAGTAATACGTCACTGGAAGTACTCTATTTCATTCCATGTCTCCTACATCACTTTTTTAAGTTTCTATCTCATGTACGCATTAATATATCGAAGTATTCTGTGGTTATTACATGCGTCAATGACGTAAAATCCATTCATTGAAAAATTTGGTTTTAATTGTAGAATTTGATAGTTCTGATGTCTGCTTGAAATAAAAACCCAAACAAAACTCAGGCGTGATTGGCAAACACTTGTAACAGATCATTACATAAACAGAAAATAAATGAAAATTGTGTCCAAAAAGGTTATTTATTCAAACATGTTTAACAAATCGATACACAAACAGAAAAATATAAATGAAAATTATGTCCAAATATGTTATTTATTTATATTTTTAAGAAATTTTAAGCTATTATCTGAGAAGAGGGGCACAGTAGCTCAGTGTTAGACTGTTGAACATCTATGCTGGAGGTCCTGAGTTCGGTCCCCATCTGGGATGACCTGCATTGTGTCTTTTGGCAAGGTACTTTATCCCGGTTGCCTACATGGGGGTTCGATGACGCCGTGTACTAGGGCACAGCACATCGATGGTGTGCATCTCTTCAACTGTTGTAACCCTGCTTGATCAGAGCTTGAACAGAGTTAGAATGTTGAGCTGGCAGTTGCTCATCGATGCTCGGTGGTCTCTCCGGGTACTTTGGCTTCCTCCACCCGTAGAACTGTCACAGTCATGATTAGGCATTGTGCATAGGTCAGTGACCATAAACACCAATAAATAAATAATTATCTGTGAAATATTCACTTTGAAGAAAGAACTTGATCGAGTGTCGTAAAATCACTCTCCATTTATAGAATAAGTTTAATTTAGTTAATTTGGGTGGATTTGAACAAAACATTTTCCAGTGCATTCGATTTATGAGCTGTAATCACAGCTTCCAAATTGATGTAGTTCAGAATGCGATATTTTGATTGCCTTGTTATGAAATTGGGTGGAGTTGTTTTGATAGATCCATGATTTCAAGTGAAAAAATCATCTGTCAACGGAAATTTTTGTGGGACAAGTGTTCTGTACAGATATGTAAATATGGAACTGGAGATAAAGTAACAGCCATATACATGTAACAAAAGGATACATGCACAACTGTATATACCTTAATATACCTAATCTACTTCTTTAAAGTCATTGAATGGTCTTGCTGTATTGCTCTTTATGTATGGCTTTAAGCCGCCTCCCCCACCCCCCTCCCACCCCCCCCTCCCCCACCCCCCCCAAAAAAGGTTAATTTTTGGTTCTCCGGTAATCCTTCATTGAAATTGAACCCCCTTGTTGAACATTTCATTTGACTTGCAATGGCTTTCAAAGTAAGTATGGAATCATGACACTTTTAAATTTTATTGAGAATTTCTAGGTTGTTCGATGTTTATTATATGCTTTTTTAAAAGATAGTGAGAAATTTTTAACCGATATTTTTCTATATCTATCATCATGATAGATATAAGGGAATATCCCTCTGTAGATTAATCGAATCACGCAAGAAAATTAGAACAAAATTACTCCTCCGACGAACATACTTTTTATATCTTAACTATAGACCACATAGAATGTGAACAGCCTGCTGAATTATTCCAAGGTAAATCCAGAGCAAAGCAGGCAAATTTCTTCACTTTTGTCTGGAAATGAGTCTGACACAATTCAAAACAAGCCATCACTTGTGAGAAAGAAATCTCAACAAAATCAATCATCTACTTTTGCAGGTAAATCTCTATGTGGCACTTCGTCATTCTTTGCAACCAAAACAACTTGTGTTAACACCAGTTCCAACATTGATTCTCGTTGTTGTACCGACATGCCAACACCCATTTTTAGTGGGAACACGTTTAATGCACTGGTAAATGTGTATTTTAGCTCGTCTCAAAGTAACAAAGTTAGTGTTGCAAATAGTCCAAAAAGAAAATCCGACTCATCGATAGTGACAGTGATTGACAAATATGCTAAAAACAATTTGAACCTTTAAAAATTCCTCCTTCATTGAACATTTTGTGAACTGTGTCATGTTTGTGAGCATCTGCGCAGTGCACTTATGTTATTACTTTTTAATAAATGTGCCACCCACTGTTTTGGGGGGAATGTCATAAACCACTTTCACACGCGTTCATTGATTTTGTGTGCGTAACTGACAACATAGCCATTTTCTAAGGGGATTTATGTGGAACTATTTTGTTGTGTGGTAGTTTGATTTTGAAATCGGGGCCAATAAGTAAATGGGTCAGTTGCGTCAGCTGATTTTTGTTGACATTGTCATCATTTTCTCCACCTCAGGTTTTTGATTGCAATGAAAACACCACATTACCTCATTTAATCACAACAAAAACAACACAACGCATATAATAAAAAGAATACCTACTGTTTTTTTAGTGAGTATCGGAATTATCTCATTCATGGCTGCAAAGGAATTTAATGTTTCACTCGCGGCTTTCAGCCACTTGTGAAAACTAATATTCCTTTGCAGCCACTCATGAGATAATTCTGATACCCACTCAAAAACAGTAGGTATCCTCTATATATTTATTTGCACATGTTTGCAACAATGCCTGATTTAAATACATTATATTTGCACCCCGTGGGAACTCTGGGAAGTGAAGAAGTTTGGGGTGAAAAGATATGCTCGCGTTGTGATGTGATACATATTTCAATACACGGGTCACGATGCAGATATTTATCTCACAATCGAGGGGTTTTTGCACTGTTATGCATCTAAAGTTTAATGTATTTGGGCCCTTATTCCGAATCCGTATCAAGGGCCCCTGATACAAGTGCGTCATTCTGCTGTTGCCAAAACAACGACATTATCATTTTTCGATCTCTTCGCATTTTTCCCTTCAGCTCAGGCCTTGGCCGGTTAATTAGTTTTGAAATAAAATGTGTTTAAAACAACTCCCGGTTCGTTGATGAAGGAGTGTTGTAATAATCATTAGGAATTGTAATTTTAACGTTCCAAACCTTCTGGCCACAACTTTGTATGTGAATCATTACGAATGAATGGCAACTGAATGCTCCGCGCATTAATATTATAGTCCGTCAGGTTGGGAATCCCAGGATCTTTGAACCGAATAAATGAATTGATCAATCGTTGATACAGTCAGAAACAGAAAAGATAAAATGAGCCAATGAAATGGAAAGTAATAAGAAAAGAACGATAAATAAAAACACAAAAATACTCCAACTATTATGAATCTGGATCACAAATTATAGCAAATGACATTTAAAATCCACTTGAAAAATTTTATATGGTTCTTTTGAATAAAATATACGAACGAATCCCCTGCTCCGTCGTCTGCTGTTTACGATTTTCCGAAAGCCTAAAATTACAGTTCATGCCGAAATAGTTTAATTTTCCTACTTTAAAATGGATGATTTGAATTTCGATGAGATAAAATTATTAATGGACAGTGATGATGAAATGTATTTTAACTTTGACCACTCATTTGCAAACTCACAGGAACTTGAAGCCAATTTTTTAAGTGTTGGTAGTAGACCTGCACCCCTTTGGGGATGGGGATCAAGTGACCAGGCAGAGTCACTGCAACAAAGTGAACACCCCCAATCTGCTTTTAATGATGTTAGAAGTGGAAATAGTGCCCAAGCTAACCATGTGGACAATTTTAGAGGGGCAGGACCAAGCAAAGATCATAAAATAGTTAATAATTCAAAAAGCAGGGCCCCAGTGTTTATTAACATTGATGATTTAGAGAAGGATGAATTTGTAGAATCTATGAAAAATGAGAATACTTGCAGAAAGACCCGTTATGCTGTCAATTTATTTGAAAATTTTCTGAGGTCACGCAGAGTGACAGTACCTTTAGGACAACTGAACCCATATGAATTAGATAATCACTTAGGGACTTTTCTTTTGTCAATTTGAAATGCTGAAGGCAGTGAGTACGAGCTGGAAACATTAACCTCATACCACAGAGCTATCGACAGACATCTTAAGGAAATAAAGTCAAATTTCAGAATTATGATTGACCGTCCTTTTGAAAATTCAAGAAATGTTCTTTGTAGTAGGAGAAAAGAACTTAAGGAGAAGGGAAAAGGGAATCGGCCAAACAAAGCTGATCCCTTAACTGAAAGCGAAGAAAATAAACTATGTGAAAAAGGCTTGATAGGCCTTGATACCCCACAGAGTTTACTAAACTTAATGTGGTTGAACAATACAAAAATATTTGGAATGCGGGGTGTCAAAGAACACCACACATTACGGTGGGAGGATATTCAGCTATAAGAAGATAAGAATGGCAATGAATTTTTACTGTACAGTGAACTCTGTACAAAGACCTGCACCGGTGAGAGCACCACAGGTCATTTAAGGGCTTTCACACCGAAAGTATTTGCAATTGCTAATGTCCAACCAGAATTGTGCCCTGTTCAGACATACAATGAATACCGTAACAGACGACCAAACAATACATTGAAGGAGGACAGTCTATTTTATATTCAAATTAATCATGACCGAAAGGGGGGCAACTTCAGTTGGGTATAAAGCACAACCTGTAGGAATACACAATTTGGCCAAAATAATGAAAGAAATGGCAGAAAAAGGTGAACTGTGTGGAAAGAAAACAAATAGTAGTGCAAGAAAGACATTATGTACCAGACTTCTTCATCAAAGTGTGGCCCCAAACACAATAGCTCAACTCTCCAGACACAAGAACATTCAAAGTACAGTGGAGCCCACTTAATTGGATATCTCTTAATTGTATATCCCTGTTAATTGAATATAATTTTCAAACACAAAACCATTTACCATACCTTCAGTACAAATTTGATCTTTTAATTGCATATGTGTTGTAGAGTAAACTCCTGTTAATTGGATATAAATTTTTGTAATCTGTCGAAAAAATTACTGTGACAGGCACCAAATTCCCCTTATTTATCAACCTTTTTGGCCTCACTACATCCAATACAGACATTTATTCTATTATATCTTGTTTGACAGAGCTCTATGAGCTCTGTCAAACAAGATATACTAGAATAAATGCTCAGTTTACCTCCTGAACACAGGAAACTGACCAAATCCCTGTTAATTGTATACTCCTGTTAATTGAATAATTTTCACTGGCAAAATGGATATTCAATTAAGAGGATTCTGCTGTATCAATAATTTCTCTGTTGCAAGTGTACAAATGCAGAGACAGATGTCCAATATTTTATGCAACATACCTGAACAAAATCTTAATTATTCTCACCCACAATCTACTGCATGTAGTAATGCTTTGTGTTTGGTTTCAAATCCCCAAAGAAAGTGTATTACTTCAGTCACCGAAAAAAACTGAAAAAAAACCCTCTGAAATACTGACTCAGACTGATTCACATTATTCTGGCAAGCCTTTAACAAATGTCATTAACATCAGTGGTAATTGTACAATTCAGTACATTAATAATAATTATACCAGTGAAAGCCAATCTGAGTCCCTTCAGCGGAAAAATTGAGACGAATAATTTATGACAGTGATTCTGACTAAGATATCAAGAATGATGTGTTAAAACTATTTTAATTTGTTTGAAATATAATAGTTAATGAGTATTTCAGTAATGAAATATATATGCTTCTTCCAATACAGGAGTCTTTAGTGAAATGAAATGTTTGTGGAAATAGAATGGGGAGGGTGTTTGTCCTCCTTTAATTTTTCATAGAAAATGATCAGCCAAACTCCCACCAATTTTTTTGCTTAATACAAATTTCCGCAATTTTCAATCAATACCCTGTATTTATATAATTATTATTTGTCCACTTGCCCAACATGAACAGCAAACATCATTTGGAGACTGTAACAACTTAAATGTTCACCCTTTTTTTGCCTACAAACTTAACTTTGACTTCTGAATGGAATCTGCTCATTGACATCATTAAGCTCATTCCAATGAGGGGTCATAAACTGTTCTTTAGGTGTTGTTAACAGATGACATTGGCTAAAAATATTTATTTCAGTGATATCTCCATTCCATATAGGTTGGGAAATATTGACTTATTGTGGAAACTTTCAGGCAAAATTAAATAGGCCTCTAAAGTGTGTAATTTTCAAGTAAAAGTATCACACATGACAGGTGATGGAACTTTGAGACAATAAGAAGAATGCAGATGTTTATACAACTTATGAGGTGGTCTTATTGAATTAGTGCCCCATATTTAGCTCAACTTTGGCGAAGCCAAATTTGAGCTTTTGTCATGGCCCGTCTTCCGTCTGTCTGTACGTCAACAATTGGATACGGCTTGGGCTAGAGGCCATATTTATGAACCGATCTTTATGAAACTTCTTGGGTTCCTTTGTTATGACTGTGGGACGAGAATGAGTGTTTTTGGGTGCGGTCTGAAATTCAAGATGGCTGCCAGCCACCATTTTCTACCGACGATGCAGAAATTTATTTTTTGTACAGAACTTTTATATGAAAGCTCTGATTGGAATAATTTTTTGTATGAATGTTTAGTATCATGAGCTACATTACATATACAGATTTCTTTCTTGTGCTTAAATTATGCAAATTAGACTAACTTTGATTTATTTAGTGTTACTTTCAGCACTGTCAGTGCAAATGCCAGTACGGCTCGGGCTAGAGGCCGCATTTATGAACCGATCTTTACGAAACTTCTTGGGTACCTTTGTTATCATCGTGGAACGAGAACGAGTGTTTTTGGGTCTGGTCTGAAATTCAAGATGGTCGCTGGCAGCCATTTTGTTCAAAATTAGGGGCAATCAGATTTTTGCGCAGAACTTCCACATGAAAGCTCTGATTTGAATCATTTTTTGTATGAATGTTTAGTACCATGGGATAAATCACATATAATACGGGTTTTTTTTCTCATGCATAAATTATGCAAATTAGACTAACTTAGATTTATTCAGTGTTACTTTCAGCACTGTAAATGTAAATGCCAATATCGGGCTCAGGCTAGAGGCCGCATTTATGAACCGATCTTTACGAAACTTCTTGGGTACCTTTGTTATCATCGTGGAACGAGAACAAGTGTTTTTGGGTCCGGTCTGAAATTCAAGATGGTCGCTGGCAGCCATTTTGTTCAAAATTAGGGGCAATCAGATTTTTGCGCAGAACTTCCACATGAAAGCTCTGATTTGAATAATTTTTATGTGTACCCATACTATGTATGGTACACATAATGCCGGCATCCGGGGTGACCATCCGTCGTTCGTCCATCCTTTGTTCGTCCGTCCGTCTGTCCGTCCGTCCATCTGTCCGTCTGGCATCCGTATCCATTTCTTTGGCATTTGATAACTTGAAAAATATTGCTTGGATTGTCAAGTTACTTTATATTTGTGTTCAGGTTACTGATGTGCCGAGCTGTATAGTTTTTGGTGTAAATCGGATAATTTGATCCTGAGATATTAACCCTTTATCCTTCAAATTGAAAATTCCTCCAATCCCTTTGGCATTCGATAACTTGAAAAATATTACTTGGATTGTCAAGTTACTTTATATTTGTGTTCAGGTTTCTGATGTGCCGAGCTGTATAGTTTTTGGTGTAAATCTGTTATTTTAATCCTGAGATATTAACCCTTTATCTTTCAAATTGAAAATTTCTCCACTCCCTTTGGCATTCGATAACTTGAAAAATATTGCTTGGATTGTCTAGTTACTTTATATTTGTGTTCAGGTTACTGATTTGCCGAGCTGTATAGTTTTTGGTGTAAATCTGATAATTTAATCCTGAGATATTAACCCTTTATCCTTCAAATTGAAAATTCCTCCAATCCCTTTGGCATGCAATAACTTGAAAAATATTGCTTGGATTGTCAAGTTACTTTATATTTGTGTTCAGGTTACTGATGTGCCGAGCTGTATAGTTTTTGGTGTAAATCTGATAATTTAATCCTGAGATATTAACTCTTTATCCTTCAAATTGAAAATTCCTCCAAACCCTTTGGCATTCGATAACTTGAAAAATATTGCTTGGATTGTCTAGTTACTTTATATTTGTGTTCAGGTTACTGATGTGCCGAGCTGTATAGTTTTTGGTGTAAATCTGATGATTTGATCCCGAGATATTAACCCTCTATCCTTCAAATTGATAATTCACCCAATCCCTTTGGCATTCAATAACTTGAAAAATATTACTTGGATTGTCAAGTTACTTTATATTTGTATTCAGGTTACTGATGTGCCGAGCTGTATAGTTTTTGGTGTAAATCTGTTATATTGATCCTGAGATATTAACCCTTTATCCTTCAAATTGAAAATTCCTCCAATCCCTTTGGCATTCGATAACTTGAAAAATATTGCTTGGATTGTCAAGTTACTTTATAATTGTGTTCAGGTTACTGATGTACCGAGCTGTATAGTTTTTGGTGTTAATCTGATAATTTGATCTGGAGATATTAACCCTTTATCCTTCAAATTGAAAATTCCTCCAATCCCTTTGGCATGAGATAACTCAAAAAATATCAATCCGATTGTCATGTTACTTTATATATTTATTCAGGTTACTGATGTGCTGTGCTGTATAGTTTTTTTTTATGCAAATCTGATAATTTGATCCGGAGATATTAACCCTTTATCCATCAAATTAGACTCTCCTCCAATCCATTTCTAGATGTGCCCATACCTTGTATGGTGTACATAATGTCGGCATCCGTGGTGTCCCTCCGTCATACAGCTTTCTACTAGTTGCGCGCATGGGTACACATCTGACCATTTCATCGGCCTATTTTTTGTATGAATGTTTAGTACCATGGGATACATCACATATAATACAGGTTTTTTTTCTCAAGCATAAATTATGCAAATTAGACTAACTTTGATTTATTCAGTGTTACTTTCAGCACTCTAAGTGCAAATGCCAATACGGCTCGGGCTAGAGGCCGTATTTATGAACTGATCTTCACAAAACTTCTTGGGTACCTTTGTTATCACTCTGGGATGAGAACGAGTGTTTTGGGTCCGGTCTGAAATTCAAGATGGCCACTGGCAGCCATTTTGTACAAAGTTAGGTGCAATCAGATTTTTGTGCAGAACGCCCATATTAAAGCTCTGATTTGAATAATTTTTGTATGCATGTTTAGTACCATGGGAGACACCACATATAATACAGGTTTTTTTCTCATGCATAAATTATGCAAATTAGACTAACTTTGATTTATTCAGTGTTACTTGCAGCGCTGTAACTGTAAATTCCAATATCGGGCTCGGGCTAGAGGCTGTATTTATGAACCGATCTTCACAAAACTTCTTGGGTACCTTTGTTATCACCGTGGGACGAGAACGAGGGTTTTGGGGTCCCGTCGGAAACTCATGATGGCCACTGGCGGCCATTTTGTACCAAAATTAGGTGCAATCAGTTTTTTGTACAGAACTTCTATGTGAAAGTTCTGGTCTGAATAAATTTTTGTATGAATGTTTAGTAACATGCAGGCTTCTCAACAGTAAAGAGTACCAGTGCCGGAATCGGAGGTACACTGGCATTTTCGTTCTACCAGTTCTAATTCTCAGTACCGTCTGTACTCAGTACCAAAGATGCATATACAGCCACCCGTAGATTGGCAGGATTTTTAACTAAAACTATTAGTATAGTATACAAGTTCTGCTTTACTGGTACAATAGGATGCAGTCACCAATGCTTGGGGTGGAACTCCTCTAAAATGGGCAGCATGGGGTATAAACGATTGACTAAACTTGACTTTATCTCCATGTTATGTCACGATTAGCCATTGTGCATAAATATGTGATGTTAAACACCAATAAATAAATAAATATTAGTATAGTATAGTTTGTAGAGGTAACTGTATGTATATTGTGCCTGCGTTCACTTTGAACATAAATTCAGTATCAGAAGTGTGTGGGTGGGGGGGAGGGTCATATATCAATCATGACATTTTCTGCCAGTTACTGTGGTTGGAGTCTGGTGCTTTAAAATTGAAACTTGAAAGCGGGACATCTGACATTGATTCAGTCTTCAAAGGAACAGAGGCTGCTTAGCGTTTTAGTGCCGATGTTGCAACTTCCATACCATGCCTTAGTCTGTCTGATCGTTGCTGACCATGAAGTTGGCTTGACCATTGATCGACTCGTGAAGATGCGTTTGTAAAGTGGAAATAATATATAATATTGAATTGTCCATTGGATTGTGACCATGCTGGACATGAGTGCCCCATCCGCGACTGGTGTCCATCGGACATTCCCTACCCCCCCCCCCCCCCCCCCCCCCTTCAAGAACCCCCCCTCACACGCACACACCATAACTATTTTAATTCTTTGGAATATCGAATAACCAGTTTCATTTTAATTTTTTTATTCAAGCTCAACTTTGGCGAAGCCAATTTTGAGCTTATGCCATGGCCAGTCGTCCGTCTGTCCGTCAGCAATTCGATGCAGCTCACGCTAGGGGCCGTATTTATAAACCGATCTTTACGAAACTTCTTGGGTACCTTTGTTATGACCGTGGGACGAGAACAAGCATTTTTGGGTCCGATCCGAAATTCAAGTTGGCCGCTGGTGGCCATTTTGTACAGACTTAGGTGAAATCAGATTTTTGCGCAGAACTTCCATATGAAAGCGCTGATTTGAATAATTTTTTGTATGAATGTTTAGTACCATGGAATACATCACATATAACACAGGTTTTTTCTCGTACATAAATTGTGCAAATTAGACTAACTTTGATGTATTTAGTGTTACTTTCAGCACTGTAAGTGCAAATGCCAATATGGCTTGGGTTAGAGGCCGTATTTGTAAACCGATCTTTACGAAACTTCTTGGGTACCTTTGGTATCACCGTGGGACGAGAATGAGTGTTTTTGGGTGTGGTCCAAAATTCAAGATGGCCGATGGCAGCCATTTTGTACAAAATTAGGTGCAATCAGATTTTTGCACAGAACTTCCATATGAAAGTGCTGATTTGAAAATTTTTTTGTGTGAATGTTTAGTACCATGGGATACATCACATATAATACGGGTTTTTTTCTCGTGCAGAAATTATGCAAATTAGATGAACTTCGATTTTTTCATTGCTACTTACACACAGTAAGTACACATGTCAATATGGCTCGGGCTAGAGGCTGTATTTATCAACCGATCTTCACGAAACTTCTTGGGTACCTCTGTTATCACCTTGGGATGAGAACGAGTGTTTCTGAGTGCGGTCCATAATTCAAGATGGCTGCCAGTGGCCATTTTGTACCAAAGTTAGGTCTAATCAGTTTTTTGTACACAACTTCTATACGGCCCAGGCTAGAGGCCTTATTTATGAACCGATCTTTACGAAACTTCTTGGGTACCTTTGTTATCACCGTGGGATGAGAACGGGTGTTTCTGGGTGTAGTCTCAAATTCAAGATGGCCACCAGCAGCCATTTTGTACCAAAATTAGTGCAATCAGTCTTTTGTACAGAACTTCTGTATGAAAGTTCTGATTTGAATAAATTTTTGTATGTATGTTAAGTAAAATGGAATACATCACATACAGTACAGGTTTTTTTCTCGTGCAGAAATTATGCAAATTAGATGAATTTTTATTTATTTAGTGCTGCTTATACACTGTAAGTGCACATGTCAATACGGCTCGGGCTAGAGGCTGTATTTATCAACCGATCTTCACGAAACTTCTTGGGTACCTTTGTTATCACTTGGGACGAGAACGAGTGTTTCTGAGTGCGGTCCAAAATTCAAGATGGCTGCCAGTATCGGGCTCAGGCTTCTATACAGCTCGTATTTATGAACTGATCTTCACGAAACTTCTTGGGTACCTTTGTTTTCACCTTGGGACAGGAATGAGTGTGTTTTGGGGTGCCTTTGTTATCACTGTGCTATGAGAACAAATATTTTGGGGTTCAGTCAGACCCATTCTGGGACTCAAAGATTTCTTTTCTAGTTTAGCATCTGACTGTCGCCCACCTTTGCAATACTTTACCTATACATTTGTTACAGGCAACGGTCAGTATTTATGTACAGACCATTACAATACTTTATATGTACCTTTGTTATCAGGTCATTACCTAGATGTTTGTCATTTCTGTGTCACATACTATACATGTACATGTCTTGACAAGTTGAGCTACTGTGTCATTGACACTTTCATTAGCTTAACTTGACATAGTCAAGATAAGCTATTGCCATCACGCGTGCGGAAGTCTGTTAGTCTGTGAGTCTGTGAGGTCTGTTCACATTTTCCTTTAGCACGGGCTACACCCTGCAGTTCTTGTCTGATCGTCACGAAATTTCATATGCAGGTTTGGGGGTCATGTCTAGATGAGAACGTCCCCTTTTGGTCGCGATCGGGCAATCGGTATGGCTGCCCGAGCCCAAAAGCCATTATCACAGTCGACAGGTCATATTTATGAAGGGATTTCATTGTAACTTGGTAGGATGCCTCTGTATAATGCCTAGATGAGAACGTCCCCTTTTGGGCATGATCTATCAACCGTGATGGCTGCCCAAGCCCGAAACCCAAAAACTTTTACCACAGTCTGCAGGTCATGTTTAATGTGGTGGGATTTCATTGCAACTTGGTGGGATGACTCCTTATGATGTCTAGATGAGAATTTCCCCATTTGGGCATGATCTGCCAACCGTGACGACTGCCCGAGCCCAAAACCCGAAAACCATTAGCGCAGTCTACAGGTCATATTTATTGAGGAATTTCATTGTAACTTGGTGGGTTGACTTCATACAATGTCTAGATGAGAAAGTCCCCTTTTGGACGTGATTGGGCAACTGTGACGGCTACAGGGGCCCGAAGCCCAAAAACATTTAGCACAGTCTAGAGGTCATATTTATGAAGGGATTTCATTGTAACTTGGTAGGATGACTCCAAATAATGTCTAGATGAGAACGTCCCATTTTGATTGCGATCATGCAGCCTTGATGGGTGCCTGAGCCCAAAAACCTTTAGCATAGGCAAAAGGTCATATTTATGGAAGGATTTCATTGTAACCTGTTAGGTTGACTCCATATAATGCCTAGATGATGAGATCCCCTTTTGGTCGTGATTGGTCAACTGTGATGACTACAGGTGCACGAAGCCCGAAAATCTTGAGCACAGTCTACAGGTCATATTTATGAAAGGATTTCATTGTAACTTCGTAAGTTCACTCCAGATGATGCCCAGATGAGATTGTCCCCTTTTGGTTGTGATCATTCAACCATGATGGCTGCCCGAGCCCAAAGCCCAAAAACCTTTAGCACAGTCTACAGGTCATATTTATGAAGGGATTTCATTGTTACTTCTTAGGATCACTCCAGATGATGCCCAGAGGAGATTGTCCCCTATGGTTGCGATCATTCAGCCATGATGGCTGCCCGAGCCCGAAGCCCCAAAAAATCTTTAGCACAGTCTACAGGTCATATTTATGAAGGGAATTCATTGTAACTTCGTAGGTTAACTTCATATAATGTCTAGATGAGAACGTCCCCTTTTGGACATGATTGGGCAACTGTGATGGCTAGAGGTGCCCGAAGCCTGAAAACCTTTAGCACAGTCTACAGGTCATATTTATGAGAAGATTTCATTGTAACTTGGTAGGATGACTCCAAATAATGTCTAGATGAGAACGTCCCATTTGATCGCGATCATTCATCCTTGATGGGTACCCGAGCCCAAAAACCTTTAGCAGAGGTAAAAGGTCATATTTATGGAAGGATTTCAATGTAACCTATTAGGTTGACTCCATATAATGCCTACATGATGACATCCCCTTTTGGTCGTGATTGGTCCGCTGTGATGGCTACAAGTGCCCGAAGCCCGAAAACCGTGAGCACAGTCTACAGGTCATATTTATGAAGGGATTTCATTGTAACTTCGTAAGTTCACTCCAGATGATGCCCAGATGAGATTGTCCCCTTTTGGTTGTGATCATTCAACCATGATGGCTGCCCGAGCTCAAAGCCCAAAAACCTTTACCACAGTCTACAGGTCATATTTATGAAGGGATTTCATTGTAACTTGGTAGGTTGCCTTCATATAATGTCTAGATGAGAATGTCCCCTTTTGGACACGATTGGGCAACTGTGACGGCTTCAGGGGCCCAAAGCCTGAAAACCTTTAGAACAGTCTACAGGTCATAATTATGAAGGGATTTCATTGTAGCTTGGTAGGATGACTCCAAATAGTGTCCAGATGAGAACGTCCTTTTTGGTCACGATCATTCAGCCTTGATGGCTGCCCGAGCCCAAAAACCTTTAGCATGTATGTAGGTCATATTTATGGAAGGATTTCATTGTAACTTGTTAGGTTGACTCCATATAATGCCTAGATGATGACATCCCCTTTTGGTTGTGGTTGGTCAATTGTGATGGCTACAGGTGCTTGAAGCCCGAAAATCTTGAGCACAGTCTACAGGTCATATCTATGAAGGGATTTCATTGTAACTTCATAGGATCACTCCAGATGATGTCCAGATGAGAATGTCCCCTTTTAGTTGCGATCATTCAGCCATGATGGCTGCCCAAGCCTAAAGCCCGAAAACCTTTAGCACAGTCTTCAGATCATATTTATGAAGGGATTTCATTGTAACTTGGTAGGTTGACTTCATGTAATGTCTAGATGAGAACAGCCCCTTTTGGACACCATTAGGCAACTGTGTTGGCTACAGGGTCCCAAAGCCTGAAAATCTTTAGCACAGTCTACAGGTGATATTTATGAAGGGATTTCATTGTACCTTGGTAGGATCACTCTAAATAATGTCTAGATGAGAACGTCCCCTTTTGGTCGCGATCATTCAGCCTTGATGGCTGCCCGAACCCAAAACCCCAAAACCTTTAGCAAAGTCTATTGGTCATATTTATGGAAAGACTTCATTGTAACCCGTAAGTTTGACTCCATGTAATGCCTAGATGATGACATCCCCCTTTGGTCGTGATTGGTCAACTGTGATGGCTTCAGGGGCCCGGAGCCCAAAAACCTTGAGCACAGTCTACTGGTCATATTTATGAAGGGATTTCATTGTAACTTAGTAGGATCACTCCAGATGATTTCCAGATGAGAATGTCCCCTTTTGGTTGCGATCATTCAACCATGATGGTTGCCAGAGCCTAAAGCCCAAAAACCTTTAGCACAGTCTACAGGTCATATTCATTAAGGGATTTCATTGTAACTTGGTAGGTTGACTTCATATAATGTATAGATGAGAACGTCCCCTTTGGACGCAATTGGGAAACTGACGGCTACAGGGGTCCGAAGCCCAAAAACCATTAGCACAGTCTACAGTCCATATTTATGAAGGGATTTTAATGTAACTTGATAGGATGACTCGTTTTGGAATAATTTCACTGTAACTTGGTAACTTTTGTTGATATACGTTAACTGTGAGGGCCACATACATTAACTGTGAGGTCATATTACCCCACCTCTCAGCTTTTTAGTACATACACCTCATATTATTTTTATCATAAACATAGCATATAGGGAACAGAAATGAACATATTCCCAATTATCACAATTCTTGTCTTATTTCATAATCCTTTCATAAACATTGAACATTATCCTTTTCATCAAACACAACACACAAGTTAAGCTACAGTGTCATTGACACTTTCATTTTTTTATTTCATATTATGTTTTGCTAAGCATTAAGCATGTCATATTTTTTCTACCTGGACAACTGCCCCTCACCAACCCCTCCCTCCTCATTCCTCACTATATTATTTCTTTGAATTGCTGAATGATATGTTTTGCTACGCATTAACCATGCCGCATTTTGGTGGTTCTCTCAAAGAAATTGGAAATTATGTGAAGCAATGCTGGTGGCTGGATCACTGAGTCATCGCAACCACACTGGAAGCGGTCAGGGGTGAATTTGGGTGGATGCCGGTCAAAGATAGGAAATGTATGGAATATGGAAAATTATGCTTCCTAAATTACTTGGTAAATCTTCCTAGCAGATGTTGTAAAACAACGTTTAGATTGTGAATGGAACTCCAACATTCAAGCATGATGAACAAGGCAGGGGAGGGAGCTTGTGGATAATTTTTCGATTGCAACTACGGATCTATAGGGCAGATATATGGATCCTCTGTGGGAGGGATGAGGGCCTCATATTGGGTCTTACTGTCTACAGGTGGAGAGGGTTTATGTTTAAAACTGCTGATGATATGAGTGGCAAATGTCCGGGTGGGTAGTGACATGAATGGGGTGAGGGGCGAATATCCAGGCACCTCCATGGTCAACTAGGTTTGTGGGATGGAAAGATTACAAGCAGATTGTCATTATTTCATTGGATTTCATTGAGAGTTGCTTGAAAAACTGAGGTTTGAAATGGCCAACCAACTCTGCAAGTACGCCTTTTGTAGTTGGATACTGTGAACTGAATGCCACCAATTTACACCAACAAATTGTTACTATTTTTTTTGTTCACTTTGATTGTCTATGTTGCAACGTCGCACATCACAATTTATTCTTCGAAAGAGATTGTAAGTTGTAAAGATAATTCTAATGTTCCAAAATGTTTCCCGTACTATGGTATCAAATTATCAATAGTTTCAATGTAGAATTAAGTACATGGACTGCTCTGTAATTATTAACACTCTATGGCATCCAGGTATACCAAGCCTAGGAAGATAGGATGGCATGTCAGTGCCGGTACCAGAACTGCGGTTCTAACCCCAGAACCATATCTGTACCGACAAGTATGGTACCGGTGGTGCTTTGAGAAGCCTGGTAACATAGCACACATCAGATATAAGAAGGGTTTTTTTTCTCATACATACTCCCTCCTCATTCCTCACTATATTATTTCTTTGAATTGATGAATGATATGTGTTGCTACGCATTAACCATAAAAAAGAGAAAAATACATTGCCACAAGCAATGACATTCAAACTTAGTGCATTTGTGCATTAACATCTTCCTTTGGCATGCCTCAGAGGGTGCATTCATTATCAGGTTTTTTTGAAACTTTGTATGCTTATGCAGGATGACAAAGATAGGAGCTATCGATTTTCTTTTCATTTCCATCAAAAACTTGCTGTTCGCAACAGTCTTTGAATTTATTGCATTTGTGTATCAACATTCCTCTTTGACATGGCCTACAGGCCATATTTATAAGGATTTTTTCTTGAACTTGGTGTGCTCATTCGGCGAGACCTTTAGATAAGAGCTATTGATAAGCATTCATTCCTGTGAAAAAATTTGCCATTTACAATAACCTCTGAACTTACTGCATTTGTGTATCAACATTCTTCCTTTAGCCAGTCTTACAGTTTACATTTATAAATTCAAGGATTACTCTTGACGTTGTGCACACACAATGCTGTTATGTTGAAATTTCACCAAATAACATTGGTACCAATGATCTTCAATTTTGCCATTTCACTTATAACTTACCAAGTTCAAGTTTGTCAAGTTGAGCTACAGTGTCATTGACACTTTCATCTTATGGGTTCCAATGCCACTGGTTTCATCTTTCAAGAAGACGAGGAAGCTCATTTGGGTTTTTCAATGTTCTATTAGAGTTTGAAGACTCACATTCGCAAGCAAAGTTTCAGCTGTATTCACTGTAAATTGTACAAAACTCCTTCTATAACCGATTAACAGGATCCTTTTAAATATAATAAACTTTACACAAAGAGAAACATTTAATTCATCAGTTATTACTGCAATTAACAATCAAATTCACATTGACAAAATACACGTTCAATCAATTTCGCAAAAGCACAGTGAATCCCAGCGACAGGAAATTTCTCAGAAGTGTGACGTTATTCCATTTTTAAATTAGCGTTCTTTCACCCACTGCGAAAAAGAAATAGTTCCTATTAAAATATTCCTTTAAGACCTTTTGTGGTCAAGTATTGTGAAATAAATTTATCATCACCACAGTATGTGTGTCCAGGAATTCAGATCAAGTCTCATTGAAGGAACGGAATCGCATTTCGACTCGCCCTTACAGGCTCGTCAAAATACTGTTCTGTTCCTTCAACTCGACTTGATCCGAATTCCTGGACACACAAACTGTGGTGATAATATATATGTATCCAGATGTGATGTACAATAATGTATTCCCCACAGGCCAGCAGCAATAACACAATAAACAGAAGGCCGGCTGTCTGTGGAATCCTCTGCACATTGTTATTTAACAATTTAGAATCCATAAAAACGGGACATCATAAACATTCAGATTAGAGTTGGACGATATTTGCATTTTCAAACATCGCCAATATTTTTAAAAGTATCATGATGTTCAATAATATCATTTAGCATTGTGCTTTAATAATTCCTAGTGGGTTTTAGTAATTACGTCTCCCCTCCACTGAAAGGAGACATATTGTTTTTCCCTGAATTCTCCTTCTGGTTGTTGTTTTTGTTGTTCTCATACAACTGTGTCCGGGCCAGAACTTTTTTATCTTTTGACCTAGGCTGATGATATTTAGCATGTATGTGTATCACCATGTGGTGATGTGTCGTGTACCATCAGGACCACATATGACCTTAACCTTTTACCTCAAGGTCAAATTACTGATTTTTTGGCAAGTAAGCTTGTCTGGGCCAGAACTTATTTACCTTTTCACCTCGGCTTATGATATTTGTCATGTGGGTGTATCACCACGAAACGATTTGTCGCATACCATCATGACCCACATATGACATTGACCTTTGACCTCAAGGTCAAATTACTGATTTTTTGGCAAGTAAGCTTGTCCAGGCCAGAATTAACTTATTTATCTTTTCACCTAGGCTTACGATATTTGGTATGTGGGTGTATCACCATGAGACGATGTGGCGCATACCATCATGTCCCACATATGGCATAGACCTTTGATCTCAAGGTCAAATTACTGATGATTTTTTGCCAAGTAAGCTTGTCTGGACAAAAACTTATTTTACTTTTCCACATTGGTTTATGATATTAGGCATGTGGGTGTATCACCATGAGACGATGTATCACGTATCATCATGATACACATATGACCTTGACCTTTGACCTCAAGGTCACATTGACTTTTTAAAAAAAAATTTTGTGACCTACGCATATGATTTTTAGCTTAACTTGGCAAAGTGAAGATAAGCTATTGCCATCACGTGTTTGGAAGTCTGTTAGTCTGTGGGTCTGTTAGTCTGTTCACATTTACCTTTAGCACAGGCTACACCCAGTCATTCCTCAAAATTTCATATGCATGTTTGGGGTCATGTCTAGATGAGAATGTCCCTTTTTGGTCACGATCAGTCAACCGTGATGGCTGCCTGAGCCCAAAACTCAAAAACCTTTAGCACAGTCTACAGACACTGTCCTGACTCTGGATAAATCCGACTTATTCCTTTCTTCTCATATCGGTCATAAGCCCAATATTCAATATGTACATTCTGAATAGACCTCTCCATTTTGAAAGTCATGTGATTCTGCCCCACCATGGAAGGGGGCGGGATGTTTTGTACACGCCAATTTAGGACGTTTCGTACACAAACTTGTAGGACGTTTCGTGCACAAGCTACGACGTATCGTACATGGGGTTATGACTGCCTTGAGCCAAGTAAAGATAACAACCCCGTATGTAAAAATAATTTTTATTGGATTATAATACCTCACAGTCTTTTATTTCTATAAAAAATACTTAAGAACCCTATAAAATTGCCTGTGTACTAGTAATGATATATGTACGAAATGTCTTTTTTGTGTACGAAAGTCAGTATACGAAATGGAATCAGGGACAACCCGCCCCAGGGACAACCTGCCCCAGGCCTATTTTTGGGGCGGGTTGTCACACTTTTTGGGGCGGGGTGTCCCGATTTTTTTCTGATTTTTGAAGAAAAAGTTTTTGGAGATGGTAATATATAAAAAATTTTTTACTCACTTTTTTATTGAAAAATTATCCAATTTTATCGAAAATTATCCACAATCCACAGTGATCCTATTAAAACATCCCAGTATGACTGAATTAAAGTAATAATAGTTCTATACTGAATTGGTTGCATGTAGAGACCAGTCAGAAGCGATGTGTTGTTTTAGTCATGTTGGTTCAGTCGGGTACCCTCTAAGGGAATGATATTTGTTTGATGCAAAAAAAATCAAATGACCAGACATGTTGTTTCAGCATGATATGGATTCATCACAGCGTTGATCGCTTTTCCTTCATCTAAGACTAAGATAAATGTGCTTTTAAAGCTAACAACAATCATTGACTCAGATGAAGCCATGGACACGTCGGACACAACAAAACAGTCTGGCCACTGAAACATCCATCAATGAGGCACCCACAGATTCCATTACCACAGATACTTCTGATAATAATAATCCATTCGGAATTATTCATGATATTACTTTTAATATCATCATAATTAAGTCCAATAAACAAATCTATTGTCTGCTAATTAATATTGTAAGTAATAACAGCTGAAGTTCATTTGTTATTACTTATAATCCAATCATAGTCCAATATCATAGTCAAATAGCTCATAACTGCGGCACTTGAAAAACTTGGGGTGGGTTGTCCCCCGGGCGGGTTGTCCCAGCTTGTTTGGGGCAGGTTGTCCCTGGGGTGGGTTGTCCCATTCCCTACGAAATGCCTGTGTACAAAACAACACTAATCCTCCATGGAATGCGCACGTATTGTTTTCAAAGAAGCTGCTTTGTATAATTTACCTCACTTGTCTCCCACCAGATTTTTTTTCGTAATACAGTACTTATGAATAAATGAAAAATGAAACCGGCACCGACAGTCTGATAATATTTGTTTTAATAAGAATTGTGCGATTTCCAAAATGGAGTAATATAGGAAAGCTAAATTTTAAACAATGATGTTACAACTTAAGAAACTGGGCCGAGATTTCCATGTAATAAGAATCATACATGACTGTGTGACAAATTGAAATTCTGGCTTAGCTTTAAATTATTCATAAAACGCACAGAATTTTGGAATCAGTAGTGTCAGCACATTCCCCCGACATTTCACGTGTAAACACTGTTTTCGACGATATGGCTGTGAGTAAAAAAATTTAAAAAAAACAGCGGTTTATTTTGACCCTGTAACAATCGACGCACCCCTATCGGCAAATGATGCCCTTTCATGCCGATGCAGATGATACACCGATTATTCCATTATCGGCCGGTGGCCAATGCCGATAATAGGTTCATCACTAGACCAAGCCTGAAACCCATAAACTTTTACTAGAGTCTGCAGGTCATATTTAATATAGAGGGATTTCATTGTAACTTGATAGGATGACTCTGTATGATAACTTCCCCATTTGGTTACGATCTGTCAACCGTGACGACTGCCTGAGCCCAAAACCTGAAACCCTTTAGCACAGTATACAGATTGTATTTATGGAGGGATTTCACTGTAACTTGGTAGGTTGACTTCATATAATGTCAAGATGAGAACGTCCCCTTTTGGTCATGATTGGTCAACTGTGATGGCTACAGGAGCCTGAAGTCCAAAAACCTTTAGCTCAAACTACAGGTCATATTTATGAAGGGATTTCATTGTAACTTGGTAGGATGACTCCAGTAATGCCCAGGTGAGAATGTCCCCTCTTGGTCGCGATCATTCAACCATGATGGCTGCCCAAGCCCAAAACTCCAAAAACTTGAGCACAGACTACAGGTCGTATTTATGAAAGGATTTCATTATAACTTGGTAGGATGACTTAGTATAATGTCTTGATGAGGACATCCCCTTTTGGTTGTGATCAGTCAACTGTGATGGCCACACAGGCCTGAAGCCCAAAAACCTTTAGCACTGTCTACAGGCCATATTTATGAAGGGATTTCATTGTAACTTGATAGGATGACTCGCTTCGGAATAATTTCCCTGCAGCTTGGTAATTTTTGTTGACATACATTAACTGTGAGGGCCGCATACATTAACTGCGAGAGCCACATTAACCCACCCCTCAATTCTTTAGTACAGTCTACACCTCATATTGTTTTTATTGAAAACCTTGCATACAGGGAACAAAAATTAACATATTCCCAATTATCACAATTTTTATTTCATCATCCTTTCATAAACATCGAACATTATCCTTTTCATCAAACACAACACACAGACAAGTTAAGCTACAGTGTCATTGACACTTTCTTTACATGAGTTATGCCCCCTTTTCAGCTCAGAATTTGATTTGACCTTCTATTAACATTTTGGGTTTCCAACCGATAACTGCCGTTTGGATTATTTGATCTCAACCAAAGTTGGTATGTGTATTACCCAGATAGTAATACAGGCCAAGTTCGACTATGGGTTGTGTCCAATTATTTTCTTTGGAGTTATGGGCCTTTTCGACTTAGAAATTTCTCATTACCATCAACATTTTGTTTTACAGATGATAACTTCAGTTTGGATTCATAGATCAGGACCAAACTTGCTTTCTGCCTCAGTTATGTCAAAATAAAGGTTAATTTCGAGTTGGGGCATGGTCGTATGATTTTTACAAGAGTTGTGGGGCTTTTCGACTTGAAAATTGCTTATTTCCATCAACATTTTTTCATTACTTTGTTTATAACCCAACTTGAACAATAGTTAATGGATTTCAATTGTTTTTGGTAGACATGTATATCTCCATAGCAACTATGTCTCTGTCAAGTTCGATGAAAATGCACGAGTAAATGAACTTATTATAAAGAAGCATATACACTATAGACATCTGTTGTGCTAATGAAAGCATGTGAGGTGTTACTACAGCCTAAGATTACATAATCTGGTGTTAATGGAAAGGTTACTTTACATCTTTCTTTTAAATTTTCCCAAAAGTTCAAAAGAACTGTGTTTGATACAGAACATTTAAAAAACAGGTGATGTATAGTTTCTTTTGAATTATTACAGAATGTGCATAATTCCGTTTCTGAAATTTTGCATTTGTGTAGTTTTGAGTTCGCATACAAGACTATGGATGATTTTAAATTGTTGTGTATAGTCTCTTTTGAATTATTAAACAATGTGCGTAATTCTGTTTCAGAAATTTTGAATTTGTGTAGGTTTGAGTTTGTATATAATAAATACACTAAGGACAATTTTAAATTGTAAACTTTTTTGAGGTATGTATCGTTTGTGATTGAAAATGGGATTCTATATATGAAATTTCAGCCATCCGGCTGCAAATTTATATCTAGAATCTTGTTCCGCTTTATCTGGGAATTTGTGGGAGACTTCGCATATAGTTCTAAAAAATGAATTTAGAATGTTCGGCAAACTTTGTGTGTTGATTGTAGCATACCAATGTTTATATTATGAACATGACAAGAATTTTTTATGTGATTTGGCTGCTGCTTTCCAGGATATGGGTATTGCATTTATAACACCTTGATAGACTGTGAATGGGGTCTTAATGTTATGTTTGTTGGAGATGTCGGAGAAGGTTAAGAGACTGGTGTTCTCAGATAGCAAGTCATGTGTGAAATAGATTCCTTTTTCGCACCAAGATTTGTTAAAAAATAATTCTCCGTTAAATTTTATGCCATTAAAAAAATTTGTTTCTCCAAATATCTCTTCTGAGGTTGTGGTGGCTTTATTATCAAGAAAAGACGAGGCCAACAGAACATCATCCCAAAATGAGTTCATGTGTTTTCCTACTTTTTTAGCTTAACTTGACAAAGTCAAGATAAGTATTGCCATCACGAGTGCAGAAGTCTGTTAGTCTGTTCACATTTTCGTTAGCACCGGATGCACCCCATGGCTCTTGTCCGATCATCACAAAATTTCATGTACAAGTTGGAGGCCATGTCTAGACGAGAATGTCCCCTTTTGATCACGATCGGTCAACCGTGATGGCTACATGAGCTTGAAACCTTTAGCGCATTCTACAGGTCTTTATATGTACCCATACTATGTATGGTCCACATAATGCCGGCATCTGGGGTGGCCATCCATCGTTCGTCCATCCTTGTCCGTCTGTCCATCTGTCTGTCCATCTGTCCATCCGGCATGCGTATCCATTTCTTTGGCATTCGATAACTTGAAAATTATTGCTTGGATTATCAAGTTACTTTTTATTTGTGTTCAGGTTACCGATGTGCCAAGCTGTATAGTTTTTGGTGTAAATCTGATAATTTGATCCTGAGATATTAACCCTTTATCCTTCAAATTGAAAATTCCTCCAATCCCTTTGGCATTCGATAACTTGAAAAATATTGTTTGGATTGTCAAGTTACTTTACATTTGTGTTCAGGTTACTGATGTGCCAAGCTGTATAGTTTTTGGTGTAAATCTGATAATTTAATCCTGAGATATTAACCCTTTATCCTTCAAATTGAAAATTCTTCCAATCCCTTTGGCATTCGATAACTTGAAAAATATTGCTTGGATTGTCAAGTTACTTTATATTTGTGTTCAGGTTACTGATGTACCAAGCTGTATAGTTTTTGGTGTAAATTTGATATTTTGATCCTGAGATATTAACCCTTTATCCTTCGAATTGAAAATTCCTCCAATCCCTTTGGCATTTGATAA
Organism: Pictodentalium vernedei; assembly: GCA_031216915.1. NCBI lineage: Eukaryota > Metazoa > Mollusca > Scaphopoda > Dentaliida > Dentaliidae > Pictodentalium > Pictodentalium vernedei. The sequence goes on from CM062294.1 coordinate 186,211,039, forward strand.
CTTGAAAAATATTGCTTGGATTGTCAAGTTACTTTATATTTATGTTCAGGTTACTGATGCGCCGAGCTGTATAGTTTTTGGTGTAAATCTGATAATTTGATCCTGAGATATTAATCCTTTATCCTTCAAATTGAAAATTCCTCCTATTCCTTTGGCATTTGATAACTTGAAAAATATTGCTTGGATTGTCAAGTTACTTTATATTTGTGTTCAGGTTACTGATGTGCCGAGCTGTATTGTTTTTGGTATAAATCTGATAATTTGATCCTGTGATATTAACCCTTTATCCTTCATATTGAGAACTCCTCCAATCCGTTTCTTCGGCATGCGATAACTCAAAAAAATATTAATCCAATTATCAGGTTACTTTATATATTTATTTAGGTTACTGATGTGCTGTGCTGTATAGTTTTTTTATGTAAATCTAATAAGTTGATCCAGTGATATTAACCCTTTATCCATCAAATTAGGCACTCCTCCTCCGATCTGTTTCTATATGTACCCATACCATGTATGGTGTACACAATGTTGGCATCTGGGGTGGCCCTCTGTCATACAGCTTTCTACTAGTTGCGCATATGGGTACACATCTGACGATTTCATCGGCCTATTTTTATGAAGGGGATTCATTGTAACTTGGTAGGTTGACTCCGTATAATGTCTAGATGAGAACAACCTCTTTTGGTTGTGATTGGTCAACCATGATGGCTGCGTGAGCCCAAAACCCGAAAACTTTTACCACAGTCCATAGGTCATATTTATGAAGGGATTTCATTGTAACTTTGTTGGATGACTCCGTACAAGGTCTAGAAAAGAACGTCCCCTTTTGGTCGTGATCCGTCAGCCGTAATGGCAATGTGATCCCAAAAGCCTTTAACCCAGTCCACAGGTGGTATTTATGAAGGGATTTCATTGTAACTTCGTAGGATGACTCCATATAATGTCCAGATAAATACGTCCCCTTTTGGTCACGATCGGTCAACCGTGATGGCTACGCAGACCCAAAACCTGGAAACCTTTAGCTCAATCTACAGGTTGTATTTAAATGTACGAAGGGATTTCATTTTAGCTTAGTAGGATGACTCCGTATAATGTCTAGATGACAACGTCCCCTTTTGGTCATGATCGGTTAGCCGTGACTGCAACACAAGCTCGAAACCTGAAAAATTATAGCAAAGTCTGCAGGTTGTATTTATAAAGGGATTTCATTTTAACTTCATAGGATAGTGACTCCATACAATGATGTCTAGATGAGAAAGTCCCCTTTTTGGTCGCAATCAGTCACAGTGATGGCTGTGCAGACCCGAAAACTGAAAACCTTCAGCACAGTCTACAGATCTTATTTATGAAGGGATTTCATTGTAACTTGGTGGGATGACTCTGTATAATGTCTAGATAAGATCATCTTATTTTGGTCAGGTTCAGTCAATCGCGACGGACACAGGGGCCTGTTACCTAGATACCTTTAGCACACTCTACAGCTTTCATTTATGAAGGGATTTCATTGTATCGTGGTAGGATGACTCATTTTGGAGTAATTTACTGTAACATGGTAACTTTGTTCTGACAGACATTAACTATGAGACCCACATTAACCCAGGCCTCAATTCTTTAGTACAGTCTGAACCTCAAATTATTCTTATTGAAAACATAGCATGTGTGGAGCAGAAATTAACATATTCCCAATTGTCACAATTCTTGTCTTATTTCATAATCCTTTCATGAACATTGAACATTATCCTTTTCATCAAACACTACACACAGTCAAGTTAAGCTACAGTGTCATTGACACTTTCATTGTGTTATGATATTTGACATGTGGGTATATCACCATGAGATGATGTGTCGCATACTATCATGACCCACATATGACCTTGACCTTTGACGTCAAGGTCAAATTATTAATTTTTTTTATCTTTTGAGCTAGGCTTATGATATTTGGCATGTGAGTGTATCAACATAAGACAACATTGTATCATGTACTGTTGTGATGACAGATGACCTTGATCTTTGACATCAAGGTCAAATTATTGAATTCTTCAGCTAGGTTTATGATATTTGGTATGTGAATGCAACATCCAGGCTGATGTATCACATTCTATCTTGAACCCTCTAGTTCATGAATAGAGTCAAGTTCTGAGCAAATGTACAAATCACTCAGTGTATTACGTAGTCGCCCTCTCCTCACCTCCAATTCTGCAAAATCCACCGCCCTTCACAGGTGTGAGAAGGAGTCATTATCATTTAGAAAGGCGAATACACTTTATTTTGTCATCCCCCTCACCTGGATGTGAAATGCAAGTAAAACTGAAAAAATGACGAGTATTTGCTCCACCGTTTTCCCCATATCTATTATTTACATTTTTGGAAGTAAGTTCTCTGCACATACGATGTAGATGTGTTTGTGTGTGTATGGTGGGTGGGTGGGGGGGGGGGGGGGTGGGAGAGGGAAGAGTGGAGTGAATAATATAAAATGTCTAATACCAGTACACTTTGATAGTGTACAGGTCTGTGTGTTAATTTTTATAAAACCCTTCAACACAACAGCCTTCAGCATGTGGTGACCCCTCTGTCATTTGATGTATTTTTAATGTTGGGGAAATTTGTTTCTGTTCAGTGAAGTCCAGTTCACTGTGAATGTGTTTATTTCGAAGCGATAATAAACCTTGATGATATAGTATGTTTATGCCCCCAAGAACCTTTCGGGCGGGGAGGGGGGAGAATTAAGTTTTCACCCACCATGTGTGTCCTATTGCCATCATGCATGCGGGTGTCTGTTAGTCTGCGAGTCTGTTCACATTTTCCTTTAGCACAGGCTACACCCCATAGTTCTTGTTTGATCATCACGAAATTTCATAAGCAAGTTTGAGGTCATGTCTTGATGAGAACGTCTCCTTTTGGTCCTGATCGGTCAACCGTGATGGCTGCCTGAGTCCAAAATCTGAAAACCTTTAGCACAGTTTACAGGTCGTGTTTATCAAGGGATTTCATGGTAATTTGGTAGGATGACTCTGTACATTATCTAGATGAGAACGTCCCCTTTTGGTCGCAATCTGTCAACCGTGACGACTGTCCAAAACCTGAAAACTTTTAGCACAGATTGCAGGTCGTATTTTTGGAGGGATTTCATTGTAATTTGGTAGGATGACAACATATAATGTCTAGATGAGAACGTCCCCTTTTTGTCGTGATTGGTCAGCTGTGACAGCTACAAGGACCCAAAGCCCAAAAACTTTTATCACAGACTGCAGTTCATATAAAGGAAAGGATTTCATTGTAACTTGGTAGGATGACTCCAGATAATGTCTAGATGAGAACATCCCCTTTTGGGTGCGATCATTCAGCCATGACCGCTGCTCGAGCCCAAAACCCGAAAGCCTTTAGTACAGACTACAGGTTGTATTATGAAGGGATTTCATTGTAACTTGGTAGGATGACTCTGCATGGTGTCTAGATGAGAACTTCCCCATTTGGTTGCGATCTGTCATCCGTGACAACTGCCTGAGCCCAAAACCTGAAAATGTTTAGCATAGTCTACAGGTCATATTTATGGAGTGATGTCATTGTAACGTGGTCCCGATTGGTCAACTGTGATGGCTACAGGAGCCCGAAGCCTGAAAACCTTTAGCACAATCTACAGGTCGTATATATGAAGGGATTTCATTGTAACTTGGTAGGATAACTCCAGATAATTTCTAGATGAGAACCACCCCTTTTGGATGCGATCATTCAACCATGATGGTTGTCCAAGCCCAAAACCAAAAAACCTTTAGCACAGACGACAGGTCATATTTAGGAAGGGATTTCATGGTAACTTTTAGGATGACTCAGTATAATGTCTAGATGAGAACGTCCCCTTTTGGTTGCAATTGATCAACCTTGATGGCTGCACAGTCCTAAAGCCTGAAAACCTTTAGCACAGTCTATAGGCCGCATTTAGGAAGGGATTTCATTGTAACTTGATAGGATGATTTGTTTAATAATTTCACTGTAACTTGATAACTTTGGTTGACAGACATTAACTGCGAGGGTCACATACATTAACTGTGAGGGTCAAGATAAGCTATTGCCCTCACGCATGCGGAAGTCTGTTAGTCTGTGAGTCTGTTAGTCTGTGAGTCTGTTCACATTTTCCTTTAGCATGGGCTACACCCTGCAGTTCTTGTCTGATCGCCACGAAATTTCATATGCAGGTTGGGGGTCATGTCTAGATGAGAACGTCCTCTTTTGGTTGCGATCGGTCAGTCGGTATGGCTGCCCGAGCCCAAAACCTCAAAACCATTAGCACAGTCTACAGGTCGTATTGATGGAGAGATTTCATTGTAACTTAGTAGGATGCCTCTGTATAATGCCTAGATGAGAACGTCCCCTTTTGGGCATGATCTGTCAACCATGATGGCTGCCCAAGCCCGAAACCCCAAAACTTTTAGCACAGTCTGCAGGTCATGTTTAATATGGAGGGATTTCATTGTAACTTGGTAGGATGACTCCTTATGATGTCTAGATGAGAATTTTCCCATTTGGGCGTGATCTGCCAACCGTGACGACTGCCCGAGCACAAAACCCGAAAACCTTTAGCAGAGTCTACAGGTCATATTTATTGAGGAATTTCATTGTAACTTGGTGGGTTGACTTCATATATTGTCTAGATGAGAAAGTCCCCTTTTGGATGTGATTGGGCAACTGTTATGGTTACAGGGGCCCGAAGCCCGAAAACCTTTAGCACAGACTACAGGTCATATTTATGAGGGATTTCATTGTAACTTGGTAGGATGTTTCCAAATAATGTCTAGATGAGAACGTCCCATTTTGATTGCGATCATTCAGCCTTGATGGGTGCCCGGGCCCCAAAACCGTTAGCATAGGCAAAAGGTCATATTTATGGAAGGATTTCATTGTAATCTGTTAGGTTGACTCCATATAATGCCTAGATGATGACATCCCCTTTTGGTCGTGATTGGTCAACTGTGATGGCTACATGTGCCCAAAGCCCGAAAACCTTGAGCACAGTCTACAGGTCATATTTATGACGGGATTTCATTGTAACTTCGTAGGATCACTCCAGATGATGCCCAGATGAGATCGTCCTCTTTGGTTGCAATCATTCAACCATTATGGCTGCCCAAGCACAAAAACCTTTAGCTCAGTCTACAGGTCATATTTAGAAGAGATTTCATTGTAACTTGGTAGGTTGACTTCATATAATGTCTAGATGAGAACGTCCCCTTTTAGTCGCGATCATTCAGCCTTTATGGCTGTCCGAGCCCAAAACCTTTAGCATAGTCTATAGGTTGTATTTATGCAAGGATTTCATTGTAACTTGTTAGGTGGACTCCATATAATGCCTAGATGATGGCATCCCCTTTTAGTTGTGATAGTCAACTGTGCTGGCTACAGATGCACGAAGCCCGAAAATCTTGAGCACAGTCTACAGGTCATATTTATGAAGGGATTTCATTGTAACTTCGTAGGATCACTCCAGATGATGCCCAGATGATAATGTCCCCTTTTGGTTGTGATCATTCAACCATTATGGCTGCCCGAGCCCGAAGCCCAAATACCTTTAGCACAGTCTACAGGTCATATTTTTGAAGGGATTTCATTGTAACTTGGTAGGTTTGACTTCATATAATGTCTAGATGAGAACGTCCCCTTTTGGACACGGTTGGGCAACTGTGACAGCTACAGGGGTCCGAAGCCCAAAAGCCTTTAGAACAGTCTACAGGTCATAATTATGAAGGGATTTCATTGTAGCTTGTAGGATGACTCCAAATAATGTCGAGATGAGAACATCCCATTTTGGTCACGATTATTCAGCCTTGACGGCTGCCAGAGCCTAAAAACCTTTAGCATAGTCTATAGGTCGTATTTATGGAAGGATTTCATTGTAACTTATTAGGTTGACTCCATATAATGCCTAGATGATGACATCCCCTTTTGGTTGTGATTGGTCAACTGTGATGACTACAGGTGCACGAAGCCCGAAAATCTTGAGCACAGTCTACAGATCATATTTATGAAGGGATTTCATTGTAACTTCATAGGAACACTCCAGATGATGCCCAGATGAGAATGTCCCCTTTTGGTTGCGATATTCAACCATGATGGCTGCCCGAGCCCAAAGCCCAAAAACCTTTAATTAGCACAGTCTACAGGTTATATTTTTTTGAAGGGATTTCATTGTAACTTGGTAGGTTGACTTCATATAATGTCTGGATGAGAACGTCCCCTTTGGATGCAATTGGGAAACTGACAGCTACAGGGGCCTGAAGCCCGAAAACCTTTAGCACAGTCTACAGGCCATATTTATGAAGGGATTTCAATGTAACTTGATAGAATGACTCGTTTTGGAATAGTTTCACTGTAAGTTGGTAACTTTTGTTGATATATGTTAACTGTGAGGGCTACATACATTAACTGTGAGGTCATATTAACCCACCCCTCAACTCTTTAGTACAGTGTACACCTCATATTATTTTTATCAAAAACATAGCATACAGGGAACAGAAATGAACATATTCCCAATTATCACAATTCTTGTCTTATTTCATAATCCTTTCCTAAACATTGAACATTATCCTTTTCATCAAATAAAACACACATGTTAAGCTACAGTGTCATTGACACTTTCATTATTGAAAACATAGCTTACAGGGAACTGAGATAAATGTATTCCCAATTATCACAACCCCGCTTTCTTGACCAGGAATTATTCTAGAATATTCCAGAATTATTCTGGAATATTCTGGAATATTGTTCTTGAATATTCTAGAATATTCCAATATTTTATTCTAGAATATTCTAGAATAAACAAGAATGTTAAATGGCACCTTGAATAATCTAGAATAATGCATGAAGAAGAATAAAATAAGAATAAAAATAAACTGGAATATTTCACAGCAGGAATATTCTAGAATATTCCAGTATTATTATTCTAGAGTATTCTGGAATATACTAGAATGTGGGATAATGCATGAATAGGAATAAACTAGAATATTCCACCCAAAATATTCTAGGTTATTCCTATTCATGCATTATCCCAATTACTCCAAGAAAAATATTTGGAACAACACATGCATTGAACAGTGGCTAGACATCAATAAGATACACTTACATGCCAAATATAAAGTCATTCCATCAAGTATTTCAAAAGTTATTGAGTTTTGAAACTCATTAGTCACAGACAGACCGACCGACCGACCGACCGACAGACAGACAGACAGACAGACAGACCAACATTGCCACTTATAGAGCTGCCAGTCGCAGCTAAAAATTGCAATAACTGAGGGGAAATAACTATGGTGAGAATCAAACTTAAATCTCTACACACTGAGGACCCCCCCCTCCCCGTGGGAACCCTGGGAGGTGAAGCAGTGCTTGTTTACTGCAGTAAGCAGGTTCTGTTTCACTGGTAAAATAGGACCCAGTCACCAGTGCTTGGGGCGGAAGTCTTCTAAAATGGGCAACATATGCATAAACGAATGAATAAACTTTACTTTATGTTCATGTTGCCATCACGATTAGCCACTGTACATAAATATGTGACCTTAAACACCTCTAAATTAAAAAAAACACACTGAGATCAAAATATCAAATTTCCGACCTGAAAATTTTTGCCATAATGCAACTAGGAATTTAACAAATTCATTCTTGTTTGACAGAGCTCATTGAGCTCTGTCAAACAAGACTGAATTCATTAAATTCCTAGTTGCATTATGGAAAATTTAATGTTTCAAATTTTGGTATGTTGACATCAGAGTGCAGCGGGTTAAGCTGTATGGTGTCATGATGATAATTGGACCACACCCACCATCAATCCCAACTTCTATTAATGTGGTTACAAACATATGAATAAAATTTTTGTTCCATTTTGTAAGTCAAACTAAAGTTATCATACAGAAACCATATCTGGACATTTTCTAAATCGGAAAATGATCATAACTTTTTGAGTAGGAATTCAAGCATGACTGGCATCAAATCTACAGAAGTGTTTGCCCTCCTCACATAAATGGTGTGGTGAACAATGTAACGGAATTATATTGCTTCATGCGCATCTTCATATGGAGTTCTTCCATTGTGTGAAGTTTCATGAAAATTCATTGAAAGGTTCAGGAGTTGCGCTTACGAGGACACAACCATATGATGTAGCAATTGAAATGTATAAGTTAGATTATCTCCCCTTGCAAATGTCGGAAAGGAATTATATTGCTTCATGCGCATCTTCATATGGAGTTCTTCCATTGTGTAAAGTTTCATGAAAATTCATTGAACGGTTCAGGAGTTGCGCTTACGAGGACACAACCATATGATGTAGCAAATGATATGTATAAGTTAGATTATCTCCCCTTGGAAATGTCGAAACGGAATTATATTGCTTCATGCGCATCTTCATATGGAGTTCTTCCATTGTGTAAAGTTTCATGAAAATTCACTGAACGGTTCAGGAGGAGTTGCGCTTACGAGAACACAACCACATGATGTTGCAACTGAAAATGTATAAGTTAGATTATCTCCCCTTGGAAATGTCGGAACAGAATTATATTGCTTCCTGCGCATCTTCCTATGGAGTTCTTCCATTGTGTAAAGTTTCATGAAAATTCTTCAAACGGTTTTGGAGGAGTTGCGCTTATAAGGGATGGACAGACGGACAGACGAACTTTGTTTGCAGGGGGGGGGGGGGGGGGGGCGGTATAAAGAAGTTTTTTTAGAATCTCGAAGGTTTTAATCAGAGATTTGTGGGTGGTTGAAAATAGAGGTTGCGGCCAACCTCCAGCTGCAGATAATTTTCAGGGAAGGGAGTATCATAGGGGATAAGGTGAGGCATTATTCATAAGTCAGGGTTGCCTCTGTAAAATGAGGTCACTGTGGTGTCATATCCCCAGGTAATAACCGGGGTGGGATGACGTTGAAACTCGCTTTGAGTCAAAAATGGGGTGGGTTTTTGGGGGGTATGAAATTCACTGGGAGAGTGGGCATTCATGCTTATATTTTTGGGTAAAATGAATGTACAGTTTTGTGTAGGGGTTTAGAAACTCAGTGTGTCTGGGAGGGGGTTACATATGTTTAATTGTGGGTAAAATGAATTCAGGGTAGGAATTGTCTGCCCTCTTGCAGAACTGAGGTTGTGTATTTGTTCATTATATATAGCCTACAATGGTGGCTTATTTTGCTTGGGTGGTATGTTTGGTGCTTTGTGTTGATTTGCCCCCCCCCCCCCCCCCCCCCCCCCCCCCCCCCAATGAGACTCGAAACCTATACACCATCCGTGCATTCATTTTACCCACAAATGAATACACAAGGGCCTTCTCACAGTGAATTTAAAACCACCCCGATTTTCACTCATTCAAAGTGAGTTTCAACCCCCACCCCCACCTCCAGATTATTTTCCATTGATATACCACAATAACCCTGTTTTACAGAGACAACACCGACTCACCTTATCCCCCACGATGACCTCTTTCCTGAAAATTCTCTCGGCTGCTACCTCTATTTTTAATCACCCACAAATCACTGATTAGAGCCGACAAGATTCTAAAAAATCTTATATTTTTGGTCGGCACTCATTTCTTTTTTTTTGTTGGGTACTTATTGACTTTTGGTCGGTAATGGATGTTTTTGGACTGTTTTGGTTGATATTTAATTTAGTAGGACCCATAATTAGACGGGGACTGGACTTTTCGCCGAAAGGAAAAATTGGACAGTTCACCGAACATTTGGACATTTCGCCAGAAAAAAGCTGGACTTTTCGCCAAACTTTTGACACTTCGCCGAAAAAAAGACTATTAGCCGGAAAATATGAGACAGTTCGCCGAAATAAATTTTCCATTGAACTGATTGATATTTTCTGGCGAATAGTCTGTTTGTTTTCGGCGAAGTGTCCATAGTTAATTCTTAGTGATTTTTCGGGAAATTAGTTCAAATTACATTACAGACTACACAGGAGGTGGATCGTCTGAATGAGACTGAGTCACTTAACCTCTAACGATACATATAATTTTACCTTACCTCATATATATTTTTGCCAAATATTGGGATCCCCCCCCCCCCCCCCCCCCTCTTTGTGATACGGGCCTGCAGTGCATTGACAAATGGTGGAGGAGGGGGTATTTTCTCTGAACATATCGGGAAATTTTTCCGCTTCTATTGATTTCTAGGTAACCAGAGGCTGCACAGGAGGTAGTCCCCTGCGCATCCGACTAGCTTTCAACTAGAGATCTGCTATCAGCTTCAGCCATTTAAAAATGGCGGCGCCCATAGCACAGAAAAAAAAAATGTTTTTCGGAAGGGAGTAGAAATTGTGCTGTTGTATCCGTTAAAGTGCCCAGATTTTATGTTCCGGTGAACTGTCTTTTTTATTGGAGAAAAAACTAGTTTCTGACAACCGTGCTGATGGTTAAGGAGGGGGCTGTTTCGTGAATGGAGCTCCCAACGATTGTAATTTTTGACTGCATGATAAAGTAATCACTTTATTATTGAGAATTTGAAACATGCTGCTAAAAATAACGGCAAAAAAAATGCAATTTTTTTAATATCAAAAAACCGCCAGAAGTCTCCATTTATAATTGATTTTAAAAAAAAGTGTGGGGGGGAGGCACCCCCACCCCTATCATCGACCATGACTTGCGTCCCACCCCATCAGCGCGTGTGCCTGCCTTTGGCATCTGCATCAGTATCCCGACACTTTTGAAAGGAGGCATTCACAGAATTAACTCTGGGGTTCGAATTTCCATTCCCAGACACTTATAAGTGTTTTCTATTCATAAGGCACGCACTAAGTTAGGGGTGGCACGCATAAACATTGGCCTGACAGAAGCAGGGTTATCTCTAATTAATGTGTTGTAAAACAATAAAAAAAATTTTTAGAATAACATCGCAAGTTAATATTTGGGATGCACCCAAACCCTCCCCAAGCAGAACCGTCCCCACACTATTTTACCCAAACCGTCCCCAACTATTTTACCCAAACCATCCCCTGGGTCAGGTACTCCAGTTGGCTGACGTGACCCGAACCGGCCCCATGACCGAACCGTCCCCACTATTTTACCCAAACCATCCCCATTATTTTACCCAAACCGTCCCCACTATTTTACCCAAACCGTTCCCAGTTGAATAGGGAACGGGTCCCGTCGCCACCAGAAGTTAATAGTATGACTTGCAGTGATCAAAGTGATAAATACTTCACTAATTGATTTAGCCGGGATTAGGGAAGGGATATATTATTGACAAAGAAAGCCGCACAAAAACCGAGATATTTCTACTCTCTGATTTGGTGTGAGTTTCTTTGTTTTGACTGAATTGAAAAGGAATGGATATAGTATTGACAAAGAAAGCCGCACCAAAACGGAGAATATTTATACTCTTTTATTTGGTGTGAGTTTATTTGTTTCGTCTGAATTTAAATGTAAGCGTGTGGGCGAGATATAAGTCGGTGATGGGACGCGGTGCGATGGGAGTAGACATGTGGAAATTAGTCATTTACAGTCACTGAGGGTCGAAAGGGGCTTGTTCTCCATACCGTCCCTGCGCACCTTTGGCGCTTTAAACCATTCCATTCGTGCGATGGCAAATTGGGGTAAAAAGCGTGTGGGCGAGATATAACTCGGTGATGGGGCACGCGGCGATGGCAAATTGGGGTAAAAAATAAAGAGAATACCGGTATAACAACGAATGAAGCCAAGCAAAGTATAAAATTAAACATCCAACACGTTCTCATTGAAAAGACATTGAAAAGACATCAGTCAGTAAAAACACTGCCTTGTTTGAAGTATTGTGCACAGTGTTACAAAAACAACGGAGTTGATTTGTGTTCTTATTGTTTATACAGGAGACAATATACAGTACAAACAACCAGTAAAAACAAACACACTTCAAAGATTTCAAAGACATTCACTCTAAAATTCTAGAAACAACAAATAGGAGAATATCATTTTTGTCTGTGATCAGGTAGCGATGAGACGTATCTAGAGTTTTTGTGTAAAGCTACAGCCAGTCAGGGTATAACAGGTCACCTTTCATATTTTCGTTTATTTCTCTCAAATAAAATAAGTTATCCAAAGTTTGGTTTTTGTTATTGACAGACAGGTATCTGACACTCATTATTGCAGCAGAAATATTCAGATAAAGCTTCTGTTTATTTTATAAAATTAGAACGTTTGCCTGTCGCAATTTGGTCAGTAACGGGTCGCTTGTGTCTATAAAGAATCACTCTCTTTGGCACCCACTGGCGATCTATTTTCCCACTTTATATGTATTTATTGGACACAAAAAGTGTTTTTTTGTCTTCTCTGAATTAATTTCACCACACTTTTTCACAACTTTTACAGTGGAAAGAAGTGAAAACGAAGTGGATCAAATGCAGTAGTTTAGCGTTAATTTTCTAAAAATAGTTCAAGTGGAGCAGTGTTTCAATGGGTTTTAATGTGCATGTCTGACAGTGACCCGGTACTGACAACTCGACTCGCTGTTGAAACGGAATAAATATATCATGATGCCAGATATTTATCCCAATTATTTTATTGTGAATTTGAAGCACAGACAAACCTGTTCAAATAATAATAATTACATTCACACTCTTTATATTTCTCTTACCGTAACTGAGACGCAAACTTTTTTTTGCGGTTTCGCATGTCAAAATTTTCTTCCGCCGCACATTCAGTCTTTTTAAAAAAAATCACTTTCCTCAACAAAAAACAACAACAAACTCGCGAAACTTTCAAAGACGACGGGCAACAAATTACTTCACAAAACTGGAATAAAATTTTAGTTTGAAATGCTCTTCAAATTCGATTTATTTAAGGCTCAACATCGCCTGATCCATTACTGCCTGAATGACTGTATTCGAAATCGTATTTGAGGATTTTTAACATATTCTTCATTCTTCAAATGTTTTTTTCGGATTATTTATAAAAAAAAACAAAAACGTGAGTACTAAACCTATAATAGTGGTCGGTAAAGTGGGCCAAGCCGCCTCCAGATGGCGACTGGACCCGTACCTGTTGAATACATGGCGGAGTTACTGTATTTAATGTAATGTAATTCACAATCGGATATAATTTTATTCATTATTATAATTTGTTGGATTTGATAATTCTCTTTTGGGTAAGTGGTTTTGCATAAAATAAATCTGTATAAAAATAATAATAATAATAATAAAAATAATAATAATAATAAAAAAATGACGTGGGGACGGTTTGGGTTTCTGGGATTGACGGTTTGGGTAAAATAGGTGGGGACAGTTTGGGTTTCTTACGTGGGGGCGGTTCGGCTTGGGTGCTATTCAGTTATTTCAATGGCCCCAGCCAAGTGTAGTGTATGTTTTGTTAGCCCGCACTCCGGCCAGCCTGTTTCGCCTTGCTCGACGGCGGAATCGTTTGTTTCATTGTAAGGTTTCTGTCTGTGTGGATCTGTGATGTCACCAGCCGTATATTAGCGTTTCTCAGTAAAATCGAGAAGAAGCCTGCAGGAAATTGTGTGGAACGGACGAGAGAGAATATCGTAGCAGGCAGCTCTGGTGATTTATCTTGGCATGACGGCACAGATCCACAGACACGGAAGCTATAGCATTTAATTTTGTAAGTAATCGTTTCATTTCGCTATATTCAGAATAAATCATTAAATGATATTCTGTTATTGTCACCTTTTGGCTGACACTTACCCGTCGACTGGCGCAAGTAAAGCCTTGTGTCCGAAGGAGCCGGCCCTACTCTACCAGAACAAGAGGTTCTCAGGAACAAGGACGTGACCCCTCGAAGTTGGTCCCCAAAGGCAGCAGACCCGGGAAGGGGGATCAGTCGAGTTGGGAAGAAGTAGGAGAATTCTACACAAGAAACAACCAAGGGGACGTTTTGACCAAATACTGCCAGTACTGGGGACGTTTTGACCAACTATTTGGGGACGTTTTGACCAAAACATTACGGGACGTGTTGGTTTGGAGATGTTTTGATTACGATTCCTCAACAGAGGATCTCTTGAAAAATGTGAAGGGACACATTGAATTTCTCTTTCTCTTAAGTTGAGTACGAGTCCCCATCTGATCTCATTTAACATAATTTTGCTAAAATAAATAGTAACAAACATACCAGTAAGTCCAGTATGAATAATTAAAAAAATAAAACCATTCCAAATGATAAATTTCAACTTGGAATTAAAACAATCATATCTCGCACAAAATGTCCGGTTTCGATTTCAGTACGAACTGCCTATGGGACGATTCGACTGTTACTGCGTTAACCACATTTGGAAAAAGAACTTCCTTCGAAAATCGCGTGCCAGTCAAAGTTCGTTTGGGAGGTGCAATTAACAATAAGTTGATCGGGATTTTTTGCACCTGTGCGTTTGTAAATAATCAGTAATATGCCCATACCATGCAGAAGGAATAACAGTACGTTTATTTTTTGTTTGTTTTGAGCAAAAACAATGATATACTTTCAGAATCAAAATGTCGGCTTTCTGTGTTCGAATTCGGGCGCGTGCAGCCTGCAGGTGACGTAATGTCGTAACTTCCCAGTGGCCTATTTTTCTTTAGTATTTCTCATTATTTGTCAGTCAAAGTGGTTCAAATAAATCACTGTGTCGTCAAACGAAATTATCAAGAGTTCTTGGAAATCATATGTTGGAATGTGGTCCGTAGGGACCAGTCTTTGAAAAACCACCAGGCTGCTTCGAGACTTTCACATGTTAGCGGTGCTGCCACATAACGTTTTTTTTTTGAAGAGTAACAAGAAAATTCTGTTGCGAGGCACCAGTGTGCAAAAAGCTGAATTATTGTGGTTTTTCATTTACTGACACTCTGTTATGCGATGCTTGCGTTTGCCCATTTCTTGGAGTTGGGGGCCCAGATCCCTGGCCCACTCCACCCTACCACACCCCCATTACACCCTGGTATGCATTCACCCCTTAGTTGGTAGGAAATGTGGTTAAAAAAGACGATTCCCTATGGGCACTGTTCTTTGGGTGGCAAGTCTTTTGTTGTCTCCCGTTTTTTGAAAAAAATTAAATTCGGGGTGTCCTTCCGTCCGTCCTTCCATCCTTCCGCCCTTCCCTGTTTTTCGTTTCCAGACTCTAACTTTCCTTTCAGTGACCAGATTTCGATGAAATTTGGGTAGCAGATCACTTTCATCAATTGTGGGCCCAAGTTCGAATATGGGCATTTTCCGTGCATATTTAATTAGGTTGCTGAAATTTGATTGGCAGACGGTTTCCAGACTCTAACTTTCCTCAAAATTAACCGATTTCCATGAAATTTCATATATGGATTACTTTTATCAATACCTAGGTCAAGTTCGAATGTGGGAAATTTTGTGCCGAAAATCTGTCTGTCTGCCTGTCCGTCTGCCCCGTCAACGCACCTCGGACTAAAAGCCGTATTTATGAACCGATCTACACAAAACCTCTTGGGTATCTTTGTTATCATTGTGAGATCAGAATATGTGTTTTGAGGTTTTATCCAAAATTCAAGATGGCCGCCAGCGGCCATTTTGTTCCGAAATTAGGTGTAATCAGTTTTTTGTACAGAACTTCTATATGAAAGTTTGGATTTGAATAAATTTTTGTACAAATGTTTAGTAACATGTAATACATCACATATAATACGGGTTTTGTTCTCGTGCAAAAATTATGCAAATTAGGGAAACTTTGATTTATTCAGTGCTACTACCAATACACAATAAGTGCACACCTTACGTGTTTTTCGTTTCCAGACTCTTAACTTTTCTTACAGTCAGTCGATTTCGATGAAATTTGGGTAGTAGATCACTTTCATCAATTGTGGGTCCAAGTTCGAACATGGGCATTTTCCGCGCATATTTAATTAGGTTGCTTAAATTTGATTGGCTGATGGTTTCCAGACTCTAACTTTCCTTAGAGTCAACTGATTTCAATGAAATTTCATATATGGATTACTTTTCACATCAGTTTAATGTAATATGTCTTATACAGTCTTAATTTTTAGTGATTCTCACAGTAAAACTCCACATCACTTTACTTGCTTTGACAGTGACCTCCGTGAAAATAAATCTGATAACCACTGTCTGAAGCACTGTCAGTTCTGTCTCTTCCAAATAACTTCAACTCAACTATATTCCACTGCATGCATTAATTCCCCTTGAAACTGCTGCCCAGCGGGAGACATGAATTCACTGAATTTGTTTGTTATATTCACATTTTTCAAAGAGTGGCATAGGCGTCGACTGGAGGAGGGGGGGGGGAGGGTGAGATACAAGTTTATTAGCTCACCTGACTGAAAGTTAGGGGGAGCTCAAGTGATCACTTTCTGTCCATCCGTCCGTCAGGCGTGAACTTTACATTATCGACTTCTCATAAACCCGGGAACAAATTGAACAAAATTTGGTACACATGTACCTTATCATATGTCAATTCAAGATTGTTCTAATAAAGATGCCACGTCCACAGGGGGCACCACAAGGGGCATTACTCTGACAGCACTCAAAATTTTTTTTTCAACCTCCCCAGAATCATCAGTTAGAATCTTCTGATATTTGGTATATAACATCTCTAGGAGGGGTAAGATTCAAGTTTGTTTAAGTTAAAATCCTGTCCCTGGGTTAATATTTGGGCTCCCTGTAAGATTTTAACTTAGTGAAATATGAGGAAATTTCTTTAACAATCTTCTCCTTCAGATCCACCAGTCAGAATCCTTTCATAGTTGGTATACAACATCTGTAGGGGGTCAGATTCAAGTTTGTTCAAATTGGGTCCCCCTGAGTTAGTATTTGGGCTCTCTATTGGAGCCCAAAGTTTAACTTGGTGCAATTTGAGGAAATTTCTTTAAATATCATCTTCTTCAGATCCACCAGTAAGAATCCTTTCATGTTTGGTATACTACATCTATAGGGGGGTGGGGGATGGGCCAGATTCAAGTTTGTTCAAATCGAGTCCCTGAGTTAATATTTGGCCTCCCAAAGGGAGCCTGAATTTTAACTTAGTGTAATATGAGGGAATTTCTTTGAAAATCTTCGCATTCACCAGTCAGAACCCTTTCATATTTGATATACAACATCTCGAGGTGGGTCAGTTTCAGATTTGTTCTAATCGGTTACCTGCTAATATTTGGGCTCCCTATGGGTGCAATATGAGGAATTTGTTTTTAAAAAATGCATTCATATTTGGTGCACAACATCTCTAGGCAGGTCAAATTCAAGTTTGTTCAAACCTGGTCCCTGGGTTGATATTTGGGCTCTCTATTGGAGCCTGAATTTTAACTCAGTGCAATGTGAAGGAATTTCTTTAAAAATCTTCTCCAGAATCATCAATTAGAAGAATCTTCTGATATTTGATATACAACACCTCTGGAGGGGTGAGATTCAAGCTTGTTCAAATCAGGACCCCGGGTTGATATTTGAGCTCCTTACTTAGTGCTATATGAGGAAAATTTTCCGATATTTTAGTATATAACATCTCTAGGATGGGTAAGGTTCAAGCTTGTTCAAATCCAGTCCCTGGGTTAATATTGGGGCTCCCTGTAGAAGCCCAAATTTTAACTTAGTGAAATATGAAGAAATTTCTTTAAAAATCTTCTTCAGATCCACCAGTCAGAATCCTTTCATATTTGGTATACAACATCTACAGGGGAGTCGAATTCAAAGTTGTTCAAATCAGGCCCTTGGATTATTAATATGGGCTACCTATGGGGACCTAAATTTTATCTTAGTCCAGTATGAGGGATTTTTTTTTTAAATCTTCTTCAGATCCTCCAGTTAGAATCCTTTCATATTTGGTATACAACATCTCTAGGTTGGTCAGATTCATGTTTGTTCAAATCAGGGTGTGGGTTCATATTTTGGCTCTCTATTGGAGCCCAAAGTTTAACTTAACTGCAATGTGAGGACATTTCTTTAAAAACTTTCCTCTTCAGATCCACCAGTTAGAATTCTTTCATATATAAAGGGGGATCTTTTTCAAGTTTGTTCAATTTGAGTCACTCTTTTTTTTAAAGAAATTTTACTGAAATTTGTAGGGCAAAATTTTAAAAAAAGATTTCAGTGAAATTTTGAACACATTTCATGAAATTTCTGTGAAATTTCACTGAATTTCATCAAAACTGTGAAATACCGCCAAAATTTCACCTTTTCACCAAAATTCACTGAAATTTTACTGAAATTTCAGTGAAATTTTCTCTTGGGTATCGACATGAAACTGTGTGTGAGACCCGTAGGAGTTTTATTAGACATTTTTTTTTTGAGGTTATAAAAATATAAAACCAAAAAATGATTCTTTTTAATATTACAGAGGTTCCCACTTAATTGTATATCTCTTAATTGAATAAATCTGTTAACCATTTACCTAACAATTCGGCCACATCCGCCTGCATAATTCACAAATTGAACTTGAAAAATTTTGAAGACTCCGAAAAATGTCAACAAAACCACATCATGTGACCCCTCAATGGAACAAGCTCATTGAGCTGGTTCCAATGAGGGGGTCACATGATGTGGTTTTGTTGACATTTTTTGGAAAGTTTTGAAAAATTTAAATAAAAATAATAAATTTTGATAAAGTCTGTATTGGGTAAAGGGTTAACCCTTTACCTAACGAATCGGCCACACAATTCACAAATGTAGCTGTTGAAAAATTCAAAATTTTCCAAAAAATGTCAACAAAACCACATCATGTGACCCCCTCATTGGAACGAGCTCGTCGAGCCCATTCCAATGAGGGGTCACATGATGTGGTTTTGTTAACATTTTTTGAAAAATTTAAATTAAAATTTTTTTTTTTTAATGTTGTCGGCATTGGGTAAAGGGTTAATAGAATAAAATTTCCAAACACCAAGCCATTTACCATATCTTTCATACAAGTTTTACTTGTTGATTTCATATTGGTTATAGAGTAAACTCCTCCAGATTGAAAAAAAATTCTTGAAATCTAGCTGTTGGCAAATTACTTGGACGACAATCAAATTTGTCATATTGATAGACACTTTTGGCATGTGTACACCCAATTGAGGTATTTAATCTACATTATCTTGTTTGGCTTAGCTCAATGGGCTTTTTCAAACAAGATATTACAGAACAAATACTCAATTTATCACCAGAAGATAGGAAAATGACCAAATTCCTGTTAGATGTATATTACTCTTATTTGAATATTTTTGTGTTGCAAAGAGGACATTCAGTTAATAGGGTTCCAGTGTACATGTACACACAAGAAATTTCCGGACCATAGCTTCAGCCGTGTTTGAGATTTGTAGAGACTGGCAGATGGACGCTTGCTGAATTGGAATAGGTCACTGCCTGTGTTCATGTTTATTCTAGTTTCTTCGTACCAAAGTAAATAACTTGAAATTTCTAAGTCAGAAAATTCATGTTTATTCATGTTAATTCTAGACAATGACATTTCGGTGAAATAATTCTAATTACTTGGAAATATTGAGTGCAACATGCAAAAGAAAATGACTTGAATCGTTTCCAATGGATTGTAGACTTCCAAATTCAGTTTTATGTTTGAATTCATGTTTATTCTAGTTTCTTCTTCAAATGTTGATCATGAAATTTTCTAAGTCCAAAAATTCATGTTTATTCATGTTTATTCCAGGTCATACAATTGTGGGGAACTAATTCTAAAACTTGGAATTGTAGAGGATAAACTATAAAAGAAAATCATTTTCATCATTTTTAATGGATTTTAATATTAAAAATTCAATATATGTCTGAATTTGTGTTTATTCTTATTTATTCCTGGTGGGAATCTGGAATTATTCTACACCAGGAATACTAAGCTTGAATAGAAGAGGAATATTCTAGAATATTCTAGAATATTCTACATTATACAAGGTTTCTGGAATATCAGGAAAGCAGTGTATTCTTGGCTTATTTCATAATCCTTTCATAAACATTGAACATTATCCTTCTTATCAAACACAACACACAGTTAAGTTAGCTACATTGTCATTCACTACTGCATACAGAGCCCATTAAAGCCCTATTAAAAATCTATTAATCAAAACCCATGAAAACCCCATCAAAAATTCAATTAAATTTCCATTAAGGGCTACCATTTTAAGGGGAATTAAAAATAGCATTTTCTATTAAATTTCCATTAAATATCCACTTCATTTAATGTCTATTAAATGTTTTGGTTTTCATTTAATGGTTATTAAACATTTTGTGGGTTTTATGGTCATTAAATATTTTGGTTTTATGACCATCAATTGTTTCCAGTTATTTCATGGCTCTTAAATCTGTCAGATTTTTATGGCCATTATATTTTCACATTCATGGCCATAAAATATTTTTATCATTGCCCTTAAAAAGTTGGACAGGGACATTAAATTTTCACAGGTAATTCTTAACAATGATGTTTTGGTCCAACTGGTTTCATGACAATGAAAAATCCATTAAGGGCTACCGTTTTAAAACCAATGAAAAAAAAACTAATAGCAATTAAATATTTTAATGGAAAAAATCATCAATTAAAAATCAACATTAACAATATTGGAACTTTGAAAGCATATTAATGGAATTTTCATGACCGTGAACTGCTGATCATAACATGAACAATATTTTTTAATTGCTTTGAAATAATAACATGGTAACAAAATTTTAATTGCCATGAACTCATCAATGAAACATGTTTACTGTATAAGGAATATATACTACACTATATATAAGTGGGTTAACCCTTTACCTAACGCTAGTAGCAGACGACACTCGTAAAAAATGTTTTCGTATAACTAAAAAAATTTCATTTTTGCTTCCAAAACATAGGTTGTGATCCCTCATTGGAACGAGCATGTCGCGCCCGTTCCAATGAGGGGTCACAACCTGTTTTGGAAGCAAAAAATGAAAATATAATAAAAATTGAATGGCGATTTTCGTATATAGCGCTGGCCGGTTTTGGCCGTTACGTTAGGTTATTATTATTTATTGGTGTTTAACGTCACATATTTATGCACAAAGGCTAATCGTGACACAACATGGAGATAAAGTCAAGTTTAGACAATCGTTTATACCCCATGTTGCCCATTTTAGAGGACTTCCACCACAAGCATTGGTGACTGGGTCCTATTTTACCAGTAAAGCAGAACTTGTTTACCATAGTAAACAAGCACTGACTCACTTCCCGGGGTTCCCACGGGGAGTTACGTTAGGTAAAGGGTTATTTATAAATGCTGCCCATCCCTCCCCAGGAATTATTTCTAACCAGCTGAAGGACCCATTCTTTTGGTGAAAAAACTTAAGGGGACACTAAAAAAAACAAAACCTGTTAGGTCTTGAAATTGGAGGAAACCATCTGTCGTTCCATGGAACAACTATCAATATATATATCTAGATATATATTTTTTCATCAAAATGCCGTCTAGTTCGGGAGATTACTCCCTTCTATAGCGGCTTCCACTTTGACTAACATCAATTCGGCTTCCATTTTGACTAACATCAATTGAGGGAATTCATGTTAGTCAAAATGGAAGCGGCTATAGAAGGGAGTAATCTCAAGAACTAGACAGCATTTTGACGAAAAAATACATAATTTTTGACGAAGAATATTTTCCGAGGATATATTTATATTAAAAAATTATATTCATTCAGATTTTTAAAGAATAGTCCTCATATTGCACTAAGTTAAAATCTGGGCTACTGTAGTGAGCCCAAATATGAACCCAGGAACTCGATTTGAAAAAACTTGAATCTGACCTAACCCCCTCCCCCCCCCCCCCCCTGCCCCCCCCCCCCCCCCCCCAAATATATTTTGTATACCAAATATGAAAGAATTCTCACTGATGGATCTGAAGAAGGAGATTCTTAAAAGAATAGTCCTCACATCACACTAAGTTAAAATTTGGGCTCCCATAGAGAGCCCAAATATGAACCCCGCGGACTCGATTTGAACAAATTTGAATCTGACGCACCTAGAGATGTTGTATACAAAAAAATGAAATGATTCTCACTGGTGGATATGAAGAAGAAAAATTGTTAAAACAGTTTCCACATATTGCACTATGTCCCCCAAATCACGTTTTTTAACAGCTTGTTTCGAATTTCGAACAGGTGCAAGGAACTGGGACGAATCGACTTGGGAGTGAGTAGGTGCGCAGGCACGCCTCAGAATCTAAACACTGCATCCCAGATGTTTGACCCATTTTATGATGGCTTAAATTCCATTCCCTACATTCTGGGGTACATTATATCCCAGAAAACAGTAAATGGCATTTCATCTGTCGTAAACTGAACAAATTTCCAGGGTGCAATGAATACTCTAAGGTGCCGAATAATAGTACAGTGTTGGCACTATTATTAATTTTGGAGAAAAATTCCGACCATCACTTTTATTTAGTAATGAGACATAGAGTGAAAACACCATCACTATTATATATATTTGGTGAAAATGCAAGCCATCACTATTATTCAGCCATCACTATTATTTGGCACCTGAGAGTATATTAGCTAGACCTTCGAATTTTGGAAAACCGTGTGCGCGTCATGTTTAGCGCTCGTAATTTACCCTACGCGTGTGCTCTTTTTTCAGACAAATCTGTTGTGAAATACACCACAAAATATGTGTAAACTACAAGATTTTTTTTTCATCGACAAGAGGGGCCGAATATCGGCCCCATTCCGAATCGAAAATAATCACTTTCCGCCCAAACATTATTACCAATTCACTCAAGTTGGTACTGTAATTCTTCTCTGTGTGGCCACCCTGCATTTAAAATGTCCGTGGATTGCATGGAAAATTGCATGGAATTCCTTGGAAATTAATTCCACGGAGTATTCGGATAACTTTCCGTGGTCCTCTTTGACCAAGGAAAAATTAAAACCATGGAAAGTTCAGATAGTTTCCATGAAAAAGTTTGTGCCTTATATTCCATGGTTTTCCAAGGACTTTTACCACAGAGTATTCGGACAAATTCCATGGTTTCTGTCCATGGAAGTCTAGTCACTTCCATGGAAAAGACTGAATATAAGATTCCATGGTTTTCCAAGGACTTTTACCACGGAGTATTCGGACAAATTCCATGGTTTCTGTCCATGGAAGTCTAGTCACTTCCATGGAAAAGACTGAATATGAGATTCCATGGTTTTCCATGGATTTTCTCCACGGAGTATTCGGACAAATTCCATGGTTTCTGTCCATGGAAGTCCAGTCAGTTCCATGGAAAATGCTGAACATAAAATTCCATGCTTGTCCATGGAAGTTCTGACTACTTCCATGGAAAAAGCTGAACATAAAATTCCATGCTTGTCCATGGATTTTTACCACGGAGTATTCGGACAAATTCCATGGTTTGGGTCCATGGATTCCATGGAAAATTTAGAGGTGACCCTGGAAATACATACCATGCAAGAAGACTGACTTTCCATGGTTTTCCATGGCCATTGACAATGGAAATCCAAGGAACTCAGGGGCATGGATTGAGGGTCTTGCTTGGTTTTTCAGGTGAGGGAGGGGAGCGCCGATTGCCTCTGAAAAAGGAACTGTTCAACCCCCCTCCACTAAACATCACACTCTTTTACCAAATAAAATAATTTTCCCCTCCATCACCTCAAGTGAGTATTTTGAATTTTCCAACTGCTACCTGTGTGTTTCCCAAATATTTGTTGTTTTTATGCCCCTGACTTAAGGCGGGTGGCATATAGTGATTGAAGTGTGCATGTGTCTGTCCGTGTGTGTGTCAGTGTGTCCGAGCCAATAACTCGAAAACTGTTAGGGCCACAGTCATCAGACTTCACACAATTATAAAGGACCATGGGAGGATGTGTCACACACCATAGCTGGGTTCGTACCTTCAATGTCAAATTTCAAGGTCACACTAAAAATCGGTCAATATTCGTTTCTCAGCCATAACTCAGAAACGAATCATAGTACAATTGTTAAACTTTTTACAAATGTTAAGGACAAACATTCTTCTTGTTTTTTTTCAGGCTTGGGGGCTAATAAACCCCCAAATGCCCCCCCCCCCCCCCCTTTATTGACAAGCCCCTAATGAAGTTAGTATACCCATGGATTACAAAGAAATGAAATAATGCTTAACTTTTATTTCCTAAACTTTTTATAGTAAACAACTGTGGCTTTGCAGTTGCTTCTACTTAAGTCTTGGTTGCCTATAACGGCAGCTAAGCAATACCTAGAAGCAACTAACAAGGCACCTAGAATCTGACTTACCCCAAAGGTTGGTTGCCTGAAGCACCTGTTTTTATCTTTTGCAATGAAATTAAGTGAACAGTGTTATTCCTCTGAGGATTAAGCATATGCTCTACTTTTGAAGAAGTAATAAAGAATTATGAGTTTTTCCTTGGCACTTGGCAATTTTCAAGGTAAGGGAATGGTATCTGCAGGGCAAATCCAGGATAAGTATGGGTGCTTAAAAATTTTTGGCAGTTTTTAAGGCAAACGCCTGATACTTTTAGGGCAACTGCAGGTTAGGTAAGGTTACTTTTTTTACAAAACATTTTCAAACCAATTTAAAAATTGCCTCTGGTACTAAATCCACTACCTAATATACAAATGATGTCATCTGACACCTGTAGGATGCACAACTGTACACATCAAATGATCAAAGTAAAACACTAATTGATGACTACATTTTTATTGAATATTCCATGGTATTGGTTTGTACACAATTTGCCAGAGTAAATTAAACTCCCAAACTTATACAGCACTAAACGTAAAAATTTCAAGTACTTTTCCAGGAGCTGAATGACAAAAATTTTCTAGTACTTTTCAGTTGCATGTGAATTTTTATTGAACAGGTGGAATACCAAATCTTAAAATGGCAAACTGTACACCATATTCAGTATTGATTTGTCCAAACTTTGTTGGTGAGCCCATAAAATAATTTTTTGGTGTGGTACATCCTTAAAAACATACACCACAGCAAAATATTATTTTATGGCCTTTTGCCATCCAGTTAGTTTGAATGGAGAATATCAGCTTCTGGACATGGATGCTGCAAACAGGACTAGGGCTGTCACGCACAATTAATCGATTGTCGATTGGTCACGCCGAAATTGATTAGTATTTTTCTTTGTCGAAGAATCGGTAATTTTACCCCGTTTTAGATATTTAATTTTTAAAAAAAAAATTTTAGGAAAAATCTATTGTTTCTAATTTTAAGGTAAAAAGATCAAGAACGTTGATATTAAACCTCAAAGAAGCCATTAGAAGAATTTGTCTTTTAGGTACATTCAAAGCTTTGATGTTCTGAACTTTTGAACTGTCAGTGTAACAATTAAGCATGGTCGCAGTTCACAACTGACGTCCAGTCTTGATTATTACACTGATGGTTCAAAAGTTCAGAACATCAAAGCTTTGAATGTACGTAAAAGAGGATCATCTTCGTTATTTACTTAAGGTAGGTCAACTGACCTGAATTTCATTTTTAACGATTTCAAAGAGAGGGGGGGGGGGGGGGGGAGGGAGGGTCTGGGAGGTCATCTAGGTACGAATAATCAATTATTTGTGACGATTAATCGATTCTAAATTTAAAAAATCGTGACAGCCCTAAAGCAATTGGAGGTGGGGGGGGGGGGGCGGGGAATTTTTACTCTTAAATCAGTATTTGGAGAACATTCACTACTTTTCAGTCCAAAAACTCTACATTTTAGCCAAATTTTAGACATCATGTTTGGAAAATTTCCACTAGCAACTTATGAAATTTCCAACTTTTTCAAAGTCAGAGCTTTGAATTTCCAACTATTGTAAACCTGATGATTGGTGGGAGAGGTTGTTTGTTCCATGATTTAAAAAGAGAAGTTTGTGACACTTTCACCTTGTGTTCATCTGACTCATCGAAAAAGAATGGAAACAGTGACACTCAAAAGAAGGCACAGCATGCACACGGAGCAACAAAAATAATATTTTTCAAGACTTTCCAGTTCAGTCTGAAGAAAACCGCCATTGCCCTAGGAATTTTCAAGGCCTGGAAATTGGAAACCATTTTATTACTTTTCCAGTATTTCACAGTTTCAAGAAGTAGTGTGCTAAACCTGCATTATGTCTCACTGGCTTCAGCAGTTCCCCAAGCTAGATATTTATCATCATTGCTGTTATAGCAGGGTACTTTTTGTTGACCATTTCTGAAAAGAAAAGAAAAGTAATATGTCTGAGTGCTGAATAATACTTTAGAAGAAAAACACATTAATCATGATGAATGTATGAAAAATGCCTATAGCAAGAAATAATGAATGAAAAATGCGTGCATTATGAAATAAGGTTTAGGGAGCTTGCAAAATTTATAAAGAAGTTAAAGAACCCAAATCACAAACTGACAAACATCTTTGTTTCAAAGATGAAATGTACTATCAAGTCTCAGTGTACCTATGAATTCATGAGATTTCTTTTGAGAATCCCAATTATCCCATGCCATGTTTGGCATGAACTGAAATTCAATTTAACCCTTTAGAAAGCAGACGACACTTGCAAAAATAATTCTTGAATAACTAATTTTTTTCATTTTTTTGTCTCAAAAACATAGGTTATGACCCCTCGTTGGAACGAGCTCGACGAGCTCGTTCCAACGAGGGGTCATAACCTATGTTTTTGAGACAAAAAATGAAAAAAATAATGAAAATTAATTGGCGATTTTTGAGAATAGCGCTGGCCGGTTTTGGCCGTTACGTTGGGTAAAGGGTTAAAAGAATTTTCCTTATATTGCACAAAGTTAAAGTTTCAGCTACTAAAGGAAATCCAAATAAACACAGGGACTTGATTTTAATTCCAACAAATTTCAATGTGAACCCCCTATGGACACTTTCAACCAAATTCTGACTGCCGGCTGTTATCAAAATTTTGTGTAACCCATTTATAATTCACCTGGTCTGAGCTTTTGTAACTCATCGTTCGTTCCCCTGTACTTGATTGAGGTCACCAATTAGCTAACCTACATGTATATGTGTTGCAATTATTCTGATATATGAACTGTTGTATCATAGCCAAGTTCTTGCTCTTATGGGCAATATACTGATGAATAAAAATTTATCATTTGGAACCATAATGAGGCTGTGTTGCAGCAATTCAGATACAAATTAGTTGCAATTTTAGCCTATTCTTGGCATGGGTTAACATGCTGCAGAAGAGTATGAGACCCATAATCACTATTTGTAGCAGAGACATGAATAATAGAATTATTAACATTTCCTGATTTTGTACCTATGCTACATCCTAAGAAGAACAAGTTTAAAAGGATGTGGGGCATCAACCAATCATCAGCATAGGTGTTTCCATATGCCTTAAGTATAGCTGCTCTGTGGCAAATAACATCATTCCACCATTCATTCATACTGGATCATTTAGCTTGGTGAAAATTTTGCGTGGCTTGACGACAATTTAGCGCGACACACTTTTCATTTGTGTCCTTTTCATTTTAGGTAACTTCCACGTAAGCCAAATGGCCGTTCACCTCAAATCAACAGGCCTGCACTGCTAGTACAGAATAAGAACTTTATAATTCTCACACTGCAGTGAGTTAAAATTTGGACTCTCATAATGAGACCCCCATTTTAACCCTTTACCCAACACAGACGATTTCAAAATTTATTATTTTAAATATAATTTTTTTTCATTTTTTTCAAAAAATTTCAACAAAACCATATCATGTGACCCCTCTTTGGAACGAGCTCGACGAGCTCGTTCCAAAGAGGGGTGACATGATATGGTTTTGTTGAAATTTTTCGAAAAATAATATTTTTTCAGCTGCTGAATTTGAATATTACGTGGGCGGATGCGGGCGATTCGTTGGGTAAAGGGTTAAACTAAATATGAACTCAGGGACTTTCAGTCTGAGCTCCCCACCCCCACACCAAATATCAAAAGTTTCTGACTGGTGGTGCAGAATAAGAATTTTAAACAAATCTCATACTGCACTAAGTTAAAAGTTGCACTCGCACAAGAAGCTTGATTTGAATAAACTTTATTGGAATAAATTTGAATCTGATGCACCCCCAATATTGATGCTCAAAACCAAATATGAAAAGATTCTGACTGGTGGATTTGAGGAAGATTCTGAAAGAGTATTCCCCATATTGCACTAAAGTAAAATTTGGGTTCGCGTAAGAAGCCCAAATCAGTGCTGGAAATGATTAAGATTGATTGGTGCAGTTTTAAGCTCCCACGAAATCCGAGACGAGAGTAAATTGCTCACATAAAATGTTAGTATACGAATTTTCGAGGGAATGCGGTCACCAGACCCCAGAAACCTTTTAAACCCTTTGAACCCGAGCGGCCAAGCCAGAAAATAAGCAGACTATCATCTGCAAAATGAGGCCTCCAGCAGGGTAGCATAACCAAATTCACCCTCTGGAGGTTCTCAAACCTAAACAAAAAGAGGAACCCAGAGGATAAACTGGTCAACTGTATTTGACAGCATCAGCAAATTTACACTCCAGATAGAGACCTCATTTTGAAAATGACAGATTGCTTATTTTCTGGCTTGCGAGCAGCCGCTTTCCAAGTCAGGAACATGATATGTCATAACTTCATTAAATAGGATGGCTGTCAGTAAATGTGTGAGATAGACCAATCAATATTTTCAATGTGTAGCCCCTAGGCTGCATGTTGAAAATATTTATTGGTCTACCCCAAATAATGAATATGGACTCTTCTAATTGCTGCCAATGCCACTGAACTGGCATGGCAGATACCACTAGTGTTCAAAGGTCAAATAAATGTATAAGGAATTGCTGAATTATGACAGTAACTTGCCACTGGCCACAGAGTGCGTTAGGTAAAGGGTTAATAAACTCATTTTGAAGTGGAAAAAAAACACCCAATGGCGGCACACACCCCCCCCCCCCCCCACCCCCAAGCACTTATGTGGTAAAATTGTTTTGGCTGCATAAAATCACTTGAAATCCTTCAAAAGTGTTTAAAGCAGAGAAGAGAAGAACAAGAGGCCCCACGGGGCCTGAAGTACTCACCTTGAACAGAACACGATATAAACAGAGTCCAAGAATGAATCTACATTAAACAATCCATCTCTATAGGATACATTGTCAATCCTTGAGTCCCTCAGGAGTGACAAAAATATCATAATGTATGTAAAATGTGGAGCTCTCTATGAAGCCCCTTGATACAATCTATGTGGATCAATCGTA